>JAMAKE010000009.1:600000-753118 GCA_023628695.1 Nectriaceae sp. PG4201
TAAAGATCCGGACACATCAGGGGCGGGAGTATAGACGTCGTTGCCAAGCGAACCATTAGTCGGCGCGCGGTCGCTGCTCATTACATAATTAAGACTGCTAGTGGTTTGCTGGACACGCGGCGAAGTGCTGTATCCGGCATGTTGAGAGTAGTATGGTTGTGTAGGAGCAGCCGACCTTGGAGTCGCACGTCCTGAAGCGGGGGGGTGGCTAGGCGAGCCGGTCATCTCGGGAGAGAGATTGTTTTCGTTTGATAACGAGCCAACGGCGGGGGCAGTATAGTTGTAAGTACGGTTACCATCGTATGTGGAGCTGTCATGAGTATACTCCTGATCATGCTGTTCATGGTCACCCTCATCGTCAGCATTGTGGGATTGAGACGCCTGGTCGGAATGAATCAGCCCATTGGGAGGTTTTGTGTCAGGCTGCTCGCTAGAAGGGCCAGACTGGGAGGGTCGGCTAGAAGGAGGTCCCATGTCATTCTTTGCGTATGAGTTGTTGTTCTGTCCATACATGCGATCTTGGGGTGCGGCGGCTGAGGTCTGATATGGTGATTGTTGTGACGAGGGGCCGTTGTACATTGGCCTGGAAGTATCATATGGCTGGCTACCCGAGCCTCCATAGGGCTGCATGCTCTGAAGGGAGTTTCCAGGTGGGGTGGTAGCTGGGGTGGTTGGCATGGAGCGCGCATTGCTGAGACCACCCGCGTCAATTGACATTGAATTAGCGCTTTGAGGCCCGCTCATTCCTTGCCCTTGCCAATTGAAGCTATCTGAAGATCCAATGCCGCCAATCACGCTTGAGGCACTCTGCGGCGGCGTAGGGAACGTGTGTGCGCGGTCCAACATAGGGCGACCCATGCTGTTATGCGAGGGGACGGGCGGTTGAGTAGAGCCCGGAAGATTCATGGAGTGATGGTGATGAGACATCGAGGGCAATCCCTGGGGCGGATTGCGCATCTGGCCTTGCTCCTGCTTTCGTCGCTCAGCAGCTTGCATGACCTGGTTTGTGCGATTCTGGTTCGTAGGATGATAAAGGAGTGCACCAATGTTATGAACGAACAATGGGTACAACAACTCTGTAATCTTTTCCTTATTGGCAAAATCTAGAGCGCGATCATATGGGATCCTAGCTCGTGTTAGTGAAATTACTCAATGTCTCACGAACACGGAAAACCATACCACACTCCCTTGAGGTGCATAGGACCGATTTTGACAACATGGCGGACCTTTTCACTCTTTAAAATGCCATCTCTGCGGCCACGGGTCATACCCGCTACGTTCAAGAGCTTCGTTCCGTTGATCATGTGGTTGTCTGTTGGTTTAAATGAGCTTCCACTCCTGAACATGTAAAGTTGGGGTTCTTACCTTCACGACGAGCTACACAGATGCCTCTGGCTTCAACCTGGAAGCAAAGGCTACCTTCATCCTCCCAAAGTGTGGCAGTTACACGAGGCTTCATTCCTGGAGGCGGTTGTTGGCCAGTGGTGTCGAAGCCGTTGAAAGGGGGTCCCATGCCTCCCTGAGAATTGACTCCCGGAAGAGGCAGCACGGAGCTTGGCGTGCCCATAGGATTCGACACGGATGGCGGGGCAGTAGGAGGTGATGTCAGGCCAGTATTGTATGCATATTGGTTATATGGTGCACCATTTGAATACTGATGGCTAGACTGCAGCAGAGGTGGTTGCTGTTGGTGGTAATGGGACATGGCTCCAGATGTGACAGTCTGGGGTTGATGCGTCTGTCCTGCAGACATGTGCTGAGAGTAATACATGTCAGGAGGTTGACTCATTGGAGCACCTTGGCTAATGGGGGTGCCATGATTCATTGGGGGACCCTGATTCATAGGATTGGTCTGGTTCATGGGATTACTTTGATTATTCATCGGGTTGCCTTGGTTGCCCTGGTTGCCCATCGGATTGTTCTGGCTGTTCATCGCGTCGTATGTGGCGATGGTGGTCGAGGGACCCGTGATGGCGTTGGCAGGTAAGTTTGGTGACGGAGTCTTGGGTCCGTTGGAGGCAACTGTGGTGAAGGAGGACTGAGAACCCCCGTGCGAGCTGTACGACGAGGCAATGGAGCTTACCCGAGGCGACGAAGTACCTGAAGAGTAAGCCTGGCCTGACGGCAGGTGAGGAAGAGACGGCAACCTTTCGTTGAGCATATACAACGAACGCTGATTGGCGTGAGCGTTCGAGTGAGGTACGTCGAATCCCCGGGTCTGCGATGCTGAAATGGGTGGCAAATCCAGCTTTTCGGTGTTTCCCTGATCTCAGGAAACGAGAACAAATCTAGACCGACTTCGATAACAGCGTGCGCTACCACTTAGGAGCACGTCGGGTTCGCTTCGGGGCCAATCGAAGGACAGGCGACCGAATACAGAACAATTGGACGGTGGAGAAAGGCTCACGACCGGAAACGACAAGTAACTTGGGATATTGTGATACCTGGAGTAACGGCTAGGGTAGCTGATGGATGGGAAATTGCTCAGTGAAAAGGGTTCGTTTAGGGTCGTGCTGATCGTAACAGGACATGAAAAATGAATCGTTTCGGTCGTGATATCCAACGATAACCAAGACGAAACGCAATTGCAAAGGACAACAAGTTCCTAACACTGAAGTCGAGTTGTGTATGGACGGGGTCGGGGACCCAACTGCACAACGAGAGCGCGGGATGGAGCCAGCAGGATGTTGGCGAGGAGAAATGCCCGAAAAGTGGAAGAAGTGAAGGAGCAGCGGCGGTGAGTCGTTTGAGGTCGAAACTCGGGACGCACGGGGCGCGCAGGCAAACAGTAGGAGCGTTTGATGCCTCTCTGTTCGTGTCTTGACGGAGTTTCTGCGAATGCGCGATCAGTGGCTGCGTTGTGTAGGTAGTAGGCAAGGTAGGTGTATGTAGGTAGGAGAGGGGAAATGGACATGGAAGAGCAGCAGCGGGCGGCTAGAAGTAGGCAAGGATGATGGTGATTGCTGGGGGATTCGCAAGGAGCACAGTTGCAAAGCAGAGAAAGCCTCACCTTCCTCAATAACCTTAAGGTCAATTTTGCCGGAAAATGGGGAGGTCGGAGAAAGAAGTCGTGAAGACGAGAGAAAGCAAAAGACGCCCACCTGTCTGGGGAAGGTTTTGTTTTTGGTGGTGGTGGTGAGAGGAGGCAGGTAGGTCAATGGGTCCCGCAGTTGCAGGGAACGACGGTAAGGTACTAGGTAGGGTCAGGCTAGGTTGTTCAGGGTACCGACTTTGTAGAGGTGCCAGGTGGAGGAAGAGAGGAGCGAGACCAGGTCATGTACAGTTAAGGTACTTAATTCGACGACCTTTCTGCTCTGTCGTCTCCTGGCCTCTCTGTGTGTACTAATAAGGTTCGAAGCAAAATCGTCCGTCCAGGTTCAAGCCGAGGGTTCTTGAATGCGAGGTTGCTTCAACTGAGGTGCCACGATTGCGGAAAAAAACCTAGCATGCCGACAATGATATGGAGATGATGACTACGCACACCTCGACAATACCCCCCCAATTGACTACCCATCAGATGTTTTTTTTTTTTTCCCACCTTTCTTTTCTTATTCCTGTTCTTTGACTTTGCCTCTCACAGGTGGGTTCGGAGGCACCAGCACCACCTACAGCTTGATATGCTGTTGGGAGAGGTACCGGTCGCGGGCTGAGAGAATGAGGTACTTTGCCCGTGTCTCTTTTGTCCCCTTCTCTCTCTGGTCTAGCGCTTGGGGATGGAGTCGCGAGAGTCCCACCGTCCTCTTCACTAGGTACCCATAGCCCAGGATGCTTCGCTCTGCCGTCCCCGGCAACTCCACAGTTGGGCGCGCACTGCTCGCTCCCCGTCCACCATCAGAGCCAGGGCCGTCTGGCGCTGGACTTTTCGGTGGGAGTCGAGGTTCCGTCCAGGTCTGAAGGGCGACAAAGAGCCACTGCAATAGCCAAAGAGAAGCAGAGAATAACCCTAGGGTGGGATGGTGGGTGGTGCGAGGGGCGTGCAAACAAGGGGGGGGCGGCGAGCGGCGTGAATCCAGCAGCGTCGTACCGGGCGGGGATCCAAGGCCCATAACCCAGCACGCCCAGGCCCTTGCAAGTTGGGGATGGGGCCAGGGATGGATGTGATCAGTGGCTAGAATAGATCATGGGGGTGTGACGGTGCTGGCTGGGCTGGTTGTTGCTGGCGCTGCTGCGCTGCTGGCCGAAGGTGGCCCCAAAGGCGCCGGGCCTGGGCTGAGGGATCGGTCCCCCAAGGGCGACTGGGGTACAGGATGTACGTGTACATCTTGCATCCCCTGTCGCGTTTTCTCAACAGACGTGACGGCAATTGCGCTCTTTGGCCCAGCGTTGCTTGCTTACGCTGTACACACTTCTATGTCGAGAAATTTAGACTCCAGAACGTTGGAGAATGGAATGGCAGTTTAGCCATGGTGGAAAAGACAAACGGCAAATGTTACCTAGCATAGTTTAGGTTACACGCCCACCTAAGGCACCTTGCCTCAGGCATGCTAGGTGCTGGACGGTACAGTGCTGTCGACGCGCTTACGCACAGTCCCGCGAGGCGTCCGTCAACACTGCCTCCCAAACGGGCAGTCAAGGAGGACCTGGAAGCGCTGGGAGCTTGCCAGGGGCGCTTCGCTGTAAGGTACGGCATCCATTGCACAGTGAGGTAAGAGCCCACAGAGCCCAGCATTTGTGGTGCTGGTGCTGGCCCTGGGGGAGGCTGTGCCCCCTGTCCGTCGAACCCCTTTGTCATTAGTCGCAGAGTGAATCGCTCCCGTCCCCGTTACCTTATCCATTGATCCATTGTCTCTGAACTTGTAACCTCCAACCTCCCGGTTCAGCCTCCAGCAGCCAGCCTCCGATGACTGAGCGAATTTCTCTACATCCTGGTCGCTAGATCTCAGGCGCACTCGTGCGAGTCGGCGCCCGTTCGGGGTGGGGATTGCTCCATCCTCCACTCCACCTGGACTGACTCTCCGGCAATTCGAATTCAATCCTCAACAGCTCCCGTAATCATGGCTGATAGTGTCGCACAACAACACACAGTGCCGACGCGTGAACAGGGTATTTCCGATGCCCATGTGTCATTGTCTCTGGTGGCTTTTTCTAGTACCTTGGGCTTGTCTCACTTCCTCTGCCGGGTGGGCATCTCGGACTTCCTTGTGTCTCCTGAAGAGTTGCGGAGTGAAACCTCCAAAGGATCCGTCACTTCGCCCACGGTTTCCTCCCTTCTACCGGGCCGAGGCCATCTCAGCTCTCTGAAAGGCATCGCACCTATTACTCATATTGTAGGTTAACCATATCATGGCAACAGAGTTCCCGCGTCACGCCGAACTTACCTCGAACCTATCCGTAGATCTGTCCTAGTTGTAACTACCCGGAACCAAAGTACGGGTACCTCAACACGAAATGTTTGCTGCACTCGCTCCTCTATCCTTACTTGGATGAACTCGCTTAATTCCACACATCAAAAACTCCAAAATTTTCAGGTGCTTCAATTGTAAATTCGTTGGCATAACTTTGTATGATCTGCGTTATCTGCCGATGTCATTAAGCGAGAAGTACGAAGTAGACTTCTAGCTAAAGCAAGTGATAGTTTATACGATAGTTGGTTCCGAGTTGTAGCTGTATGTAGCCAGAACTCGGACTTTCAAAACCTTCAAGCGGAGAAAGCTATGTATATCCATTGAGTCTACTATTCAGGAACAGAAAGGCGCAAATCTGAAGTACGTAGGAATAGGCTTGAGTCTAAACTTGCTGATCCAGCAATCATCCCCGGCCTTCAGCCCACGCGAGATGTATGCATAAGTCCAATCCTGGGTTGAACGATCGGTTCTGCATAACATGCTTGCCAGGCCTGGGCTGTCACTCGCCAGGGGCTCTCCTGCGCGCCAGAGCCGTCCCGTCCCGCTGATATGCAATCAGATGTGCATTTTTGGACCGACACAAGACGTACATAGCATTAGACAGCATGTACAATTTCCCAACCTGGGTAGCGTCCCTCGGCTTGGGATATTTACACACAACGACCTGGGCGGTAGGCTTTCTAACGTGACGGCCGAAAGAAGTACACCACTCTAACGAGCTCGACTAAATCATTTCAGCTTCCAACAGTTTTGAATCGTTGCGAAAGCATACATGGAAAGTGAACTTTAAAAGATTATAAAGCAAGCTTCAGTGTCGTCAACCTATTTTGCCAAACACAACGAGATAAAACATCGTGGGTTGGGGTTCACATTAAGGTTTTTGGTTGCCAGGCTCGAACCTCACGCTATGCTGCATGATTAACATCGACTCTGAAAACTCGGTGGAAATTATGTATCATAAGAAATTAATCTAGGTAGGAGATCCTACGTTGAGGTTTTCACGGAGGTTTCCTTGTCAAGGATTCCAATTATACATGCAGCAGATCTGGCATTTGGATCTTCCGCGCATGACTGTATGACGGTCTTGCAGGCCAGGGCTCCGGCGAACACTGAATATCGTCGACCTCGGGTGATTGTTGGCACGCGTAATTATGCCTTCAACCTTGCCGCGACGCGACAGGCCTGTGCTGAGCAAAAGCATGCAGGCCCCGGGACCTTCGTGGGGATCATGTCCATTCTCCCTACCATGTAGACCCAATGCAAGATCTCGAAACTAAAGCATCCTTCTTTATCCTGCGTTGCTGATGTGTAAAAGATGGACTGCCCTGCGGAAGGAACAGCCTGCGAACAAACGGCTGAATACAACATCGTCAAGAACTAGCATTGCACTTGCATCTTACGCGCCTAGTCAGTTCCTCCCTACATCACGCTTGCATCTGGATAATTCCATACTCCCATCACCAACGAAACCGATCTCCACTACGATATGAAAACATGTCAGTGTCACACTTGAGAACTTCCCAACCTCCGCTAGAGGCGGAGACCTGCGGGCTTCACGAGCTAACGTGGCATCACAGGTTGGCCAACCTCGATCAAATTGACAAGTCAGGTCAGTCATCGGCCATGGCAGATGTTAGAATGATAGAATGTTCGATGCCTCGACGCTATTGCTGCCTGTTGCATCTCGGCTGCATCTAGAAAACTTCTCCTGCTCTTCCCGCCAACGTTTGCTTTTTCCCTTGTCCGCAGCTTGAGCCTAAGTGGGAACACAACGTCTGAAATCCTAGACCCTCGTCAATTAGATCTCGCAGGGCCTTCCGCTGGCGTCGAGGATGAGGCCAGTGCTCTATCCCTGCGTGAGTTGAGGTCCTGGAGCAGAAAGGCGCCCCCTCACAGTGACAGCGAATCCTCCGGCTAATGCTACGTACCGGTACCTGCTTGCTCCCTCTCTCTCCCTTCTCCCGCAAAAACCGCCGCCCGCTAAGAAAGATCAGGGATGATGGTGGTTGATGATGGCTCTCGCGGCTGACGGACTAACAAGGATGTGCACAAAGAGCGGTTTTCTAACACCAGGCCAGACGCTGGACAGGTTGAAGGTCGTAGTGTGGCTTGCAATCGCGGGACAATCGATCGCTTCAGTCTGACCATCCTCAGTCATCAGCCCAGGGCCCGCGCCGCAAATAATTGTAACAGTATCGAGATCAGGCGCTGAGCTGAGCCAACTGGCAATTGGCGCGCGCTCCCATGGTGTCTTGCAACTCCGACAAAAGGAGGCTTGAACAGCTGGCCGCCCCCGACTGGCTGTAGTGGACTGACCAGCACGTTTCAACGGAGGACACATGGCCAGCCACAATTGCACTTCAAGCAATCGAAGGCCCTCCTTCTGTTGTCGATCTGGGTTGCTTGTCTCACTCTTTCGAAACCTCTCCCACCATGAGACGGTTATTCTGGGACGGACACTGCACAACACAAGACAAGGCAGGCTAACAACAGCCAGGACCAACCCGCCTCCCTCCAACTTATTTTCCAAGCCTGGAGTTAAGAATAGATCCCGCTTTAACTGCTGGGATTCCCTCGTCCGCTCACCACCACGGTCGTCCCATACATAGTAGATTGATGGCCGGATATCTCCGCCTAGTTTATCGCCCAGACACAACGCGGAACAGATTCGAGAAAGAGTTTTGCTTTTTCCACCGTCCGTCGTACCATAGAATTCGACCTTGTCGCCGCTAGCTTGTCACACCCAGCCTCCGAGTCTCCTTGTACAGCTCATGGCGCACCAGACAAGCACCTACCCGGACACCCACTGCCGCTACCCTCGTTGCTTCAACTCTTGGATGAGTCCAGCTGGGTGCGAGTCCGCGAGTGTGCGCCCGTGAGCCTCATCTCTCGTCCTGCATGACATACTCCATACCTAGGCCGGTTGATCTGACGAGGAGGCACTGGATCTGGCTTTTTGAGCAACGTCCCTGGCAAGTTTTGCTATTGTGCCCGGCTGCCCCGGCCGTTTCTATTCTTTGCTTTGCTTGAAGGTCATGGCATCGGAAACACGAACTAGACGAAGAGTTTGCAGCCCCCCTTGAATTGGACTATCAACAGCGGGGGTTGATTGTCTCCCTGAATAGCGCCACTTCATTTGAACCAAACATAACAAACCAGTCAGCATAAGCGAGGCAATTGACACAGACTCATCTAGATTGCACGTTCTAAGGAAAGTATTTCCGATGCCGGTCTAGTTATGAACAGAGTCATACTTGAAGTCATGTGCGAGAAACTAATACCATACAACTTTGGCTGGCTGACCTCGAAACTTGTCACCTCGCAAGACATATCTCGCCTTGGGAGGAACCGGGAACACGTGATATGGAAGCATAGAGGACGGCACCGGGTACTCTCCCAGATACTCTCTATTCCCGACACGCGAAGGCGCAGGGATTCTTGGCTGACCTACGAAGTCTTAACGACACCAGTGAGAACAACTAACACAGTCCCGCATCAGTCCCCTCTTCGAAGTGTTTGTGTGTGTCGACATAGCGACCCACGACATCGATACAAGAGCGTATTTCCTGGGATCTGGACCAGCAACTTTCATTATGCACCCCGGGACGGACCCTCATTGATCAACCAGGAACATTGAAAATCATGGCGTGAGGGATGCATTCCCCCCCGTCATCATCCGTGGTCCCCATGTCCTTGTCCAACGCATGAGCCCGGAAGGGCTGAACTTTTCTTTCCAATGGCGTCGTCCTATTGCTGGCAAGTCCCTGCAGCCGTGGAGGGACCTGCGGGTAGGGGGTACGCGAGGGGATCATGTTGGCTTGAGCACTTGCATCCTGCACAGCGGTTATGCATGTGTGGAACATGTCCAATAGTGATTGCAGCGAGATCGGGAGGCTGGGCAGGGGTCCCTACTGGGCCGTTTCAGAGGCCCAGTAGGTCGTCTATCATTGGCGAATCTGGAGCTTTGGCGTTGAAGTTCCAACCATCTCAACCCTCTTTTGTGTCTAAGACGTTACCTTACCTTTAGCCAACGGCCAACAGCCGAGGATGCCTGAGGCAAAAAACCCCCCGTTCTTTATCCTCCACCTCATTGTCGATTGTGTTTTCCAGGCGCCGTGGGGGATCGAGGCGACTGGGGTCTCACGCCCGGAGCCACTCTTTTCCCATTCTAGCAACGTTTGGAGGCAAAGCCAAGCGCAACACGTCTCTCCAGTCTCCACCCAAACACACGCCGGCGCCAGACTTGGTGGAGGGATGCTGGCATTAGCCTACCCGTTCGTCTCGCTGTCAGATGCGAGATGGCCGAGCGACAAGCGACAGCCCATCCTGGGACTGGAAGGGCGAGGAGCAGCCAAGTCACGAAGCCGCGGGTGGCCACAAAAGTACCACGGGGCCTTTGACGATGATGGTCGGTTTTTGGGCTTGCTGGCCGGCCGAGACGTGAATTCACGGTTACGGTTCCTGCTCTTTTCCCACCGGCGCTGTCTTCGGCTTCGGTACTTGTCATTCACAAGCTCTCGGCTTGTCAGCAATCGCTACACGGCTTCCGAGGCACAGGCCTTGACAGTGACCACTTTCCCCCCTCTCGCCCGATCACGAGCACGCCATGACCCGGCGTTTTCGACTTGGACTATGAGGGATAGAATGGCATCAGCCATCCACGACGGCCCCGTCAACAGCGAGGACGAGGAATCCGCGTACCTCCGGGATGGTGTTTATCAGACCGACTCTTACGGCCTGGCCTGGTTTGGTAGCGATACTGGACCGGTCCAGGTCTGAGAGTCCAATGAGCGCCCACCACGTCTTTGGCACACCACACCACCATAACCACCTCGACCAGCTCAACCACCCCAACAGGAAAGCTGTTAACAAGCTGGTTGCCTCTTTATTGGCTCCTGGGCCATCGGAGCAGACGTCCTGGGAGAGTTGTTTTGATCAGTTTGCGGGTACGTTATCAACTCATTATTTCGCGTATTGAGCGTTTCATCCAATGGCCTTCCTGTTTGACGACACAAGCCCACCTAACGTCCGTTATGTTGCTGGCTCCCTAATCTCAGGCTATCGCCAAAACTCTAATTCGTCAACGGCTTGCCCCCCAAAGGTTTAGGAACAGCACAGCAATGCCAACCTTGAGCTCTATTCGCCAGTGCCAGGGGACGCAGATAATAAGCTCGACGCTCGACTAGATTGTTGTCGACACCATCCGCTGCGTCTTGCATGTGCATGCCCGACCAACGGTCCGCCTCGCATAGAAAGCCGGCCTTCTTCGTCGTTCCCTAACACGGAATGGCGTTTTGTGTTGGCGAGAAGTGACCGGCTACCACTGCTCGCACAGCGTGGCGCCAGGCGGAATCTGGAGAACAGAGACGTGGATGTCGTCGCCAAAGAGTGCATTTCGTCGGCCACGGCGGGATGGTATTATAGGCTGCTCCGGGATATTTCGCCCAGTAGCCTGCGCCGGTGCCATTCCCCGTCCCTCACCCCCGCCCCTTCGAGGTCGGCTCTGTCCACATTCTGCCGCTGCACTTCTCAACCCCCGGATGCGATCTGGCAGCGTTTAGTGCGCTCCTGTGCTCTGCTCTTACCTGGTGCGCTTGTCCTAGATCTGACCTGTGCTTGCATGCACACTTGGGCTCACCTCAAACACCCACTCTCTTGATGGTCTTTGAATCAACTTGCGTCTGTTCTCAGAGCTCCTTCAGGTCTATCAGCAAGAGTCCTCTCGCTGCGATAAAAGCCGGGAAGGCGTGGATCAATTGTTTTCTGGACGCTGATGGAAAACTCTTCGGGCTTAGCGCTGCTCTCACCGCTACTCCATTTCTCGACCTCCATGGTACCTACACGTGTAAGGTACCGCGTCTAGAGAAACCCCCTCCCTTGCAGGTCTGCATCCATGGGGTTGCAGGGGGCCATGATAACGGCACCACTTCCTTGCCAGCTCACTCGTTGGTGGCCCCGCCTCCCGAATGAGAGACAGATCTCAAGGGACTAGTAAAGCCATCAGCGGTGGACGACTCTCTGTTAGTAAGGTAGAGAAAGTTAGTCAACGAAAGTACTGTTTGGTACTCCATGAGGATAACGGTGAGTGGCCCCCCGTGTCACCCAGGACCTTTCCCGTCCATATTCTGCAGAATTCAACGTAAGCATACAATCCCGCCTTCTACAACTTAAACAAGAGTTGCAGGATAGAACTATCTGCCGGCTCCTGTAAAGGATCTCAGGAATTGCACAGTACGGAAGTCTGGATTTGCGGGTGAAGATCTGGCGACGCTCTTTGTTCAGCCTACATTAGCCTTCCCGCACAGCAGCTAGGATGGCCTGGCATGTTACTGAGCTGCCATCGCCTGCTAACTAATGTACGAAGCGCCCTCCTACATGTGCAGGAGTACCGCGTCATGTACGAATATGTACAATATTCTGGGGAGACTGGGGCGAAATGGCCCTCCGAGCTGCCTCAACCGCATGTAACTGCGGTCCTGAGCTCCGCCGGGGGGGGATGATGGTGGGACATCTGCTGACGGATTCCGTAGTGTCCCAGCGATGGCAAGTCAAGGTTAGATAGTGTAGGATAACAATGCTTTGAAAGGGAGGCAAAGGATGCGAATGGGGTGTGTTAGATGAGGTAAATGTCCGCATCCCCGCCTCCTCTATCATCCCCTTGTCCAGCGCCTCTCGCCAGCCCTTAGACCATGCCATAGCAGCCCTGCTCGCCCATGCAGGCAAGCGGCCCACGATGCAAAGTCCACCCAGCAGCAGCATCCCGTCGATGGACGTTTCCTTCATCATCTGAGATGGGTGGCGATAGGCCCAGAACGCACGCAAGCTGTTGACGGCGTGCGGACTGCAGGTATGATCCGCATGTGCAGGCAATGTGGTGCTGCTGCTCGTTCCCAAGAAGGGAGGGAAGGCGGGCCAGCCGGTGGTCCTGTCAGACATTGATTGTCGCGAACACCTCGTACTGGGTGGTTTAGTTCCCGCGATCCTGGTCTGTCGATGGCAAATAGTTGCGCATCGAAAGACGACGGGAGCTTGCGACGGTGGGCGACGTCCGCGATGGGAGGGGCGTGTAGCGGGCTCGCATCGCCTCAGCATCAGCATGGGGGCGGGGGTTGGATTCAAGGGAAGACGATCAAGGAGGAGAGAAGAGACAGCTATTACCTGTTGGGGGCCATTGATGAGGAGGTTTTGCCATCAACGGACCTGGTCGGCTGGTTGAAAGGATTAAACGTCCGGGACATTGAGGGGAATTCGGCTGGGATTGACCGAGTATACCCAGGTCAGTATGCACGTCTTGTCAGGGCTTGAAGTGGACGATCCATGACCAAGATGCTTGCAAACATGCTCCAGGCCTCCTAAAGTTGCAAAGAAGCCTCAGGGGCGAGAGGACTTCCCGCATCCATATGTTTTGCGTTGGTTGTAGAATTGATCTTATCAGACGACGGGAGCTTGAGTGGCTTGTGCCAGAAGGTCTCTCTATAGCAGAGCGGCTCGGGTCAATTGCATTCACCATGATCGCCTTCCCCGCGCCATGCCAGCCTCAGCCGCAGCCGCAGGATGTGACGCGATGCCATGCCATGCCATGCTATGTGTGTCATCATGCCATGTTCCAGCCATGCCATCTGTAGCAGCCATTTTCCCCTTGTTGCGTGTGAGGCTGTGGTAACCGATTGTCTGTGCATCCAGGGCGATCAGGCACTGCCTCCTGTCGCTTCTGCCCTGTGGCCTGTGATGTGCTGCGGATCATGATTGCAGGCCATTGCATGCATCTAGCAACGTTCTCGGTGTGGAGATGTGATGTGCATCGACAAGGTAAGGCATTGAGATGGATCTGGCTGCTGCTGCCACACGGACCAGCTGGTTGCAGTGAGATGAGATTGATCTCGGTGTGGTACTGGATGGAACGATTTGTATAGCGTAGGTACTTGGCAGTCTTATATTCCTCCTGAACTGTGATTCTGCGAGGTAGAGTGCCTTGCCAGAACGACGAGGTGAGGTTGCTGGGGCGCTGCGCTCCAAATGCTGTCTCATGTGACCGCGCGTCTGAGCGACGAGCGACGTGCACGAGTCAATGACATCGAAGTGGTCTCTCACACGCGCCGGCGCGGGGCTTAAGCATTCTAGCGATTCCCCATCGTAAGACACACAAAGGATAGTTTTTATTAGCCTCAGGAATGGAGTCGTCATTGCCAGTTTTCATTCCGGTGCAACGGCAGTTGACACTCTTCATGTCTGCCTGCTGAAGCCGTGAGTTCTCTTTGAGCAACAAAATGTTTATCATCGGATGATATATCGTTTCTAACGAAACACCACAGATCAATGCCGCCACCTGCAGAGGATCCCGTCGAAAAGGCTGCTGCCCCCCACCATGCCGCGGGCTTCGACCCCTGGAACTCGTCGTCGACGGGACACCAACGACCGGAGAATCGGCCTGGGACAGGATGGCGAGAGTCTCGCAATAAGAAGCTCAATAGTCAATTCCGCGCAGGGGAGTCTGGTGGAGAGCGCATGAGCGATACTTGGGGCGCCGGCTCAGAGGACTGGGATGAGAAGAACAAGACCCGGATTTCCCAGTCTGTGCGGGAGCGGGCTACGAGGAGTGTCATGGACATGCTGGTCAAGCCGGGTAAGATGCAGGAGAGCTTGGGCAAAGGTTCCAGCGAGACGACTGGGGAGGGAGTGAATGGACTGACGGGAGAGGAGGCCAGGATGGAGAGGCGAAGAATGGAAGACCAAGAACGAGAAGCGAATAAAGGGGTACGGGGTATTTTTGATGGAGTGGTGGTTTACGTCAATGGGAGCTCTTTCCCGCTCGTCTCAGACCTGAAGCTCAAACAACTTCTCACCGAAAATGGAGGCCAGGTATCGATACACCTAGGCAGGAGGAGAGTCACACATGTTATCCTCGGTCGTCCTGCAGGGTCTGGCCGAGGTGCAGGAGGAGGCCTTGCTGGAAGCAAAATCGAGAAGGAAATCAAGAAGGTTGGCGGTTGCAGTGTCAAGTTCGTTGGGGCAGAATGGTGAGCGTGGTGTAATTTGGTCCGAGTTTTTATAATTTGCATGGTGCCCCCTCGGTCAACTCCCATTCAGATACTTTGATCATGATCCAGGGGCTTTTAGACACTCGGGCTGACTTCTCTAGGGTTCTCGAAAGCCTCAAGGTAGGAAGAAGACTACCCGAGGCTAGGTTTTCAACTATGAGGATCGCGCCGAGGGGGCAGAGTAGCGTTTATGGGCTTTATACGGAGAATCCTACACGGGGTTGAGCAACTCCTCCGGCGGCTTGACACACGACCTTGGGGACTATATCGATGGGATTCAGCCGGTTTGGCATTTCGCGAGGACTCTTACAGAGTTAGGCCACCAGCGAAACGAAATACGTGTTCGTGGACTTTACAACAAGGGCCCTACGATGAGGAAACATAGGCTCGTGCATTTTACGTGACTGAGGCTGCGTCTCATTCGCGTCTGGTCTACGTTGGGTGGTTCATCCCTTTGATATTCCCACTGGTCTGGTATACCAGCATTTTGGTATGACCAATACTCGCGGCTTCAGTTCTCACCTTCTCTGATTTTCGACCTCTTTGTTTGGCGGCGCTACGATATTACGTACTAAACGGTGTCATGAGGTACGACGAAGTGGTGATGGAGCATATGGTCGCTCTTTTTCTCTTTGGCAGACATAGATATGCATGGTTGGGGGGCAAGGACCGCGCATGATAGAGCTTTAGATGTTTTTGTCCTCACGGACAACAGGTGGTTATCTGAATTTATCGCATTCTTAATCTCGGTTGACTCATCCAGTTCAGAATACTTCTTCTTCCTGCCTCTAACCCATTCAAAGCCATACAGCCACAGATTTGAACCCGCGTCTTCGTTCGATACACGACCCGAACTCTTCAAGAAAAGGACGCCGTCATTTCCTCAGTAAACTCGAACCCAAAAGCCGTCTACAACTGGATACACACACGTGACGAAAAGGCAATAATGAGATGTTCAGGCCGGACACGAATCTAGGACTCCAGACCGATACACGCACGATACACGAAATATGGTGTGGGCTGGGTCGGGGCATCTCTAATGTACCCTTTAGGACATGATCTAGTTTACATGTACGTGGCAGCTTAGGCAACCAAAGAGTCATATAGATAAAATCACTAAGCCACTCCTAAGGTCACTATCAGTTTAACAAAGGACGAGCATCTGGAGTTCTTATTGAGTATTGGCTGTCTAAGTCTTCTATTCAACACCGCTGATTACACAAGCCAACCCCAACACTCTACCATTAATATAAGTAACGAGCAACGTACCACGGCAAACTTGGATTCCTCCATCCCTCGTCTAGACTTAGAGCGCCTTGTGCACTCACCCCCTTAGACTCCCGCCTCCTCGTCCAAGAAAATCACACACTACACCGACGCCTATATCGTTCGAGCGTTTTCCCTGGGCCTGTGCCACGGTTCTGTACGACCGACGACTAGTCCCGAGACACCGAGTTGCGAAAACAACCAGCAGGACGACGACGTGGTGGTGCTTCACAGTGCCGTGTGACGAGGAGTCGGGGGGTGGGATACAAGATGTCGTACGGGGATATTAAAGAGAAGGTGATTAGTGGGGCTCCCGATGGGATTTGGGCGGGTTGGTGATGGTCGTAAAGAGGTTGGATACGAGGAATGGCGAAGAAAGGGTGAGGGCGATCTCCGGAGTTGGCGGGTTGGACACGACTTGGTTGTGGTCAGGTTCTAGGAGTGACTTGGCGACAGATAGGGGCAAAAACACTCTACCATCGGGGAATCAATGCAGATACCAACACCAGCTCGAGTCCGAAACTCGATAGGTGAAGGTTCAGAAAATAACTTGGTCTACTATACGTCAATTTACGCCGGACTGAGGCCCCTGGCTGCAACTTTTCAAGGCTGTATCAGGGGTAACGCAGCAGGTGATGTTGGCTTTCTCTTGTCGACCGCGTACGTAGTTGCATCCATATAGACGTTACAGTGGATTCAAATTCAATCTTGGTTCCTCTTGCGATATCTATATCAATGAAGTTAAGCGCAAGGCCGAAAGAAGTTAATCAGCACTTGGTATGAATCTATCACGGTCAGGGAGTTTAGGGGTTTCAATTTAACATTCAACAACTAGTAGAAACATAAAACTGGTGCGATACTTGTAATCCATTGAAAACGCTATGCAACAAAAAACGATTGATCAGTCCTCCATGCTGAGGGCATGTCCGTCTAACCTCCATCATCATCCGCTAGTTCATCGCAGCGGAGTTACATCATTCCTCATCACCCCTTCTACAGCCTGGCCTTAACCATACCATCCACCGCGCCATGCTTTTGTCCTTTCAGGGAGAAGTACTCTCCGATCTTCGCCCTCGCCACGTCCACGACGGAAGCATCCTCGACCGTACTCGGCACGATGACCTGTTTATCCAGCTCACCATGCACAGCATTCTCGGCCAGCTCTCTCAACACGCGCCTCAGGGTCTTGCCTGACCGCGTCTTGGGAATCATGCCCTTGCCCTGGATGATACCGCCCAGTGACGCGATGGCACCGACCTGTTTCCGCACCAGGCTGTTGATCTCGGTGGCGAGCTTTTGGTCTGGGACGGCGGAGGTTGGGTGGTCGGCAGTCGAGAGGGTGACAAAGGCGAAGGGGAGCTGGCCCTTGAGAGAGTCGGGGATGCCAATGACACACGCCTCGGCGACGAGGGGGTGCGAAGCTACGGCTTGCTCGATGGCACCTGTGAAGAAGTTAGCCAAGAGTCATCATGAAATGGGGCAAGGAGACGGGTAAAAGAAGAAGGGTTGAGTATCGAACGCTGTACGGTTGATGCATATGACGAGACAAGGGGATATGACTTACCACTTGACAGTCGATGTGCGCTCACGTTCAGCACATCGTCATTCCGAGCCATCACATGGATGTATCCATCATTGTCAATCCAGCCGGCGTCTCCTGTATCCATCCACTTCCCCTTAAACCTCTTCAGGTAACCCTTCCAGAACCTATCTTCATCTTGCCAGAGGGTTCGGAAGCCTGTGGGAGCCAACGGCATTGCCAGGACAATGTTGCCCATCGTACCTTTGGGGACCTCCTCTCCGTGATCGTCAACAATCCTCACATCAAAGCCAGGCATGGCCTTGCCTGCACTCCCAGCCTTGAGGTGAGGTGGTGGGTGCCCTCGGACGTCCGTCCTTCGGTGCTTGCCGGCGTGTGGGACGAGGGCTCGGCCGGTGATGGGTGAACCAACCTCAGTCGACCACCAGTTGTCGATAACATGGGAGTTGAACGCTCCGTATTGAGTCAGGAGATCCTGATACGTAGAGATAAGGGTGGGCTCAGATCGCTCGCCAGCGAGGAAAAGCGCCTTAAGAGTCTTGAGTCCGCCCCGTTTACCAAATTCGGCGAAGAGCTTGTTGTCGGGGTCATCACGCTTGATGGCTCGCAGGGCCGTAGGCGCCGTAAACATGGTGTTGACCTTGTACTCCTCGATAATACGCCAGAAGGCAGAAGCATCGGGAGTCCCAACAGGCTTGCCTTCGTAAAGAACCGTTGCGGCTCCGGTAAGGAGTGGTCCGTAGACGATATAGGAGTGGCCGACAATCCAGCCAATGTCCGAGGCAGTGAATGTGACGCAGCCAGGGCCGTGGACGTTGAAGAGGTAGCTGATAGAAAGGTGCAGGCCGACAGCATGGCCACCAGCATCTCGAAGCACACCCTTGGGAGCGCCTGTGGTCCCGGATGTGTGGATGATATATACGGGGTCGGTCGACTTGACAGGGACACAATCGGCCTTGATACCCCTAGCTCGGGCACTCCTTACGACCTTCTGCCAGCTAGACTGTCCAGCAGTACGTTCGACGGGATTCCATCTCAGCTGGTCTCGTTGCCAGACGAGAGTCTTGTTTGGCTTATGGGATGCCAACCCGAAGGCCTCCTCTACCAAGGGCTTGTAGGCAATAGGGGGCTTGTTACCATCAATACCACATGAGGCAGTAAGGAGAGCAACAGGCTTGCAAGAATCAATGCGTTGAGCGAGGGCAGGGGGGGCAAAGCCACCAAAGACGATGGAGTGGATAGCACCCAATCGGTTGATGGCGAGGATGCCTATGACTGCGGAGGGAATCATGGGCACTGTATCTATGTCAGGTACTATTCAATACACAGGAGGTTAGTCACACTCACTGTAGAGCATGACCACATCTCCCTTCTTCACGCCTTCCTCTCGCAGCGCGCCGGCGAGAGTCTCGACCTCATCCAGCAACTGGCGATAGGTGTATCTCTCCTTGGTATCAGTCACAGGGCTGTCAAAGTAAATGGCGACGGATTCACCATGGCCATCAAGGACATGACGATCGACACAGTTATAGCAGGTAGAGATCTCGCCATCGGGGAACCACTCCCAGCTGTCGTGGGTGATTCCGTTCTTGAGCGTCTTCTCTGTTAGCTGCAGCGTGGTGGTGAAGGGCTTGTGCCAGTAAAGGTGTTCGGCCTGGTGCTTCCAGAAGTCCTCTGGGTTCTCCAGACTGTGCCGGAGCACCTCGTCCTGGACGTGGGAGTCGTTGTCTGCCATTATTTTCTCGCAACGGAATCAATTGTATGTGCAGGAGAAGAGCCAACCCCTAGTCTATAGAAGAAAGTATGAAGAAGCGAAGAGTTCCTGGAGACACACGGTATAAGTCCTAGACAACGCAGCCCTTGGCAGCTACTAGAAGGCCCTTTGATGAGTTGAACACGGCTATGCCGCAAGTCCAATACCCTCGGCTATAGCAAACAGTGAAGCTGGAATTCGATGGCAATGGAAGGTCTGGGGAAGGTGGAGCTGGGGTTGACGTGTGGAGGGATGCCGTGAACATTGCAGGCGGTACGGAGCGGAGCTCCCCGCACTCCGTTTGCCCGGGGACCATTGCCGACTCAAGACGGCGAGGCAATTGGCGAACCACGAGTTATCCGAAGCATTGGGATTGACAGCCGGCCTTTTGTCCAACTGCCGAGCTTTTCCTCCTCGATTGCCTCATAGGTCCGGATGGGCTCCGTGGTATCATGCCACTGGTACGGTACCGAACGGAGGGAATCGGGTTTCTTATAATATCCATGGGTGTAAGTGTTTTGAGTGTGGGCAGCATGTTGTTTGAAATCTTCGAGGTTCCCGGGAAAAGCAATCGACACACTTGCACCGGAGATGCTTCGGTGTCCTGTCGCAGAGAAAATTGCCACCCGTAGCCGTCGTCCACTTGGACGCAAGCAATGCTTATTCCTGCTTTAACGTTGGCGACTCTGTGCTCACATCTGTGAAATACTGGTCGATCGTAAATACAGCTATAGGGTAGGTAGCCCGCTTACTTCGGTAGTTCAACAGCACCTCCACCAAGCCGAACACTAACCCAATAGCATGCAAGTATTCCCTTGTGCCGGACAATGTCAAGTTTGTATGAGTTCCGACGAAGCAGTCGAAGCAAGGGATTTGCCCCAGCTCATGGCGTCACTGTAGCTTCAAACACCACGCAAAAGGCGCTGAGTCTCCCACCCTCTCAGGCCTTCAAATCACACGCCTACCTGGTCTGTTCTCTGACACATCCCTGAGCACCAACACCACCAACACCAATACTATGGCCAACAAACTTCATGACTAACAGAGGCATCACCCACCAAGAAAACCCAGCTTATCACACAGACTTCATTATTGGAGCGTAAGCAGTAGCGGAAAACCCCCCGCTTTCACTACTACGAATTCGGGGTTAGTTGTCGACTAGGAGCAGATTCAATCACCTCATCCAATCTCCACCCGCCTTTTGGGAGGCTGTCGAGATAACACCGCTCGCAATCTCGCTTAAAAGCCGCTGTCTCGACGCCGTTGCCAGCGCCACCAGCCTTGTCTCACCACGAAGACAGCCAAAGACAGCCCGAGACACGCACGCACCCTTGTCTGGCAACCTCTGGTTCTCTTTGATAACAAGGACGAGCTGGCGCTGGTGGCTCTGCCAGGTTTTTCTTGAAGAACAGGGATTATTGTGACGAAAGCAGTTCGCTGCAGATAGGATCTAGTGTGATGAACTGTCGGGGAAGAGATAATCGTAAGCGCCGAGATGCGCCACGTCTGGTCAATGAGATTCAAGGCTCATTTACACTGCAGCCGGATTGGGCGATCGACCGAACCATAGCGGTGGGCCGATGAGTGAAAAACATGAGCGCCCAAACAAACAAACAAGGGACGTGCCATGCGGATGAGCATTCCAGTGAGTTCCCAAGGTTCTGGTAAAGTTTAACAGGATATTAAACAAAAGCTTTGTGTTTATGGCGGACCTGTACCTAAGGTAGATTATGAAATACCATCATTATAGACATCAACGACCATGCTAGAATCAACCATGAAAGAAACCTCGCAAGCATAACAAAGATGAGCAAGACAGGATTGTAAAAAAAATGCGCCGGACCAAAACTGGTCTCTCAGCAATGCTTTGCTTTGCCCTGACTATTATACAAAATGAGGCTCGCAAAAACATTGGCGGTCGTTGACAAGAGCCCATAAACACGCCCGACAAACGAGGGTCTCGTGTCCCAGAGTAACTATGGACAGCGAAAACAGTGTATACAGGAAATAAGCCTGAGCACGAGAAACGAAGAGTCGGTAGCCCGAAAGTTTTCCGAGGAAAGGTAACAAAATGTGTCTTAAAAAAATTGTCAAAAAAATAGGGCGATCGCAAGTATCCAAGAACAAATTCGTCCTATTGTTTTATAGGCAAAACACATTATATTCCCAGCCCCGAAAAGACCGCACACAACAAATCTTGAGGATCCTCCGGAGGTGCTATGCGAGTTCCTTTCGAACACCGAGACAAAAAGCAAATACAAGAATGTCTCAAACCCTGCAAAGCGTGGCCATCATTAGACAAGACTCCATAGAGCAGTGCAGGAGTATACCGGTTCTCCGCGTCGTATGTTCGTATCCCAAAAGTCTATACACTCCAAGTCGCTTACAACCCCTGAAAAAAACCAACACTACTCTCCCACAACGCTTCTCCAGTCATGGCTGGCGAAGGCTACCACGAATTAGGTATTATCGAACAAAAGAAATCGTAGGTAGGACGTGGATGGCGAGGCGTGACAGTTGTTGATTTAGAGGACGAAAGCAGCAAGACCGACGATACCAGCAAGGCCAGCAGCGGCGACCTTGGCGGCACCGGCAGTGGGGACCTCGGTGGGGACCTCGCCGGTAGGGACGGGCTTGGAGCCAGTGCCGGTAGCGACGGGGGCGGTGGTGGGAACAACGGGGATGAGGGTAGAGTTGGTGTAGCCAGGGGCAGGGCTATTATATCATTGTTAGTGCTGATATCCTTCAGGATACTCTCAAGAATGCTTACCAGTTGTGGCAGACAACAGCGCTGGTGGTGATGACAGGCTTGGTGATGGTGCAGGGGCAGTCGGTGATGGTCAGGGTGGTGGCCTCGGTGATGGTGTAGGTCTTGCCACCGTGGGTGATCTCAGTAGGACCAGGGCAGTAGGTGGTGTAGACGTCAACGACCTCGGTGGTGTAGGTGACGTTGCCAACGTGGCCAGCGGAGACACCGGCGGCAGCGGCGAGGACGGCAGCAGCAGAGAACTTCATTTTGACTGAGTGGTCGGGGTGAATTAATTAACTCGGAAGTTGTAGTTGAGGATGTAGTTTAGGTTTCTGAAACGAATGAACTTGACTGATAAGTCAGGGTTGGAAAGCGAATGTGTGTGTGGGTGAGGAGGGAAGAAAGGAAAAGCCAGGAGAGCTCTGAGGACTCGAGCTTTATACAGGAAGATTTGACCTTGGACCATGGGTGTTTGGGTGGTTGACCAGAGGGCCATGGCAACGCCCCCTTGGCCGTGGTCCCGTCTTCCACCCATGGTCCAAGGTGGAGTGGCTTGAAAAGCTCAGATAGGCGCTACTCCTAGAGGCTGGACAAGGGGCTGAACAAGTGGACAGGGATGAGAGAGCCACACCACTCAAGCATGTTCCTTTTTGCAATGCCATGTTATTTCAGGACATGGCAAATCAGCGGCCGGCTTTGCGCCGACTCGACGGGGATCAGGGGGCGTGGGCTAAGGCGGCCTACGAGGGGAAAGGGGGTGTGGGGATGGTGGGCACGTCTCGCCCTCCTTTCGTCTGGCTCATCTCTCTCTCATTAGAGATGAGAAGAAAGCATGGAAAAGGAGAATGAGAACGGATCTGTGCTCCGCGCCTCTGCATGGTGAACGGATAACGGAGCGCTCTGGTTGGAGTGACCGTCGTTGATATGGGGGTCAAGGCGCCGAATCCTGTTCCCATTCTGCACGTTCTGCGCAATGCACCGGCGGCTGCGAAACGAAATTGCCCTTTACGAGCTTTTTTACTTAGAGTTTAAAGTACCGTTTGCTTGAAGCTCCGTCAGAACCTTACGAAGCACAGTATCGCTGCTGCTGGGCTGGACTGGGCTGGCTCCAGCAAATAACGCCGCAACAGGTTAGGATGATCTTCGACCAAGCTCTAGAAGCAAAACAATGCGAGTCGCACACTGCTCTGTGGCCCACGGCGGAGGTGCCGACGGGCCTATCTACGGGGGACACAACCTAATAATGACCTTATCGACAGCAGAGGAATTAGTTCCCTGGCATTCATTATCTTGGGGGCCGATGGGCAGGGTGAGGGAAGCTCTGGTGCTAACTGCCCAGTTTTCGGGCAGAGCTCCCCCATCTTAATAGCAACTATTGCCACTGTGCCAATGCACTCCAACTGGCATAACCTTGCACTAATGCAGGAACAATGCGGCCCTGCCGTCCTGAGAGGGAGGGCCTGGGAGAGCCCTGAGAGGATAGCCGTGGGAAACGGCCCTTGATCTGCTCGCAGCCCGCTGACTGAACTGCTGCATCACTGTGCATGACGGACCCTTTCCCGCCCATCGCGCCTGTAAAAATGCAACTAACGATTGCTGCACAACTCACTCATCACCGTCTGCCTCAACTGAAGACTGTCAAATAGCACCACCTACCAACCACTCACGCCGCGACACACTTGCTCGTCCCCGTACCCCGTCCCCCCCAGAACCGGGGCAGGCGACAGGCCGTTGTCGCACTCAGCGAGTCACCGAGCCGGCATTTCCAAAATTTTCGCGTTCCGGGGTCTTTTGACGGTCCCCTTCGGCTCCTCAACTCGAATCACAACACTCTCAGGGTATGAGCGAAGGAGTGACAGGGGGGCCGTGATGGCAAAATTTGCAGCCACATGGACTGGATCCAACCAGCCAGAGAGTAGCGACTGTTGCGGGTTACCAAGTCAGGCCACGCCACATCGCCGCAAGGGCGGCAACGACCTGAGGCCGTGGACATCACGAACTTGACGGTCATTATTGGCTCGGCTGAGTTGTTTCGATGGTGCCTGCACTGCTGAACCAGCTCAGATGAGCATCGCCGCCTTTACTAGGGCGATGTCTCTCCGTCGCTGCAGAGTCAGCAGCCGTAATTTGCGAGCCGGCCGGCTTCTAGGGGAGTCTTCCAGGTTCCCTCCCCGCCCTCTTCCCTCTCGAAATAGCGACTTGCTACCTCAGTTACAGTGGTTGAGTGGCTGCTGCTGGGTGCTGGGATATGGAGAGCACCCAGCGGCCCTAACTGCCAAAGTTGATGTTGCATCCAGTGGCTGGACCGTTAATCCATTGGACTTATGCCAATGCCAGGCTGCAGAGTTTCTGCTGCAGACCCTGGTTGGCTCTTTTGGCCTGAGGCCTTCTGTCATGAGCATGGGCCTCTTTCAGGGTTGTAGGCGATAAGGCCCGTCCATCGTCTACAATTGTCCCCAGCATTAATTTCCCCTTTATCCACTGACCTTTTACACGACGCCTTATCATCCCATCATTTCGGATTGGGTGCCTTCCAACAGTGGAAAAATAAACCGGGGGGGAGAGACGTTACTTTCTCGTATTTGCTCCATCCAGAGGAAATATCCGTCTACTCGTTTCGGCTCCGTTCACATTTGGGGGCGCTCAAACGGATCGGCAGGGCGGTGGCCCCCGACAAGTACCAACGCCATCAATTTCAAACACCCTTGCTCCTCATCAGTCGCTGGACGCATCTCGATTTGCCCGGCCTAGATCCTAATTAATGCTGATCCTGTCAGTTCTCTTTTTGGAACAACTCCATGATTAACAGGCCGACATAAGCTTTCGGCCATTCCTCCGCCAAGGCATCGTGGCAATCGTGGCATCGTGGCAACCTGGCGCCGGCCCTGGCCATGTGGCGACTCACCTCGTACGCTATCGACTTCGGAAAACCTTCCTGGACGCTTCCTAAACGCTCTGTGACGAGGCTCTGGCAGGGCCAGCCTCGTTAAGCAGAAGCATCGATGCTCCCGCAATGGCGCCCTGCCCGTTCCCCTGTCAAAAGGGAAAACCCCTCGTCTCTTCTTTTGTTCCAATCCAAGCACTCATCTCGTATCAACCCAATATCCATTTCCCCTTTTGTTTACCTGGGGAGAACACAGGCCACTTCCTTTGTACATTGGCTTTCTACTATGTAGTATCCCCTCTTTGGCCGCCCTAGTCCCACTTCTCCCACAATCTCACATCTGTGTGATTTCATGCCTCCAGTCCAGCGCGTTGGATCTTTTACCCAAAACCCACACCCCTGGCTAGAGCAAGGCCGAAAAGAGTCATCGAAAGCTTTTTTTAGTGCACAAATTCCCCCTACCTTGGAGCTTGGTCTTGCTATGTACAGGCAGCTCTGGAGTAACTCGTAGTGCTGCCCGGATTGGAATACCCGGTTGTAATTTCCACCTCTCGACATGATTTGAGATCGTTCACCGCGATGTGAGCATTCATTTTCTCCCCCTGCTGATAGCTGCATGAGCTATCAAACCAACTCTTCACCGAAGCCTTTGTCGAGTGGAGCGTGTCGCGGTCCGTTGCGACGGTTTGTTGATATTGCTCCGTGTTAGGCATGGCCCCTGGTTTCTCTCATACGCTTGGCAAGACTCGCAGGAAACCTTGCTGGATGTAGCAGACTACATCGTGAGTCCAAGACAATTCCGGCATTCGATGGATAATTAGCCTGACCATTGCCGGAATCGGGATCGTGAGCCGCGGTGCCAACAAGCCATGGCCTGGTTCTTTCTCCATGTTTAATTTCCAAGCTCTCTTTGATCCATCAGGTCGTTGGTCGCGGGGCTGATAATTGCCTTTCTCCTGAATGGCCTGATGAACGATGCCCAGAACTTACCCAGAACTGTCCGTCGCCTCACCGGAGTGTAATCTTGACTCTCTGCTTTGCATGTCTTATGATTCGCCCTAATCCATGGCGCCTTGTCAACGGAGCATCGGCACCATCCCTTCAACTAGCTTTCACCCTCCCGCCTTGATTCTTCAATGGGGAACCGAACCAGCTCCTTTGATATTTGCAGGTTTCTCCGAGACATGCCCACTCGATACGAAACTCGTCTAGGCGTTGGTTACTCCAGCCGATGACAAAGGGTTTGGATCCTCGTCTATGCTCCCCAACGCAGGGACAGACCTGATGAATATCCTGGACAACGAGAACACTTGGTTTCACTAACCTGACGACATCTGGCTGGCCGGTTCAACAAAACTGCAGGTAGACGTTGGATGCTCGTCCTCCAGCTCAGCTCCATAGGATTCACGACTCAAATCCAACGCATGGATCCAATGCTTTACCGAAGGGGCATTCTCAATATTGCTATGCTTGAAGATCAAGTGGCAGCCGACTGACCCAAACTGATATGAACAGCTATATCGAGGCTCGTAATTTCATCGATGACGGAACACAAATCGCCTGCCTACTTTGCCTCTCTGATTCCTATCACTTAGATACTAGGGCTTCAGATCCTAATGTTGAATAGTGAAGGTCAGGTATCACAGCACCCATTATCTTCAGGTTGGTTTATGGATCATGTTGGGCTCTACCTAATTATCTTGCTACAAGGAGAATGTTCCGCAATGTTTCATTTTTCACCCGCATGGTGATGATTTGAAGTCTTCGCAGTACCTATTGTATGCCGAGGTTCGATTTCAAGCTTCAGTTGTGTTGACGACATCGCTGTGCTGTAACAATGGGTCGAAATGGGGTATTACTAATGCACGTCATCCATTAACTGGAACAGTCTCACGGCTCGGCCGTTTCGGTCTGCGACCAGTTTCACCGCCAAATCCTCATCGAATTTCAGAATGACGAACCTAATGAAAGCAGTTGGTATGAGGCAGCACTCCGAGGAGGTATGAGACCCATCTAATCCGACCTGCAGATATCAAGGGAGGGAAGGGCGAGAGCGATGCACTGTTCATCAACTCCGAGACACCAAAGCCCTCCGCTGGGGATGGCCAGGCCATTGTGAAGATCAAGGCATTCGGCATTAATCGCATGGACATTATTCAACGCCGCGGAAACTATCCCTTGCCGCCCCAAGCTCCTAGTACGCTCGGTGTTGAGTTCAGCGGAGTGATCGAGTCGTTTGGTCCTGGAGACCACAGTGCCTTCAACGAGGGAGATGAGGTCTTTGGGCTTGCCTACGGGGGTGCCTATGCCGAATACATCGCTATCAGCACCAAGATGCTGCTTCACAAGCCCAAATTCTTGACTTTCGAACAGTCCGCTGGCATACCAGAGACGTGGATCACTGCGACACAGGCACTCCACCTCGTGCTCGATTTTGCCAAGGGCAAGTCCATCCTGTGGCACGCTGGTGCCTCTGGCGTATCTATTGCTGGGATCCAGCTTTCCAAAGTTGCTGGGGCATCCGAGGTCTTTGCTACCGCTGGGTCACAAGAGAAATGCGATCTCATCACCTCGAAGCTTGGAGCTACGGCGGCGTTCAACTATAAGACTCAGGACTGGGTCAAGGAGATCAAGGAGAAAACCGGAGGTAAGGGCGTCGATTATATCGTGGACTTCGTTGGAGGCAGCTATTTCCAGAAAAACCTCGATGTTGCGGCCCGCGATTGTCGAATAGTCCTCCTGGGCCTGCTCGGCGGTGGGAAGGTTCCTGAGGCAGATATCTCACAGATCTTATTCAAGCGAATCCGCATCGAAGGCAGTACCCTGAGGAGCCGTGAAGAGGAATATCAGGGCAAACTGCGGGATAGATTAGAGGCGTACCTGCCAGATTTTCAGTCTAAAAAGCTCAAGATCTTCGTCGATGAGGTTTTCCCATGGGAGCAGATCAAGGTAGCTCACGATCACATGGAGGCGGCGAAGAACTTGGGCAAGATTATATGTACCATCTCCTGAGTGCTTCTCACGATCGACAAATAGGATATCATTATCGAGGCCGCCTGCTTAACCCAAAATACATCGTTCCACCTTAATGATCCTGGAGCCAACTCAGCATCTGATCGAATGCCGTAGCCTGAGCATCTTGGATGGATGCATCCTTATATTCTCCCACAACCGCAAAGCCTAGTGCCATTAGCAATATTCGTTTCATCGCAGCTCATAAAGGAGACTTACCGTGAGGCACTCCTGGATAGACTTGGACCTCATGCTCTAGGTTGGCCTTGGACATCGTATCCTCTCCGGCTGTCCGCACCTCATCTGAGAAGAGAGGATCGTTCTCGACGCACACCAAGCTCAATGGAATACT
The DNA here is from genome assembly GCA_023628695.1 of Nectriaceae sp. PG4201. Taxonomy (NCBI): domain Eukaryota; kingdom Fungi; phylum Ascomycota; class Sordariomycetes; order Hypocreales; family Nectriaceae; species Nectriaceae sp. PG4201. Next base: position 627,940 of record JAMAKE010000009.1, read on the forward strand.
GACGTCCTTGAAATCATCGGGCACAACAGACGCGGCATGCGCTACCGCACCAGCCTTGATGAAAGGTCCAGTCTTGACACCGCCACTCTCCTCGTCTCTCCCCGCGTCCTCCTTCTGCGTTTGCTTCCCCAGAAGCAGCACGTACCGCCCACCAACGCAGTACCCAACCGCATAGATCCCATCCCCCACCCGAACCGCATCAGCGTACTGCTCCCTCGCGGCATCAATAACCTTGTGTAGGATCGGCATGACCTTGTCTGCAGTGACGCGGGCAAGCCACATGTCGATCATGAAAGACTTTGTGACTTCAACGGCCCGCAGCTTGATCTGTTCGAGGATGGAGGTCGAGTCGTCGGTGATGGTTGTGCGGGGGGCTATGTCGCCGCCGAACATGTCGGGCATGAGGACCAAGTAGCCTTCGGCGGCATACTTGTCTGCTTGGAGCTGGTTGTTGGTGGACTTTATTCCGGTGCCACCTGTGAGCAGGAGGAGGAGACGGGACGGGGCGTGGGGGTAGTCGGCTGGCTTTGAGATGTAGACCTGGCCGGGTGTTAGCATGAAGCTCGAATTCTTGCTGAGCATATTGTACGGACATTGACATCGTTGAGTTTGATAATCTCGCCTGTGGAAGCTTGACCCGTAGCTAGGACCGTTAGCAAGGAGATCTAAGAAGCAGCGGGTGTAGCATACGGGTAGGTCTGTCAGTTACGCAGTGTTCTCCCACAACCGGTGTCGCCTGAGGATGGACGTCCTCCTGGGCATCACTCTCAGGAGCCCTAGTAGCGTTGTCCGCATCGGCCATGATGTCTAGATTAAGGGGTGCTAGGCTTAAAGTATGGTCGTGGAATTGATGCGATGACGGTAGAACGAAGTTGTTTGAGGCATGATGAAGTAGAATGCGGAAGTGGGCTGTGCCTCAAAGGACCTGGCCTCCAACGTCATGTTGGAGGGGCAATACGCGTTGGGCCAAGCTTCAGGATTACAGACCTCTTAGAGACAAACAATGTCACTTGGATTGAGAGGTACTGAACGCATGCATACCAACTAATGCAATCGTGCGTTTACGTTAGCTACCATTGGAGAGTCCCTTATTAACTCTCCAACGTTTTCAATCTCGCAACGTGGATGGACGATTTGAGCAACTGGCGATGGCGATGAGCTGCGTACTAGTTACATAAGCTAGCAACCCCGCCGTTATCCCACAGCGCGTTCCACTAAACGCGCCGAACGCGTCTCAGGCATCACCCACCCACTTGCCACCACCTCCAGTTCAAGTGCACGCATCGCAGAATTGTTCCAGTCAACGACAACACCAACACCCTGTGAGGAACTGATCTGTATACTGCAATCATGGAAGCTGCCGCTGCGCTATCACAAGGCGCTCTTGAGTATGTCTTTTCTTTTCTTTTCCTCGATCCTTTTCGTTAACATTCTCAGTGTGATCTTCAACGATCCAGACAAGGCCAGCAAGCTGTTTCCAGTTCCTGTTATGCAATGTCTTCAGGTTAAGCAGATGGCGCCGTCCGCTCAGGGCGGAGATCGATATCGACTAGTCATGAGCGATGGCCAGCATTATGTTCAAACGATGCTTGCTACTCAGGCGAACCATGTGGTTCACGATGGGAAGCTTGTTCGAGGTTGTCTTGTCCGGGTCAAGCAGTACACACCCAACAACTTGAAGGGAAAGAAGTAAGTGATCGATCCACCCGCACCGAACGCCCGTTAACAAGGTCAAGCATTCTCGTTATTCTCGATCTCGAAGTAATTGAATCTCTCGGCGTCCAAGAAAAAATTGGCGAGCCTTCTCCGGTCGACTCCAAGGCGCCAGCACCGCAAGAGACTACGATTGCCGGGGGAGATTTCTACGGAGTCAAGAAGGAAGAGACGAAGACACAACAGGGAATGCCCTCTCGGCCAGCTACGCATGCTAACAGCAACATCTATCCCATCGAGGGACTATCGCCCTTCGCACACAAGTGGACAATCAAGGCACGAGTCACGGTCAAGTCCGATATTAAAACCTGGCACAAGGCCACTGGTGAGGGCAAGTTGTTCAGCGTGAACTTGCTTGACGAGAGTGGTGAGATCAAGGCAACTGGCTTCAACGATCAATGTGATGCATTCTACGACCAACTACAGGAAGGTTCGGTATATTACATCTCTACCCCCTGCAGGGTGTCCCTAGCAAAGAAGCAGTTCTCGAACCTACCCAATGACTACGAGCTCACCTTCGAGCGCGACACCGTCATCGAGAAGGCTGAGGATCAGACCAATGTTCCTCAAGTCAGATTCAACTTCTGCTCAATCCAAGAACTTCAGAGCGTGGAGAAGGATAATACCGTGGACGTTATCGGCGTTCTGAAGGAAGTTGGTGAAATCGGCGACATCACCTCGAAGAAGGATGGGCGGCCATTCCAGAAGCGAGAGCTTACGATGGTGGACGACACTGGCTATTCAGTCCGGGTCACTGTTTGGGGGAAAACGGCAAACTCTTTCGAAGCCCCGGTAGAGTCGGTGATAGCATTCAAGGGCACTAAGGTCTCCGACTTCGGTGGCAAGAGCCTGAGTCTTCTATCATCCGGGACTATGACTGTCGATCCTGACATCCCTGATGCTCATCGCTTGAAGGGCTGGTATGATTCAACAGGTCGGACAGATTCATTTGCAACCCATCAGAACATGACGAGTATGGGCAATGCAACAGGCCGAAAGGACGAAAACAAGACCATCTCTCAAGTTAAGGATGAGAACCTCGGCATGGATGCCCAGGCTTACTACTCCATCAAAGCCACTATTGTCTTCATCAAGCAGGATAACTTCTGCTACCCCGCCTGCTCCTCGCAAGGCTGCAACAAGAAGGTGACGTCCTTGGGCGACGGCACATGGCACTGCGAAAAGTGCAACGTCTCACACGAGAAGCCCGATTACCGCTACATCTTATCACTGAACGTTGCGGACCACACTAGTCACCAGTGGCTAAGCTGCTTCGACGACACTGGCAGGATCATTATGGGCAGAACCGCCAACGAGTTGATGGAGCTGAAGGATACCGACGACACAAAGTTTATGGCCGCTTTTGAGTCGGCGAATTGCAAAAAGCTGAACTTCAGGTGCAGAGCAAAGATGGACAACTATGGGGAAGCACAGAAGTGAGTGCCCATGATGAGCTTACTTGTATATGACTTATGCTAACGACGTGAATAGGATACGATACCAAGTTATGAGTGCTTCTCTCATAGACTTCAAGTCTGAGGGTAACAAGTTGGCGGAAATGATCAAGCAGTACAATATCAGTTCGTAAGGTAATGTCGGTAGATTCTGGGAAAGAGGCACTTCAGGGCGAAAAGGGGACTTGTCAACCATGATACCTCGTATTGATGTATAACCTATTTGATGGTACTATGCGGTTGATGTTAGCTCACGCACAATAATGATCTGATCACTAAAACGGTGCTTAGCCAACGCATAATGTGCCTCCTGTGTGTGATATGGTATCTTCAACTTTTGATTTTCCAGTCCAGCAACGCCTGCTCACCACTATCTCCACTTACAAGGCCAATTTTTCATGTTTCCACGGCCGCTTCCCCTCTCCATCGCCATATGAGGCCGTTGCCTGATAATCACCCCTGATCTTGTACTTGTAGATGGTCAAACCCTCTAAGCCCACTGGCCCTCGAGCGTGGATCTTGTTAGTGCTAATGCCAACTTCAGTGCCAAAGCCGTATCGCATGCCGTCAGCCAATCGGGTAGCAGCGTTCCAGTACACACCAGCCGAGTCAACCTCGTTCATGAAACGCTCAGCTTCCTGCGAGTCAGAGGTCAGGATGGCATCGGTGTGGTGCGAACCGTGGGTGTTGATGTGTGTGATGGCCTCGTCTAGGGACACAACAGTCTTAACGCCTAAGGTCAGAGAGAGGTGCTCAGTGTCGTAGTCTTCGGGGGTAGCGGATTGGACGCCTCCCAATGAGAGAGATTCAATAGCAGCTTTGCTAGCAGAGTCACATCGTAGGGAGACGCCCTTTTCGGCAAGAGCTGCGGCGATTCCAGGGAAGATGGTTGTGAGAGCGGTGTCTTGGACGAGGAGAGTCTCAACGGCGTTGCAGGCAGCTGGGTAGCTAGTCTTAGAGTCAACAATCGCGGTGATAGACTTGTCCTTGTCTGCACTCGCAGTCAAGTAGATATGGCATAGTCCGTCGGCGTGTCCAAGGACGGGAATCTTGGTTGACTCCTTGATATACCGCACCAGATCGTTGGAACCTCGAGGGATGACAAGATCGATATATCGGTCCTGGGCGAGTAACTGGGCGATCACATCACGGGTAGTGACGAGTTGGATGGCCGAGTTGGGAACTTCAGTCTTTTCTAGAGCGGATGAGATGACACTAGAGATGGCGACGAAAGACTCGGTGGACTCCTTTCCACCTAAGCAGCGTCAGTATAGGAAAGGATATGCTAGAAGGAGAGACCTCACCTTTCAGGATAGCAGCATTGCCAGACTTAATAGCCAAACTGGCGATGTTGGCAATGACTTCTGGGCGGGCTTCGAAGATGATGAGTAGGACGCCAATGGGACATGACACACGCTCCATAATGAGGTCGTCGTCCAACTTGGTTCGCATCTGAACCTGGCCAACTACGAAACAGTGAGCATTCTGGTCCCATGAGGCCATATAAGTCATTAATTATGAGCCATGGTGAAACATACCGGGATCATCAAGATCTCTCACGTCCAAAATCCCCTTCAACATATCCTCCCACTTGCCCTTCTTTCCCAAATCCAACCTCGACACCAAGGCCTGGCTCAACGCACCATCAGCAGCAGCCTTCCTCGCAAGCTCTAGGTCCCGCGCATTGGCAGCCAAGATGTCGTCCTTTGCGTCTGCCAGAGCCGAGTGAATGGCCTCCAATGCGGCATTGCGTGCCGATGCTGGAAGAGTTGCGAGGGCGAAAGAGGCGGTTTTTGCTGCGCTGGCGGCGGCCTCGGGGGATGCATTTGTGAGAGACATCGTGAGACGTACGAGAGGAACCTATGAGTTTGAGGGGAAGTGGTGGGAACCAGTTAATATCTCCGGGTGTTCAGCGGCGAGTGACTCAGGCTTGGAGTTTTGTTAGGTGAGGTTCGGATGCCCCGCCGAGGGGTTGGTTCCCGGTGAGGAACCGATGGTCTGGTACAGGCATGTCTCACCGAGGCCAATGGCAGGAACCACTCAAGAGCCTGTAATTTATTCGGACGGGTGATTTTCTCAGGTAACAGGAAAGTTGCCTCTACAACCAACGCTCACAGAGCGATTACAAAGCCGTAAAGAGCAGATTCCCGTCAACATCCAGATTTCAACGTCGTCTCAGCCTTCGTTATTTTCCTAACCGCATCAAAACTTTTGTCCAGCATGAATGTTTCTAGAGATGGCCAACAAGGTTGTCGCTAAACGTCTCTGCAACTGATCTCTGATCAGCCTATGCAGACTCCTCACAACGCCTCCGGTACTAGCTCTAGTATCTATTGCATTTACCAAGACTCCAACTTTGTTGATTCTACCTCCAGGCAATTAAGTGTCAAGTGACACCTTGCTTAGGAGGGGCACCGCTAAACACGCTCCGGCTCCGGTTGATAATCTAGGGCCGTTAGAGTCGCCGAATCGGTTGCGAATTCTCACGACCCCAGATTCCCAGAGTCGCCGTGGGGCCTTGTCACATTTTGTATGTTACTGAAACGCGATATTCGATGTCTGTATCGGTCATCACATTGCGTCAATCTCGCATACAGCACGTTTGAGTTCGCCGAGAGCTCGTCTTCAAGGCACTTAGCCGATCGCCGTTATCGCAGACCCTCAACTAACTTATCTCCAGTTATCTCCAGCCCTCCATGTATCGTGCCCGGCATCGCGAATAGCCAATGCCATGTTAGCCAGCGAGTTCTCAACTGCAAGAATAAAGTCCCATGCTCTCGTGTGGACGTAGTGCCGAGTATCCGATGCGTGGTCATTGGAATCTCCACTCCTCCACAGCCTCCTCTCTGTCAATCACTTCTCCAACCCAAGCTCCACTTCCGAGGCTCTTCCCTTCCGGGTTCTGGTGCCGGTTCCTTTTCCTTAGTGAAGGAATCATGACTCCGCGAAAGGACCTCCATGTCGGGGGCAACTCGCCTACCCATTTAAGATGCCTGCATCCCCGTTCAGTTTCCGCTGGTGTGCGGTTCGGACTTTCTACGCAGCATCGCTTAGGTTTCTGAGGAAGCCCATAGTCCTTCGTTGGTTACAATTGCTTTCCGTCTTCCTCACTTCAACTTCTCGTCGGGTTCCGGCACAAACCTCGACACCCGGCCTAGTGGGGTCAACCATTCGGAGCCGACCGACGTTACTTTAACCATGAAAAATGAAGTTGACCTGGAAAAAGACGAACTCCAGCGCCGAGAGTCTCAAGGTGATGACGTCCAAATAGAGCGGCCTGTTACTGCGAACTCGGAAACGAGCAAGTCAGAGCAACATGACAGAGACTCCCTCCATGATGCTATAGAGCCGGTTGTCACTATAGGCGAAACCCTGGGAACTCTGGATACACAATCGGTGCGCCGAGCACAATCCCGAGCCTCTTCGAATCGTTCACGGCCCCTTTCAATCATTCCTCGCTCGAAAAGACGGGGGATTCTTGGCAGTCTCACCTTAGTACCAGAGGTAGAGAATCCTTATGATTACAAGAACTCCACGAAATGGGGTCTTACCTTCATCATCGCTTTGGCAACTGCAGCTGCCCCGCTGGGCTCGACTATCTTCTATCGTTAGTGTTCCGCATGTAAACCTCTTCGTTATACCATAGTTCTTCTAACTCCCAGCAGCTGCTCTTCCGGTCCTAACACATGAGCTTAATGCCTCCGAAACTATAGTCAACTTGAACGTCGCCCTGTATATGTTGTCACTATCCATTTTTCCGCTTTGGTGGTCGTCCTTTTCGGAGGAGTTTGGTCGTCGCAGCATCTACTTGATCTCCTTCACCTTGTTCGTCGTCTTCTCAGTTCTCTCTGCCATCAGCACAACTATCGCCATGCTTGTCGTTTTCCGAATCCTCGCTGGTGGTGCATCTGCAAGTGTTCAGGCGACTGGGGCAGGTTCAATTGCAGATTTGTTCGACGTCTTCGAACGTGGGCGAGCGATGAGTTTATTTTATCTCGGCCCCTTGCTAGGTCCTTTGATCGCCCCCATTATTGGTGGTGTGCTTACACAGGCATTGGGATGGCAGGCATCTATGTGGTTTCTAGCAATTTATGGCCTCATCGTCTTACTCATGATCACATTCTTCCTTCCAGAAACACTTCGACGCAAGACCGAATTACAGCCTTCTTATCCAGAGGACTTACGGCGGATGACCACCACGGAGTCAGCCAAGGTCAAGACCAAGCGGTTCGCCAAAACTCTCAAGCGATTTCTCATCGACCCAATGGGCGTGCTCCTTTTCCTACGGTTCCCTCCCGTGCTTATCACGGTAACTCTCGCTGCCATTACCTTTGGATCTCTCTTCGTCTCCAACATTGCCATCCAGCAAAAGTTCTCTCAGCCACCGTATAATTATGGCCAGCTCATCATAGGTCTGCTTTATGTCCCGCCTGGACTGGGATACTTCATGGCATCTATGTTTGGTGGCCCGTGGATTGATAAGATTATGGCTAGAGAAGCTAGGAAGGCAAATCGGTACGATGAAAATGGCAAGCTGATCTATCTCCCGGAAGACCGCTTGAGGGAGAATGCATGGCTGGCTGTTACAGTATATCCCTTGGCCTTGCTCATGTTCGGCTGGACATTGAGATATGGAGTCCACTTTATGGTGCCTGCGATTGCCTTATTCTTCTTTGGTGTTGCCTCAATGCTCGTCTTCGTAAGTCACCTCCCTCCTAGTACCCTGCCTCGAAGCTCACAATCCTCAAAGTCCGCAGCAACAACCATGCTCACAGAGTTCATCAAGAAGAAGAGCTCTGCTGGTGTAGCTGTAAACAACTTCGTGCGCAACATTCTCAGTTGCGTAGGCGCCATCGTTGCTGCCCCTTGGATCAATGCCATTAACGTCGGTTGGGTCATGACTATCTTATGCATCTTTTGCATGACCGTTGGATACACGGGCATCTGGACGCTGAGAAGGAATGCGACTAGGTGGAGAATTTCAATGAATGAAGCGCTTAAAAATATATAGATGGAGAGAGGGTGGTTTATATACCAGGCGTTAAGGTTTGCGTTGCTCGAATTCATAGCATGGCATGAGAATATACAATAGGATGAGATTGGAGAGTATCTAAATACAAAACTCTATTGTTCATTTATTCGTTATATCTTCTGTCTATATCTTCAACCCCGAATGGCCGCCACAACCATCCTGTCTCACTCTATCCTCACATCTACCTCTACTTCTCCGCAAACAGTCTCCCAACAGCATCAACACCAACATTCCCACCACTAAACACCAACCCCAAATCCCATCCCCTCTCCCCGGCCTCCCTCTCCACCATCCCTCTAAAGTCCTCGTTAAACAGCGCCACCGCCAGGGGCACACACCCACTCGGCTCGACCACCAGCTTGAACCGCTCCAACACGAGCCGCATCGCCTCGCGGATCTCGTCCTCCGTCACGCTGTACATGCCGCTCACCAGCTTCCGCTCGAAGATGACGCCCCAGGGATGCACGCCCACGGGTGTGCGCAGGCCGTCGGCGATGGTCAGCGTGGAGACGGTGGGGATGCGCTCGCCGGCTTCGTACCCGCGCTTGCAGTCATCGGCGCCCTGATACGATGGCTCCGCGCCGAAGACGCGAATCCCAGTGCCCTCGCAGCTAAGAGCCACGCCCGAGAGCATGCCGCCGCCGCCGCAGGGCGTCATGATGGCATCCAGCCGCGTGCTCCCCTCATGCGCGTTATCCCGCCCCGTCACCTCCGCACGGAAGGGGCTGCGCGCGGCCATGAGCTCCGCGGCCTGCTCCTGCAGCTCCAAGCCCATAGTGCCCTGGCCGAGCATGATGTCCGGGTGGTCATACGGCGGCACGAGCCGGGCGCCTGTATCGGCGATGACCTGGTTGGTTACGGCTTCGCGCTCGACGCTGGTGCTGCCGCTGAAGTAGACGTGAGCGCCGTAGCCTTTTGTGGCGGCGATTTTCTGGGGGATGGAGATGGTGGGCATGACGATGTGGGCTGTGATGCCGTTCTCCTTTGCCGCCAGTGCTACAGCCTGGGAATGGTTTCCTGTTATGCACGGTCAATTCAAGCTCATTATTAAGAGAATCGGCCATGGATCATGGGCAGTAGTAGAAGGGAAGCAATACCAGAGCTATGCGTTACAACGCCCTTCTCCTTCCCCCCGCCGTCCAACCAGCCCGGCTCCCTCTTCAGCCTCTCGATGGCATGAAAGGCGCCTCTGACCTTGAAGGCGCCAATGCGCTGGAAGTTCTCGCACTTGAACCACAACCGCAGAACAGGCTTCGCTGGCGTCCGACCAGCCCAGGTCGTGCCCTCGAGTTGCTCCGGCGTGCGGGGTGTTGAGGCCAACTCGGTCAGCGTTCGATTGGTCAGGACGGGGGTGAAGTGGATGTAGGGTTTGATGAGTTTGTGAGCCTCGAGAACGGAGTCTCGAGTGAGGGGAAGGGTGGTGGAAAGGTCGGCCATGATGGGAAATGGTAACGTTGACCTGGTGCTGCCCTACGATGGGAGGAGGACTTGACGATATATATGTGCAAGGTGCTGTCGTCGATTTAAGGTCCGTAAGCGGCGCAATTGAAGCTCCCCATCACCTACTTAAAGTGGAAAATAGTAGGTCCCACTCATGAAGCATGCGATTACCCGGACGAGTCATACCATAGATGATGCACATGTAATCGAGCGGGTACAAGTAAGTTTAGCAATGAGCTTGACATAGAATGCTCGAGAAATAGAAAACGTTTGGTATTGAGATGGCTAAGATGCCAGATATCGACTTTTGGATAAGCCCAGATCCCCTTCCAGAAGCCAGGAATAAAAGTACAACAGTTCCCGCGTTTTTGCAAAGCCTTTCCAAGACCCCTCTCCTGCGTCAACGCCAGAATGTCGCTTATTTTTGGTTCTCGGGTCGGAGAGAGCTGAATATAATGTTAGCTTTCGATGTGCTGTTAATGGGAACGCATTGGAACTTACCGGACAGCCTTGCCAGCCCTCCAGATCTCGAGACCTCGGATCTCCTCCATCTCAGCCTCGTACTTCTCTCGGTAGTCGGGCTGGCTGTTGTACTCCAGCGATCGCTTGGTCTCACTGCCATCCTTGACGGAGGTGTAGAGGTCGTTGAAGACGGGCTTAAGAGCATCCTTGAACCGGGGGGTCCAGTCAATAGCACCACGTCGGGCAGTGGTGGAGCAGGCCTCGAACATCCAGTCCATGCCGTTGGCACCGATGAGGGGATACAAGCTCTGGGTAGCCTCCTCGACGGTCTCGTTGAAGGCCTCGCTGGGGCTGTGGCCCTGCTCACGGAGGACCTCGTACTGAGCGAGGAACATGCCGTGGATACCGCCCATGAGGCAGCCACGCTCACCATAGAGATCAGAGTAGACCTCCTTCTCGAAGGTGGTCTTGTAGAGGTAGCCAGAGCCGATGGCGACGCCAAGGGCGATAGCCTTCTCCTCGGCCTTGCCAGTGACGTCCTGGTAGACAGCGAAGGAGGAGTTAATGCCACGGCCCTCTCGGAAGAGAGATCGGACGGTTCGGCCAGAGCCCTTGGGAGCGCAAAGGATGACATCGATGTTGGTGGGAACCTCAACCTTGGTGAGGTCCTTGAAGACGGGAGAGAAACCGTGGGAGAAGTAAAGGGTCTACAAAGTCTTTATCAGCCTATGCATCAGACGAGCTAATCTGTGCAATCTTACCTTGCCCTCAACCAACTGGGGCTTGATGGCGGGCCAGGTCTCAGACTGGGCAGCATCGGAGAGAAGGTTCATGACGATGGTACCACGGGAGATGGCTTCGTCGACCTCGAACAGGTTCTTTCCAGGGACCCAGCCGTCCTGGATGGCATCCTCCCAGGACTTGCCGTTCTTTCGGACACCGACAATGACGTTGAGGCCGTTGTCACGGAGGTTAAGACCCTGGCCGTGGCCCTGAGAGCCGTAGCCAATGAGGGCCAGAGTGTCGTCCTTGAAATACTCCTGCAAGAGGTATTAGCACTGTTCTCGAGTTGTTTATTGCTGTTTATCAGCCGAGGTAGGTGACTCACCAAGAGCTTCTCCTGAGGCCAGTCGGCACGCTCTACGCAAATTCGTCAGAACAATCCAGTCAAACAACGCAATCAATTCCTCCGCCAGACTTACCGTAAACGTCCTCCTTGTGGCCAGCAAAGTCCATGGTCTTGACACCTCGGGTCTGCTGGACAGGACCGGCGAGGGCAGGGCGAGCAACAGCAGTAGCTCGCACCAGCTGGCGGGCAGCAACGAAAGTGCGCTGCTGGACGCGGGGCGCGGCCAATTGGCGGGCGCCAGCACGCAGGGTCTTGGAGAAGCTTCGCGAGGCCATTTTGACGATGATCGAGAGGAGATGTGTCTGGGAAGAGATGCAGAAAAGAGTCTGGCGATGAAGGCCGAAGCTAAATTTTCTCCTCGAATCCAACCTGACCGACTTCGGCCAGAGGTGCGTAGCGCTGAGATGTGGGCCCACACCGAACAGCGGGGAGGGTCTGGGGGGCTCTAACAGGTAGAAGCGACCTCGTTGATCTACGTGAACAGGACACTTTAGAAGTACTCGCTACTTCATATTGGGGGAACTGCAGCCCGGGCACAGGGATCTCGCAGCTTGACTCACGCCTCATTCCCGCCAACCACAGAGGTCGCATCAGCTAACCTACCATGGTCATGGCGTTAATCAGCAGCCGGTCTCGTCCAGCTGCTTCGCGAGTAAGCTGATCTATCCTACCCTAGACTGGTTGTGGTTTCATTTAACGATGATAAATACATGGCAATAGGGAGGGGCTTTGAGTGGGTTTTTCAATTGGTAAGGGTCCTAGTATTGACATGTGAATATGCGAGGTCACTATTTTCGAGGTGTCGTTCAAACAGGGCTTGGGAAGACAATTGTACGAAACGGTAATTTGCCCGATGTCGCTTCCATGGTTTGCATGCCTTCACCGATACACGTTGCCATAACGACTACCTCCGATACCAAACAAAATTTCAAAATCATCCACCTTAGCTACTGCAGGTACAGGAAGACATCGTACACACATAAATAATAGACTACCATTACCTCACCTCTCTGCATCCCATGCTCCTAGAAGTATCACCACAACAAAAGCACCAGGCCCAACTTCAGTAGGCAGGTCGACATGAGACGCCAAAGGATGCTACGTTATTCAGATTCTATGCTCGCTGCAATGGTATTCTTCCTCGTCTTCGTCCAGAAGTTGCGACAAGCCGCCCACGGACTTCGCAAAGTTCAACCAAAATGGTCTACCACCACCGCTTATTTTAGGACCCGATCGAATGCTGTGCCCTTAACAACACCCCCACTCATGGCCGTTCGTACGTTGCGCTTGAATCCTTCCCGGTTGTTTCGTAGATCTTCGGCCGCTTCCTTGTTCAAGGGATCCGAGGCGTTCGGCTCGAGGAAGAGGAACTGCAACCATATTAGTTATGCTTCAACGCTACAAACACCCTTCCCTGTCCCATCGCCTCTATACCGTAGGTGGCGATGAAGAACGGAGATTAGGAAACATATCCGAAAGAGTTCCATACCTGTAACCCAATAATCACGGCGTTCAAGTTAAGAACGGGCTTCCAGTCCTCTCGCAGAATATTCAGGCACACCTTGCCCTCCAGATCGATGTTAGGATGATATATCTTCTCTCTGCACTGCACCTTCGGGGGCTCGTGGGGGAAGTTCTGGTTGATCGCGAAGTCGAACGTAAACCTGCCACCGCGGTACATTCCCTCGTCCGGCTCGATCGTAAGAACAAAGTTTAGGAGGTCGTCAGGGTCGGGAAAATCAACGGCCATCGTCTTGCCGAGAGTAAACTCTCCCACATCTAAGACCAAGAGCGTCAGCTTTCAACAGATTCATAGGTGCTTTGCATCAGGCGCCTGACTTACCTTTCTGTACACGGAGGAGGGCGGCTGTGACCTTCTTCTTCTTTCCACCCTCCGCCTGGCCCTCAGCATTCTCAGCCTCCTTTTGCTCCTTTTTCTGCCAGCATGTTAGATCCAAGTCCCGCGCTGGGAACAAGCCGTCATACCATGGACCATATCTTCAACATCGTGATGGTGGGGGCCTAAGTGGGCTTGTGTTGGGCGCAGAGTCGCTGGATTTTCGTTGAAATGGCTGCTGAAGTTGACCGGGTTTCCGAAAAGACACACGAGATGAAAGACGCAAGTGAAGGAAGCACAAAGGGAAGGTTGTAGGGAAAACGGGCCGGTATGGCAAAGAGTGAGGAGTTACGGCGAGGACGGAGTATTACCAGGCGTCAGGTCAAAAAGGCGATGATGCTTGATAAGATAGCGGTAAGCTGGCTCAGGCACCTAGATCCCAAGTCGCCGAAGTTTATGCGGCCCCCTCGGGAGAACCATACAACTTCACCACAATTAAGTATTGCACAACCAACCATACAATACATATATACGCTATCTCTACTGTTTACTACAAAGTAATCTATCAGTTCACGGATTCTGTTCAGTTCGATGGTTATTGGATAAACCGTCATAAGATAGTTGTAGGATTAAGCTAGGTACTTGTCGTATCCAATTCCGTGGAAACACCCTCAAGACTCTTTAATTGCCATCCATTAATACTCGAAACAAACCGTTACAAAATTGAGGTATCCGAAAATGAGCCAATTTATTTACTCTGACACCCGCCGTCATACCCTGCGTAGCAATCCCTGAAATGCACCGTCCGTAGGGCACGCTGCTTACCTTCTCGCGAAGCAGCACATGAGACCAGTCTTGCCCAAGAACCAGAGGAAACCTGCGAAACGGACGATGGAAAGGACAGCCGTAGCGTACAGGAGGAACTTGAAGAAGTTCGCAGTTCGGTCGGATGCAGATTTCTAATTAGACCGGTTAGTATGCTACTAAAAAAACATAGGTGAGCGGGAAACTTACTCCAATGCCGAACGAGTTGAAGTTGTCACTCGTAATGACAATAACAAGCAGGATGTTGGAGAATAGCCACGAGACGACTAGGCCAGTTCGGAAAGACTTGTATGAGTCCTCGACATCCTTCGTCTCGGCCTCCTCGGCCTCCTTGAAGGGAGCAAGAGCTCGCCTGACGGTCTGCTCAAACTGGCTATCGATATCCTCCTGCTCCTTTTCGATTTCCTCGACGACAGCCTCGTTCTTCTCACCCTTGGTAACATGGGCAGAGGGAAGAGCTTCAGCCTTGTCTGAACCCTTGGTACCCCAAGAAACGTCGTGCCAGTTGTTGAATGCATAGACCATCAGAATGTTGATGTAGGTTGACATGAGAATGAGGTAGTGGGGGAATGAGTGGAACATGTGCCAGGGGTCCAGGTAGAGGAAGGAGGCAATGAAGTTAAGACCGTAGATAGTGATCAAGGCAACCAAAATGACACCGGCCGCACTAGCACCACCAAAGAAACTCTTGACAAAGTCCTCGCCGGAATCGAGCGAGATCTGGTCCTCGATGGGAGTATTGAACGCGCGAACAACCAGGTAAGCAGAGAGCACCAGAATGTAACCCTGAATAAGACCGAAGACCATGAAAGAGGCGATGTATGTGAACTTGGAGCCCTTAGGTCGGTTACCCAAGGCAAGAATGAACTGCAAGATCACAAATGCCAGGTAAGCGTACTTGAGCAACGCGTTGATAATCGGGGTCGCTGTATCACCAAAGGGCCAGCCATGGTGCGCTGTAGCGGGGTCAGTGGACACGACAGGGTTACCGACGAGATCCATGATGACAGTTGTGGTGAGGTAGTAAGAAGCTAGAGAGAACCAGGTGAAGATGACGTTGAGAAGATTGTAAATGAGCTGGATGTGGAAGAAGAACATGCGAATGATGTTGTGACCACTCTTATACATTCGGCCGAAGTGCATTAGAGAGTATAGCGTAGCAGCGAAAGAACCGTTCAACCATCGTCGACGTTGGCTGATGAATTCAGGAGCACCTTCAGGCACATCGGTTTCACCCTTTGCAGCCTTGATGTAGGTCAAATGCCATTTCTGGCCGGCCTTGGCGACAAGTTCGAAGCAGAGAATTCGATCCTCGGCCAAGAACATGTTCTTCTTGAAAATGTTCATGCCATCAATACCCTTCTTTCCGAGCATCTTGGATAGGGTGTGGTCACCGTGGAAATACTGTTCCAAAGGTCGTCCCATGATAGCTCTGAATCGGTATGCGGAGAAAGCACCAGGCAACACACTGACATAACCGAAAGAACTCTCTAGGGGCTTGTCGAGAATGTTGGAAATCTTGTACTCGAAGTTCTGGACGGCGACCAAGGGATTGAGCAGCTTCCTACCCCCCTTACCCAACATGGCATGGATTTCACCACAAGCACCACCGAGATCCTTGTCGTTGTAGAAACCTTCCCAGAGGGCAAGCAGAGAGCGAGGACTAGGCTTAGTACCCGCATCAATGAGAATGCAGACTTCGGGGTTCAAAATACGACCAAAGGCATTGAATAGCCAACGATGAGAGTTAATCTTTTTGCTGTTTTTCTGCTTCAAGCAGAAGATAAATTGCACAGGAGGAAGGTTTTGGGGGCTGTCGTCCGTGGGCCGAATGAGCTGCTGGTTGGGTGTCACGGAAAGCTGGCTGGTGTATTCGAAGATATGAGCAACGGTCTCCTTGCCGTCGACGTCCTTCTTGATGACACCATCCTGGTAGATGCCGACAGTAGCGAGAACATCAAGAGTTTCCTTGTCAGCCTTCTCAATACCGTCGAAGACCAGGCACACGACAATTTTCTGCCAGGCAGGACCGCCCTTGTTCCAGAAAGTCGACTTCTTTAGGTTGACGATATCTCGAATATTTTGCATAACGCCGTGGAGCGTTCTAGCAACCAATACCTTGTCTTCGTTGTAGTAGGTGATGGCAATAAGCAGCTCAGTGTGTCTGTTGTACATTCGAGGCCGCAAATCGTAACCGTTCTTCAAGGTGAAATCGTTGGGGTCGCAAGTGGCGGCCGTATATCGCATCTTCATGAACTCCTCGTTGCCACCTTCGACATCGCGGTAACGGGGCTGAACGGCGTTCTTGATAGCACTGGGGACTGGGTAGTCAATGCTGAGAACGGAGCCCTGAACGAGCTTGACCTTTCGGGTATTGTAACGCTTCAAGCCGCCCGCTCCACTTGTAGGACCGGGCTGCTGCTGTCGTTGGACCCAGCTCTCCTCTGGGTCGAAAGCGGAAGCTGGTCGGCCGTAGCCGTAGCCTGCTTCAGCTCCATACTGTCCAAAGCCGCCGTTGTTATCACCGAAGCCAGACCCAGGAGGCGGCAGCTGTGCAGCGTTCGGGGCGTAGGACTCGGTGAGACTGTAGGCCGAGACAGGACGGTCGGGAGGAGTTCCAGCACCGAGTCGGTCATTATCGTAGCCATGGCCAGGCTCGTTTAGAAGATGTCGGCCAGCCTCTTCATCGTGCTCCTGAGGGGGTAGGTGGTACTAGGAACCACATGTCAGAAATGAGCGTCGTCAACAGCTGGCGTTTGCACTCACGTTTCCACCAGCAGGAAGATCCTGCATTGGGTGTCCTCCACCATATTCGTTACCACGGCCATTGTACGCCATGGTGACTGTTCTGCTCCTGAAGCCTCCGGGTAACCACTCTTCGGATCAGGGGCGAAATGATTGTAGATGTCAGGTCCTTGCGTTGGGCTGATGGGCAGCCGTGGGTTTTGTTGTCGTCCTGGGGATCAGCTGAAACAGGAGAAACAAAGAAAGCCAGGTCAGAAGCTTGCGTCAATGATATACAAGCTACGGCCCAGGGCAACGCGGGGAATGAGGCACCAGCCTCAAAAGAACGGGTATAGTTGGGCAAAAAGAAGTTGAAGATGGAGATGGATCAGGAGAAGAGCGAAGATGAAGGCTATAGGGATTTGAGAAATGTTTTGAAGGATCTCGTTTACCTCCACCACCTGCAAGCTGGCTGGAGAGCCTGGAATAGGGGACTGACGCGCTAAGTCTGCTGAGCCACTTTTGTTTGGGGGGGATCCATCCACTGACAATGCCTGCGGTTTTGTCTGGGGGCCGCCAAAGGGCCGCCCTTTTGCAGCTCCAGCTCTGTTAGGCCTTACTCTTTGGTGGCCTTGCAGCTACGTCAGTCCACCGCAATGGAGTGTCCCCCTGCTCTTTGCATCTTCTCCATCCCTTGAAATGCCACTGTCTATTTTGATGTTCATCCACTTGATTCGAGTTTCCGAGCAGCAAAACTCCTTCCTCGATGGAACGACCGCCGATCCCAGCCCTAGAAGCCACATCAACCACATTACTTGGCCGTGCAGGTCCCTACAAGGTGCGCTGCAATTTCCCCAGCACCGTCTGACAGCTACGCATTGGATTGGCAGTCATCCGTCATCGCTAGGGTACCCGCAAAAGCCCTGGCGGCTTACGGTCCTCTCCATCTCAGCCTCTGGGCTTGAATAGTCCAGAGCTGGGAGGGCTGGAACGCCTCCTTGCGAGCCGTCACAACTCTGTCTGATGCGCCTCTTCTGCGAGTGAGCGGCGGTGACGGGATGCCACATCTACAGCACACCCTGTTCGGCCTTCCCGCCTGCCATTTGATTCCATCGACGGGAGCGTTACGGATACAGTGACATGCCTTCGTACCGGGGGCAAATCCCCCGATCTTTTCCTGGTTTCTAGGAGCCAGAAGCCCATCCGTACTGTGTAGTCTGAAACACGAGAAATGCAGCTGGGTGAAGAATCTGCCCTCCGTGTCCCAAAAATAGTAAGATTGGCTGGGATGAGGCGAGCACTGGGGCTGGTGCACAACATTGGGGCGCAGGCATGGGCGGGCGGCGCTAGCCATTTCGCTTCCCTCGATACTAGTACTTTTGCGCTTTTGTACTTTGTACTTTGGTCGGTGAGGTCCTGTCAGCTTCTGCTGTAAAGGAGCTCCATTCTCACCTCTGGAGGCTGTCTAAGACAGCTGGTGTCTCTGTTAACGTTACCGCTCGGCCACTTGCTTACTGCTACCAGGTCTTCCCCGGCTGACTAAAATCCGTTCTTTGCCGGCATCTGGTGCCTCACGTCAGCACACAAAAAAGACACGGCTGGCCATGCCTCCGGGAGGCGGTTCATGTCCTATCTGCAGTCACGGCTAAAACGTTAGTGGTCGAACTGTGGCAGATGTTGGCCCTGCGGCCAAAATACCGGCTCAATCACCCTCAATTTTGATACTTGAAGATTTGAAACCACGTTTGCGGGGATGATGGCTGATGGGAGGTGGCTAGTTACACGGTCACTTACCCTCATCTAAGTGAGGCTCTTGCTGTGGATACAGCATCCCCTCACCCGTGCTCCCTGGTGGCCAATGGTCAGTGAGAACCATGCTTTCTCATATGCTCACGTTGCACGGAAGACGTTCTCGGGCCATGAGAGGAATTCTCCGACATGCAAGGACCAAGTCAAACGGCGTGCTAGGTGTCAACATGTTCTGATGGATCAGGGGATCCAGCCCTAGGACCTGCCCTATGTGCTATGTTTCTATGTTTTGTGCTGAACAGTCCATCAATATTCGTATTTTCAGGTGATTTTAGCGATTCGGTCTAGAGCGTGGAGGGCGAAGCGTGAAACTGCGACCAGTAGTCTGTCTAATAAGGTAGGCTAAGTTAGTAGCATTGGATGCAAGGCCTCGTGCTTGTCCATTGAGTGGGGGGAGGTAGGCCGTACAAGTTTTGATATTGCACGTGCTGAAATAGCTACAGGATTCTTAGATGCCATCTTAGGAATATGTAGCCTCGGAGTCCAAGCAACTGACATTGTATCGAGTTAGCTAGCGAAGCTAATTCACGGGCGAACACCTCGGCTTGTAAAGAAGGTTGTTTGCTTTTCCACGTGGAGCTGCCCATAAGAATCAAACTGAAGTGCATTGTATTACCGAACCCAAGGTAAGGTAGCTTGGTCATGGAGGACAAAGGTGTTCCCAATGAAGTTAGGATCAATGTTACAATTGAGTTCATACAGTTTGGAGTCATCTAAATGTTGGCGACCAGTGCTGGAGCTCAGATGCCTCAACATCTATGTGGCCCCTTAAGTGGAAGTCTTATTACTTAATACCTTGCTTGTGGTAGCCTGAAACGAGGACACCCTTGTTGAAGGAACGAACGAACTCTCTCGTCCCGGAAGACCCAGAGGGATGCAAACAAAGTTTGCTTCACTGGCGCCAACTACAGAGATCTGACGCGCCAAGTGCACTTGTCCATCGGCAAGGAGAGTTCGGATGGTGTGCAACGGCCCTGAGCCCCGCAGAGGGTCGGGAGAACTGCAGGTACTGGCTAGGCCCCGGTTACGCGTCTAGATCCAACGATCTGCTCCCGCGCCGTTGTTTGGGATGAACAGCCCAAGAAGGAAACCTCATTATTGTGCCTAGCGATATTTGTGCATCCTGTCCCAATATCACCTCACGCTGACATGATAAAAGAGCCTCTTGAGAGAATTAGCTCACGGCCAGCTCATCAAATGCAACGCTTTCGGCACCTAGAAGGATGACAGGAGTAGAAGCTCGTCTCTCCTGGCTGTGATTCGTTGTTGGGCAAATTAGCAATTCCCGAATAGTGTACGGCTCAATGCATCAGAGGAGCCACGCATTTCGCTCGACGACACCTCAACAAAGTTATTGTCATTCTTAATGGCATGGCCTGGCATGTACTGAGGAGGCGGGGCTTTGGAATCCGCTGTCGTAGGACATTGCCTTGGGCCTCCAGCTTGCAGCATTTGCCGAGTCCTTTGGGAATGTGAAAACTCGCGCCACCAGCCTGGATCCTTCCATGGCATGGACAAGGTGGAGGGGATGACCTGGTGGAGTGCCTGGTTGGTTCAGAGTTGCTGGAGAAATCGTGGGCGTGGCGACACCGCGTCAAGCATACTTTCTCTTCTGGGTCGTCCAGTGCCCATCAATAACTGCCATATAGAACACATCAACACACGCACTCCCGCATTTGCGTCACCTTGGGGCTGGCATCGGGATCTCGTGTTCACCTGAAGCTGGCGATGAATTACTTGGTACGAATGCAAATACAGGGACAGAACCGTACCAAGGTTCCATCGATGCTACAGTGCTAGCCCAGGCACCGCAGTGACTCGCACTGGTAGGTGGGCAGCAGGCCAGGGCTGTCAGTCGCCAGTCGCTGACCCCGCCAGCCAAGGCCACGCTGATAATCCTGGCTTTCAGGGGCAGCGACCGCCATGACACACTGTGCGAGCAATTGGCGGCCGTTAAATTGTTTCGCTAGAGCAGAATGGATGTTAGCGCATCGCTCCCCTGCCTTGCGGCGCTCCATGTGCTCCATGTCCTTCAGCCCGCGCCCATTTCCAGGTCAGTTGTGAGACCAGTCTTGACCCTCTCGACCCTCTCGACCCTCCTTGCATCTTCGCTCTTTTCAAACCTCCTCCTGCCCAAGACAGCATCTATCGACCTTCAACAACCCCTCTCGACTCCAACGAAGCCCGCGGCATCTCGGGTTTTCTATTCGCTTCGCTTCACAGTCGCCCAGGTCGATTATGTTCTCTTCTTGTTCCAACTAGGATCTCTCTTTGTCCGAGCTAGCCTCCGAATCCACTCGTTTCTTTGATCCCTTTCCTCCTCTCCCCAAACCTCCTCGCGAACTGTTACACCATCTCGCCGAATCTTACTATCCGATCGCGCGAATTCTGCACACATTGTTTGGACGTGGAGGACTGGGCGAATTATCTTTATATTATTTCCTTTTTTATTCTCGAATTTCCGCTGCGACACATCTGTCTACTGGACTCGCCAAGATCGCACTGATACCTATTATTATCTGATCGCCGAGTGATCGACACTCGCCGACTTCGAACCTCAGTACGGGTTGGCTTCTAGTCGACTTACTTCACACCAATACCATGGATGAGACACGCTTCCTCGTCGCGAGGGACCTAGACGAGTTGAGCCATGGTAAGCCGACCATTGCCCCTGAATGCTTGATGGCGTTCATTAATTTCTGGAACAGTGCTACAACTCGTGCCTCGGGACGGCAAATGTGTGAAATGCGATGACAGTACTCAGCTCGAATGCCCCAAATGTGACGATGGGTCCAGTTGCCAGTTCACAGTCCCCTTGGACTGCACACAATGCGCCAAGTCGATCTGTATGGCGGATGACGACTCGCCTACGAAGAAAGGCAAGGACGGCCCAAGCATCGGTGGTATCGTCGGTGGCGTTGTGGGAGGAATCATTGCTATCGCCATTCTTACATATCTCGTCTGGAGGTACTGTATCAAGCCTAAACGCTCTCAGGATCCCCAGTCGATCTACGAACCCGACGCAGATCCGGTGCAAGGTTCAGAGAAAGACACAGCCTCGCGAGCAACTCGTCCGTCGTCAACACATACTGTGCATTCCATTGCTTCTACCGTCTTAACGCGGGCCTCGAATATCATTCAGATCGCCTACATCCCAGGTGTCACGAACCGAGCGACGCCGACCTCGCCGACCGTCTTGGTCCCTCCCGTTCCGCCAATCCCTATGCAACACGCCGAGGGAAAGCGTGGCTCTGGATACGAGGACCAACATTTCTTTGTGCCCGGCGATTTACGAGACTCGACCTACTCGGGCTTGTCCGGCTACTCCGACCGAACTTCTTATGCTAGAACCTCATACGCGCCCCGATCGAGCATCGCTTCCACCATCTACGGCAAGCAAGCTCAGGTCCTGGCACCCGCCCAGACCGGAATGCGTGCGAAGCCGACTGTCGTCAGCGTTAAGTCCGTTGGTAATGGCAGCAGTGATGGTAGCACGCCACCCGTCCCAAGCATCAACTTTGAGAAGTTCGGAGGAGGACGACCTAAGAGCGGAGCGAGTGCGTTCAGCGTGGGTTCGACGTTCCTCAACAGCGCCAACACTGCTACGCAGGCTCGTGCACAGGTGGTCAAGGTTGGGGGTGGGCTCAAGAAGATCGAAATCAATTCCAACAAGTCCGAGGCAAGCTCGTCGGCCTCATCCACACCATCTTTAGTACCTGTATCCCCTGCCACATCAAACGGGAACACTACTCGAGACTCAAATGCCATTACCATCATTGAGGACTCGCCATCAGTAGACCAAGGCCCATTCTCTGACCCTCCCGAACGATCAAGCCCGCAAAAGTCTACCAATGCTCCAAGCCTGGGGGCCGTCATCGAGGACCAAGCTGGAGAAGGGGATAGAAGCTCTGATAGAGCGTCTTCATCCCAACGACGAGACAGCAGTCCGTTCGGGGACCAACACGCGACCAAGGAGTGATGTGTTTCCTTGAAGTATATATGTCACATCATTCCTGAATGTGATGAATCTGCTTATATATAGGGGCCATATACTCTGAAAGTCATATGTTTCCCTTCTTGTCTTGTCATTCTTGGATAGACGACTCGAATTGAATCGGGATGCGGTTTTTGTCAATCAGCGGCGGGTTTCTTTGGGTATGGACTATGGCGTCTTGGGCAAGCTCCACGGGAAATGGCACGAGTCACGGTGGTACGTTTGCCAGTAGCAGTTTCATCGATATATATATATTTTTTTTTTGAATAGAGATGATCCACACTATGTTTATGTATTGAGCCTTCTTTGGTGCTTCGGTTATATCTTAAACCGGCCAATTTTTCATGTATATAGCTTTCCTCAACCCTAGCAATAAATCTAGTCTATGAGTACATTAGGAGGTCAATGCCATATAGGCCCTCTTTCGAATTTTGCACATCAAAGAACGCAACGTCCACTATCCGCAGCCTGTTTGCTCTTCAGCACCGCTCAACAATTATTGAGACTAACTAGTGATGGATCGCCGAACATCTATGGCAACGATGTCGTCTAGCTTTGAATTAGGCGCCACCTACGTCTTCACAACTAGTTGGAGGATCGTCAACCAGCCTACGAGCTTCCCCAGCCAGAACTGCCCCTTCCTTGCTAAGCTAACGACGGGATGGAACCTGGAGACTAGTTCATGTAAGCTCAGACCTTGAGGCGGTTCACGATGTTAGACACCCACAAGTTCATCACCGCAAAGAATCTGTCACTGGCTTGACGCAAGGCGTACAGGAGCGTCGCAATTGCCGCCGGCCTGACTACCTCGCCACATGCTATGTGACGCGGGCGTTACACTATGCTTCCGCAGCGGTCGATCAACGTTGGGTCGCGGGTGAGTATATTCCCGTCTCGCCTCGACTAGCCAGCGTAACCGAACCTATTGCTGGATAACGGGTGGCTACGGGCGTCTTTGTTCAGGCACGGCTAAGCGCATGTCGACGGCAGTTGGGTTTGTGAGATCTACCCGTCATCGAGGACGTATTTAGCTCGGTAAGTGCCTGAACGACGGTGGCCAGAATACGAATTGTCATTTACAGGTGGAGAGGTCTAGACTTCCGCGATAGCTCCCGGGGCAGAAAAGACACCAGACAGCGATGTTCTGCATGAAGCTTCTAATCCGGGCAAGATCAGCTCTAGAGCAGCGCGACGACGTGGTGTTCTAGTTGGAGCACACCATCGCACGACTCATCACCACCACCACCACCACCCGGCAAAGCACAGCACAGCACAGCACAGAATAGGTCTGGTATAACAACAATATGCCTCATAGAAAGGAAACACGAAGATACCTCTCGATACCCAGACGACAGCTATCCTTGCTACAGCCTGGGCGGTTGGTCACTGGCATGCAAGGCTGAGTGGGGGAGACAACATGCCCGCGTGGGATGGCTCACCAAAGTGGAAGTTCCATGAAGTAGTCCCCCTCCCCAGCTATCGAAAAGCTTGTCGTCCACGGAGCGAAACATGACGTTGCTAGTTCGAACAACTTACGATGCACCAGAGACAAAATAGAAAGTGTCCGGAACCCCCCACCGGGCCGGACGACACGCCTCGTCTCGCGCCGTCGATATCAAGGCTCTGGGCTGGATGGATCACATCAGTCCCAAGCCCACAGCCTCGGTGAAGCGCGTGCAGTTACGCGAGAGTCTTGTTTTTTTTCCGCTGGTTGGCCACGGGTCGCGAAGGGAGTATTTATGCCGCGACGGGCCCAGTCTCGATTCCATCATGTCTGGGGGATTGAGAGAGTCTTCCGAACGTCTTTCTCATGCAAAAACCAGAAGGGGTCCAGAGATACCCAGCAGCACACGCGGTTTCGGATTGCATCGAGAATTGAGTGCAGTAGCTCAGGGACGCCATCCGACTAAAATCGCGTCTAATCTAGGGCCGGCAGGGAACTAGAGGTTATATCGGGGGACTAGTCTGTACAGTCCATACCATAGTACGGTATGCTTCGGTCGCGACTTTGCCGACATGTTATGGGATAAGAGAATAATAAGGATCGGGGACTTCTGGAATCCTTCGCCTCAACGGGGGGACCTTTGGAAGCTCCTCACATCCCCTGGATCGGGGCTTAGCTAACATCATTGCAGGGAAAGTTGAGGGTTACCTTGGTCGCTAGGTTTATTAAGCGGTTTCGTCTCTCCTCTTCCGTTGGTAGTTCGTCACTATCACGTATCGCTTGCAGAACTTCGGGACCATGTCCACATCCCGGAGCTCCTTCAATGCGTTCGCTGCTCGACCTTCCCCCTTGAGCAGCCATTCATGCCTCTTGTCATCAAGCCCGCAGGAATGAATAGTCCCAACAGCCGCCGTCTCAGGCGAGAAATGTGCAAACTCGCACTTATCTCCCCCGAAGATGCGTTGGCGATCCTCGTTCGTTTCTTTCCCCCCTCCTCCCCGCTAGCTCATCCAACCCCGAGGGCATCGAATGGCCGGTCGAACCATCCCCCTCCGAACCATGGACCGCACCTCACAAACTAACATGGCGGCGCCGAACACCGGTCCAGGTTTCTGACACACTCGCTGTGCCTGTTTAGCTGCTCGACGGGCTGGCTAGCTAGCTAACAAGGTCGCCTAGGATGGCTGTGACTCTCCAACGGCGGCCGGGGCGGGAATCGGGCGAGGACCGCCCAGGAGTCTCCCAGGGACCAGCATCAGGCGGATGGTCTAAGACAGCATGAACCATGTCGAACGCTTCGCTTGAATGTTTCTGCTAGGCCTTCCATGTCGGAAACCCGCACAGACTTCTCCGTCCGGGTTGGTATCCGCGAGCCGCCCCGGTACTTCTGTCCTCTTCTGGGCGGGCTGCTGCTGTGCTCCGTGTATTCTATGCCAATCTCAGGTCGCACAGCAATGCCATAGTCCCGTAGTCCCATAGTCCTTTAGTTGGAGTAACAGCCCGTTGCTGTTCATTAAACATCATTGAAGATCCTGCCTCCGGGGTCTCCTCTCCCGGTATCGCTCCCGGCTACACCATCTGTCGATATGAAGCCAAAGTTACGCGCCACCAGGCGCGTCGGCACCGGGGGCTCGGTGACGGGAAAACCGCAAAGTGACAGTACCATGGTTGGTAGGCGAGGAAGCATGAAAAAAGCCAGGGACAACTACAAGGCTACCATACCAGGGGCAGGCAGCATTCCCCCCCTAGGTAGTTAGTTTATCCCCCTCCAGCGAGACGGCACTGGGGCTGGCGCTCCCGGGGCTTCTCGGGGAACGATGCTTGCTACAGTAGTCCCAGTCTGTAGTGCTTTCGCGGCTGGCCTTGTGGCATTTAGGCGCAGAGGGCTGCTATCATCAATTGGATACCCAGAGGTCCTAGACGAGGCCTTACCCTAGACAGAAGGGGGGGGGAACCAGAAAATCATCCTAGCTAAGGTACTTATAAGACTCCACCGCTCGTAACGGTCGAAGGCGGTAGAGGGTCGAGGTGGAGTTATGTTTGAAGTTGGGCATGAACACCTCACAGCCCAGGGACACTTCAAGAATCCATCGTCGTTCGCCAGGGCATCTAACGAACAGGATGAGGGAGATTACAGAGACTCCATGATGCAGCGGAGAATGCCACGAAAGCCATACCTATACCATAGCCGGGCGGGAACTTGCCTTTGAGGGGGGGGGGGGGGGCTGAGCACAACGCATCAAGCTCTGTCCAGCACGGCTCCATCCTCAATCAAAGCCTCCCGCGACGCCAAACGGGGACTTCCCATGTATCCCGTGTATCCCCCAGCCCAAGGGCCCCAATCACCGCTCCCCTGGCCCAGTGTCGACAGCTAACAAGCATCCGAACCTCAGAGTGCATGAACAAGGCTAGGGCTGGTTCGATCCCGTTAGTGAGGCACACAGAGAGGCAGGGTTGAGGACACGACACGATACACATCCCAGACAAATGCAGAGGCCAAGTACTGTATGTAGATTATCGGAGGGGGGGTCATTGAGCGCAAATATTGCCTCAGGTATGGGAAGGTAGATACAGTCCACTAACCCCCTCTAGAAACATTGTTGATGGTGATTGATACTAGTAATCTCCAACTTTCCTCCATCAAAGCCCATCTATCTTTTCCATCACCATAAAGCACCTTGACCTTAGCTACAGACCAAAGCGTGCCCTTTCCATCCGTTCTGTCATCGTCCTAGTGTCTCCCATCCCCCTCTTTTTTTTTTGTGCCGAGGGCGCCCTAAGAAAAAGTAAAGCTCGTCCAAGCAAGACAGGATACATCAGAATCAGATCTTGGCGTTGAAAAGCAATGAATCCAACCGGGAACATTCGTTATCAATAAACAGTTCTCATATATGTCAAAGACAAGCTCCTTTTTGGTTTTCCAGGCGTGTGTAAGCAGAAGGCATAGAGTTGTGAATCAGAACAATAAGTCGTCGTCAAGGCAAAGAAAACGCTTGACCAAGACTCCAGAAACACCCACAACTGCCCGCCCGACTTTGTTCAGACGGGGCAGAGTAAAACGAGGATACATATGACGCCCAAGTCTTCCCCGTTAAGATCGTAGGCAAGAAGAATAGTATAAATGTCAAAGAATACCTAGCGCCCCAAGAATATGCCTCTTTTTGTTCGTGCGCCATTCGCCGGGTTGGGAAATGGTCTCTGCTTTCGTTTCGTCGCTCGATGCTGCGTCGTCATGTAGGCATCGTAGTCGGAAATATGGCCATCCAAATCGCAATAAATCGACTCTCTCTTCCCTTTCGGCATCATGCCAATCGTCTCTGGTCGTCGAGCCTCTCCGACGGTTGGTGAGGGGTTGCGCGGCATGCCGACCCCTCATCCGCGGCTCTCCTCACCGGCTACCTCGAATGTATTTTTTTTTATTAGATTCCAAGTTCCTGTTTCCCGCAGTGACCTGATAAGGCGCTCATAACACCACGCACTTGGATTTGCCCTCCTTCTCCTTCCCCCTTCGATGCCTTCCAGAGTCCCGTTCTCGGCCTCCTGCATCGCCGTTTCCTGTTCGAGTCCGGCCGCTGGAGCCGGCTGGTGGTCGGGAGGCCTGTTGTCGCTGCCGACGTAGGATCCTAACCACGTCGTAGAAGGCCTTTTCGACGTTGATGCAGTTCTTGGCCGAGGCCTCGACGAACTCGCAGCCCAATTCTCGTGCCAAGGCATGTCCCTCTTGTGTAGAGACTTCTCGCTCTGTAACTCGATCGCTCTTGTTGCCCACGAGCATGACAGGCACAGGTGCTTGTGAACTGACAGTCGATATGGGTGAGCCGGGGTACGAGGGCGACGACGCGCATGACTCCTTGACTCGTTGGATTTGGTGGTGGAAGCGCTTGATACGGGAGAACGAGGACCGTGACGATATGCTGTAGACTAGCACAAACCCCTCGCCGTCGCGGATCCATTGGTCTCGTAGGGCTGTGTACTCCTCCTGGCCGGCGGTGTCGAGGACCTCGAGCATGCATGGCTGGCCGTCTATGACGACCTGCTTCCGGTATGAATCTTCGATCGTGGGGTCGTACTGCAAGGAGGAAGCCCCCGTCAGCCAACTGCCTCTACTTTCGTCGCGGCGTCAAGGATTTGTAAGACGATTACTCACTGTTTCAACGAAGTGTTGTAGACACAGCTGAATGGTGAGGGCCGTCTTTCCCACGCCACCGTCTCCCAGCACCACCAGCTTGTACAGCACCATTCTGCCGGCCATGATGTCGAGTCTCGGGGGTCTAAGCGACCGAGGTATAGAGGGGGGGTGGTTTTTTTTTTGGTGAAGGGGGGTCACAGGCTCGGGATGATGTCGAGGGTGGAGGACAGGAGTTGTCACGGGCGGAGGAGGTAAATGTGAGGAGGGGGTGGCTTGATGGAGCGTCGAAGCTGGGACCAGCAATTGCGCAGGGCGGTAGCAGCAAGATTAGAGCAGAGAAGAGCAGTTTAGAATGGATGTTTGGTCTAGGCGTGGGAAGTTGGGAGAGATGGTCGGGTGGAGACTTGACCAGTGCTCCAATGCTTTGTGGTGCGGGTCCCAGTGAGTTTACTTTACTGGGCCAGCAGGGCCTTGCGATCCAATGCTGAGCGAGGCAGCGCGAGGCAGGGCAGGTCCTGGACGAAGTACGTACTCAGGCAGGCCACAGAAGTGTGCAGAATCTCAAAGGGCTGCTGGAGGGCTTATTAGAGGGCTAATAGCTCCCCAAGGATCCAGTAGTGTAGTAATTAGCTATTAGTCGCCCGGGAGGGAGGCTATGGGCTTTCCCTCAGGTCGACTTCAGGTAGACGAAGGGTGGGATAGACCGTAAGAGCTGATAGGACAGGACAGAGGGGACAGTGGAAGGCAGAGGGGGGAGGGAAGAGGCCGGGAAAGGCGAAGCGGACGGCGTCCGGGTCAGAAGCCTCTTTGCTGAGGTGCTGAGGTGCTGAGGCGCTGAAGTACTAAAGTACTGACGGGCGACAGCTTGGGGGCGATACTGCTTTGGGGCGACTTCGAGATGGACAGCTAGGTTGACGGATTCGATTGATCTGATTGACTCGATTTTGATGTCAAGTCTCGCTACTTGAATTCTTGTTGGTCGGCACGTTCCCGGGGTCCCGGATGCTGTGACGATTTCCCGTTGACGTTGACGCGGATTTGCTGATGTCTTGGTGACTTTTGTCCCATAGACTGGCGGCTCAAAATGGAAATGTTGGCCCGGACTCAATCGCCGCCTTTTCACAATTCTCTACTCAAACTGGAGTTGTCTCCAGAAAAAAAAGTCTTCCCCTGCTCCCCTTCGGCATCCCAACTTTTTTTTTTTTTTTTTTTTTTTTTTTTTGCTTCTTGCAGCAGTCCTGCGCGGTTGCAGCAGCGAGCAAGCCTAGTAGCAAAGTACCTCGCAGCAGACCCAGCAACCAGCAGCAGCACGAGACGGGAGTGGTGTGTGTCCAGGGTCGCCCTTTAGATGGACCGGGGTTGATTGGGGGTGGCCTGTGCAGCCGCTGGAAGCTGGAGCTAGAACTGGAGGGGGCAGGCGTGTTCCGGACTGCGAGGTACTGCGAGGTACTGTCGTGAAGATGTAAGGTACTGCGAACTATTATGAGGAACCGAGCTGAAGTTGACCTGTGGAGGTATGCAATGGGCCGCGTTCGTCGAGCTGGGAAAGGAGGGTGCCGGAGGGCTATTGCGGATAAATATATCGAAAGCCGTGGTTTGGTTTCTCTCCTGTTTCGTTGTCAATCATTGCCAATGCCAGTCTTTGATCTACCTCGCACAGAAACCCGAGGTTAGGCAAGGATTGGGGGCACCATGTCCCGTTTCAACGACACGACCACCCAATTCGGATCTGGTCTGTGGCCATGCAGTCCCCAGCAATCTCCAACAGTAAGTGCAGGGCTCCCGGGCATATTCCGCCAAGCATCTGTGGACCGGGCTTCAATGGGTGGATGCTTGCGTCGTCGAAAAAGGGTCCAGTCGGTCTCACCCATGAAGCCGAGATGATTAGCAGAGAGGTCCAGAGGCTCAAGTGGCTGGAACATGGAAGTGGTACCCCCTGGGGCAGACAGGCCACCTGGCTCTTGGCATATTACTGGGAGAGGAGGTACCTGGTTGTACCTTTGGTGCCCTGAGGTACTAGAATGTCGCTCTGTACCTCGCCTTTCCTTAGTACCTTACCTTACCTTACCTTACCTTACCTGACTGCTGCTGGTGGCTGCCCCACATCCAGATCAAAGGCCCATCCGAACTCACAGCGAACCTCAAACCACTAACCGCGTCCCTTTTGACGATGGCCCACGAGCAACAGTTTAACTGTGCAACGGACCACAATCATGACCAGATTGGACAGCCGATGCAACGGGTAGGCACTTGCTCCGTGCTCCGTGCTCCCTTTTTCTGCCCTGTGCGCTCTCGCGCGCATCCGCCGCGGCGTCTATCTGTCCCCCCTCACTCGTGCCAGCCATGCATGCCCCATGTTACCATGCCGCCCTTGGCGCTTCCACAGCGATGTAAGGTGCTTTAGCTGCTTATTACAGCGCAGCGATGCAGTGGCCATGCTGCAGCTCGGTTGTTTATAAGCAGGCTGCTCTGCTAGAGCTGGCATGGCAGCTCGAGGCCGCAGGTGGCCGAGCCAGTGGCCGCAGGAAGTTAAGGTACCTACTGATCGCTGCAATCAGAGCTCCAGGTGAGCTACGGAACTGGTACCCCACCTCGTGTCCGCTTCGTCACATCATCTCACTTCAACAACCGCCTTCATCATCCAATCTCATGTGAAGCACGCAAAGCAAGATGTAGCATAACAGCCAAGGTGATGAAGCCATTGCTCTGTGACTGCAACCAACAGTGCCGCTCATTGACCCATTCGTCTTTGATCCCATGACTCCCTCCTGACGCTGCGCCCCGAGACACTGAGCACTTTCATCGGCATGCAAGTTGTCTCATCTCTCAGCACCGCCAGGGCTCATGGGACCAACTCGCCCTCGCCCCGATGTTACTGATCATTCGGTATTAACTGTCTCCGGAGTCTGAAAATCTGGCAATGATCAGGCGTCGATGTTTCTTTGTTCCTAACTGGGACCACTCCTTGGTGTAGCTGAATCATGTCCTTCTCCTAGACTCAACAACATGGTTTGAGTGACACCCCATAACACTAACTACGAGGACTCAACACATCTTCATACAAACATGAGTCTTTACTAATCCCACCCAGGTGGAACATTCGCAAGAATTTCCCGATTACGGTGCCCCCCAAGTCAACATCTTTCACAGAAGACTCAGCCGCTGTCTACCCTATCCCTCAACCATCTTCAGCCCCAGCTTTATCCTGGGATGATCGAGGCTTCCAGGTTCCTTGACAAATGACGACACTCTGCACCTTAGTTTCAGGTGTGAGAAGGAACCTGCATTTATGTGTCTCTACTTGAGTAGGTGCCTTCATTAGAGGCAAGGGCAGTGTCCTGTTCCTCTTTTGCGCCAGCCCAAGGCTCTCCGGTATTGCTTCGTTTGGCGTGGACGATCCTCCGCTTCTCGGCGACCAATATTCCTATCTCAAAGCCGAACTTGAAGTACATCCATCCTTTCACCTTGTCAACCAGGGGTTAATTGGGTAGCCGACTCCAGCCGGTCGGTTTGGAGTTACTCCATGCATTGGGATCATTTCAAAAAGGTCTAGATGTCTGCCGATCTCTGCACTTGGACGTGTATTCGCATACAACGACAAGTCGTCTGGCCTCTAACGCTACACTTTTCATCCGGACCTACGGGTGTATTTACCATTCTTCCGCCTTTCCCCTAAGTGGTATCAAGATCTTAATCATTGCAGACGGGTATAGGCGGCTTCGTCCATGCTTTGGAATATCGCTTTTTCCCCGGGATGATATTGGTCTCCCTCGCTGTTGGCAGATAACTGGTTTGTTACTGTAGGGTGAGCGATGTGACCACAACTTATTCAGACTGAAGGTGAGAGATATTCCCAGATTAGGGATACCTGTCAGCCGGGCATCATCGGTGTGGCATCAACTTACACGTATGTCCACCTTCCATATCGCTTCGGGCGAGAGGATTCATGTGATCCAATTAGGACCCCGAAATGGCCCAGTCCAACCCCGCGGATGCTACAAATCTGGATGCTGCGTAACGATGCTTCTCAATCGTGACTCTACACGTATGTATGAACCCCAGATTGTCATGTGAGCCTACGTTTCATTTCCCGGCCAACGGGGATGGATGACCTCAATGATTCCAATGCTCATTAGTGTGAGATTCGTCGGCTTGCCATCAAATCGAACACATGTGATCGAGCTGTGCCATGTATGTCGCTGCGACGTAAAGATCTAGTCTAGATGTGCCCTCTTCGGGAACAGCTATTGGGTGTTGGCCACGGTTCGGGTGATGATTGTGCCTACCAGGATTAGGAACTTCATGGCTTCGGGTTTCACTTTTAACTCGACACTCCAACCGAGGTACCTTCGGTATTTGACAGGAATCACCCTGAATAGTTCCCCCAATCCCTCGCGCAACCGACCTCTCCTCAGCCGCACGTTTGAAGATATCATGTTAACTGGGCGAAAGAGAATAAGGCTGGCTTTAAGCTAGCTTAAGGACCAACAATCCCCAATCATATCCCTGAACCGACGTTTAAACCTAATTCTTTCAGTATTTTATGTTATGGCTAAGTACCTAAAGTTGAGTTTAAGTTGGAAATACAGTTGGTGAAGCTTCGATGGAACCTGCGGTGTATACTTTCGCCCGCTTGCATATCGTAGAAAGCCCGACCACACTGCGCATCTATTGACCGGCTCCAAGAACAGTAGTTACAGAGGCCATGCCAGTTGTCTTATGGACGTCCTGCATGCCAAATACCCCGATATCTTGTACATTCTAAACTAGGTCCTTCAGCTTCTGTGCCAGAGTTACAAAGCCATCTTCGGCGCCTGTGATCCACAGGTCAACCCATTGCTTGGCCTGTCTATAATCCTCACTGTCTTCCGCCCAGGCTTCCTCCTGCGGTCTCTCAACATATATCGTCCTTAAGCCGCACTTGCTTGCACTTTTCAGATCGTTTAGATGCGCTGCAACCATCGCCACCTGCCCGGGCTGATAGCCCAGTTCACGGGCCGCACCAAGGTAAACAGTAGGGTGCGGTTTGTAAGCTCGGAAATTCTCCGCTGAGGTCAATTTTTGGAACCCTAGGCTTCCGAAGTCATTCAGATCACGAAGTAACCCGACGTTTCCGTTGGATAATGTGCTTGTTGTCAGGACTTTGCCCAGCTGCTTAATGCCTTCGGAGGAATCGGACCAGGGCTCCAGACGATGCCAGACCAGGCTTAGCGATTCGATTTCGGTTTCGGTGTATACTCCCTCGAGATTCCATTCCTTCAGTAGAAGAATTAGACTATCTCGGTGATGCTCGTCGATGGTTTTCCATTCGTGTTGCTCTGGGTCATATGTACTGGTGAAGATGCCATACGAGTTGCGCCATTCCTGAGCGAAGCGGCCCCAGTCATCTTCAGACAGAGCTTGCAGCCGAGTTTTGAGCTGTTCAGGCAAGTCGCCGGAGATCTTGCGATGAGCACGTAGACTAAGTTCTTCGGTGACTGATCGACGCCAGTTTACGACGGTGCCGAATACGTCGAAGGTGAGAGCCTTAACATTCGAGAGCGGAGATACAGTCCCTGGAGACATGATGGGCAATTTGTGGGTTGATAGTTGTTGTCGTTGTTATTCTGGCGAGGGTTGTGATGCGGGGTTGAAGGGAGATGGAGTTTGGTGATCGCGCAATGCGAGGTGAATGTGTGACGATGACAGAACCGTGAGTCGCCTCGGACAAGTACCGACGCCCTTTGGTAGACATATGAGAACGAACGGGTGGAAGGTGGAATCTTCTAAGTGCCGGAGCGCTAAGAGCCAGTGAGAGCCTCTCGTAAGTTATCAACCCTCTTTACTATTACTTTAAACATTGAAGCAAGACAAGCGATCAAAGTATAGGGCGACGGCAAATGGTTGTGTAAAGTCTGCGACTCCAATCGCTGCTTCATTCAACCAGAACCTGAAGAGCAACACGGATTTCACCGAGGAGCATGCATTCCAGTAAATAGAAACAACCCTTAAGTCTTATCCTTCTTTCTATAACTAAATGAGCGGTTATTGCAGCTCCAGTCAATAAGTCGTGATGTGTATGAGTCCGAGGAACGTAAAGTTGACGTACCTGAAGATCCCCAACTGGGACCACCAAGTCCTGTCAATTAGGAACCAAACTTACTTACCCACAAACTAGCCACCCCACAACGATCAACCTCCCCCATTGAAATGAACAGCCTGCTTGACAGTAAATTAACCCGACCGTCATTGATATCTTCAACAAGGTTGAAACATGGGCTATTTTGAGGCCAGGGCCCTGGAAGGATAAGCGCGATCGTATTGGCGCCGAAATGCGGCTCAAGATGCCGGAGGATGACGTCGCAAATAACGTTCCTTGGTTGCATTCATCGCGAAAACTCAATTCAACCTCTGTCCAATATCGGCCGTACCGCAACTGAAGCATCACTCACAGCGGCAAAACCAGCACGAAACACAGAAAAATAACATGCTGTGATTTCGAACAGTTCTTTCTCGTCAACAACGCTCACTGAATCTCGTCCGACTAATCTCACACCACAATGCCAGAGGCGCGGGATCACTTCTTCGGGCGTCACTATGACGCGGAACACAGCGCTGGTCCGTTCAAGTTCCTGAATCCGACGAAACGGTATCTGGTAGCCGAGAAGAAGACCGCAGCGTCGCCTGAGCACGCAGATAAAAAGGCTGGAGTCAAGCCCGAAGGACCGACCCCAAAAGTTGTTTACGTCTGGAGGAGTCGAGACAACAGAAAGGGGCGTCACGCGGTGGTTGTCGACCGCGATGTTCGAGAACACAGCGGGAAGAAGGGCCCGAAGCCGTCGAATACATGGCAGCAGACCGTCAGCGGGATTGTGAAGATGTTTGTAAGATATCCTGTTTGGGATGTCTCGTACGATGTCGCTTTTGTCTTCACAATAGGTACCCAACTCTCCTGAACTCATTCTTCGTAACTTGGAGATGCTAATTTCATACAGGATCCGTCATCTGGGTTGTCAATGGATTCTTTTCTTGGCTTCCCGTGGCATACCCTTCGTCGGAATTCTCGGGCGAGACGGATTGGGGTGGCGGTCTGACAGCATTCATCGGAGCTACTGTCTTTGAGTTCGGTTCAGTTCTCTTGATGCTTGAGGCGGTCAATGAGAACAGAGCGGATTGCTTTGGATGGGCAGTAGAGGAGACATTCGATGGCTTCCTAAAGCTACATCCAGACCACGGGTGCCGGCATTCTCATTCACACAAGCGAACATTCATCACAAGCACAGATACGCCACAGGACGAGTCCGACATAGGCTCGGGCAACTCGTCAAAAGGTGGCCGCACTTGGTCTTGGTGGCCAACATGGTACGAACTCAAGACGCACTACTTCCGTGACATTGGGTTCCTGGCCTGTCTCTCCCAGATGATCGGTGCTACCATCTTCTGGATCGCAGGCATCACTTCATTACCACCTATTTTGAACAGTTTCTCAACGGAAGCTATGAATGGCGCCTACTGGGCTCCTCAAGTTATCGGTGGCACAGGCTTCATCGTTTCAGGCACACTGTTCATGATCGAGGTCCAACCAAAGTGGTACATCCCCGCGCCGGATGTGCTTGGATGGCACATTGGCTTGTGGAACCTCATCGGGGCTATAGGCTTTACGCTTTGCGGAGCGCTAGGGTTTGGAGTCTCTCATCCAGGTGTTGAGTATGCACTTACGCTGTCGACTTTCATAGGGTCCTGGGCTTTCTTGGTGAGTGAAGTTTCCAAGGCCGACCTTTTACAATGTTACTAAGTGATATCTAGATTGGCAGTGCGATACAGTGGTTTGAAAGCTTGGATAAGTACCCTATATGGGTCGAGAGCAAGGTGCATACAATTACTGCCCCCTAACAATGGTCTACGGGCGACTTAGCTCGAACCTGGTAGGGTTGCGTGCGACAATTTTACAGCCAGTATACCTAATCTGATGAGGAAGTTCTGAAAAGACTAGCTGAGAAGTGCGAATTGTGAGAGTTACTGGCTTCCGATGTCCTTGCAAATCCCCAGAACTTTCCCTACAGGACCCAACTAACGTGGGCTCTTCGCCAGACGCCTGTCAAAGCATCTGCATGTTATCTCAAGTACACTTTAGTCACCCATATTCTCCCCGAAGTATCACAACTTTAGGTGGAGACGAAATGTGGCCGCATATTGGGCCGCATCGTCATGGGAGGAACAAGACATCGTCGTCTCTTAAGCGCCCTGCATTCTTAGAGGACGGACGATGTGACATACCGCGCATGGGCAGGACGCTTCTGCAGCCGCGGGAAGTATGCAAGTGGCAAACTCTGAAGTTGAGACGACACGAGGCTCCACGCATTATGCGATCCACTTCCTTTACCATGGACATCTCCGGATTTCAAGCTGGTAATGAGGGCTTACATCGTTTGTTCGGTAAAAGCTTCAGGTCAGCGCTTGTTTTCCCTCAAAGATAGATTTCGTCAAAGGACTATCAACTTGTCGCAGTAGGGCGTGTGGTGGATTGAAGGGACGGCCCGGAACGTCCTTGTGGGTAGAGAGAATCGGGTAAATGGAGCCGTTGTTCAGACGGTTGCACTACATCCCGTCACTTGTGGAGACTTGTGACATTCCAACATGCTAAAAGGCTGATAAGTGTGATTCTAGTGATACTCCATATCCATATAATCTGGCCCTGCACGTTTTGTACAATGCTTGCTTTACGAAATGCGTGTTCAGAGTGACAGGGTTTAAGGATGTTGATGTGACGGGTTCGCCGTTATTGCGTTTGTGAATCGCAGATGCCGAGGGATTTCCTGTGCTGCTGGTTTCAGGTAGAACAAGCCTCTGCAAAAATAAACTTTTGACCATTCGATGCAGGAGAAAGACCGGATTGCCTAGGTAAGGGTTCAGCGTGCGTGCATCCAACCATGTCAGGTCTCAGGTCTCTGCGAGAACGGCAGAGCCTTAGGCTTGCGATCAGCAGCTGAAAATCGAGGAATGTGCTTAGCGATCTGTATGCTTGCCACTTGGAAACAAGCCCCGAGACTTCAACTCTGCCATTGGCGGTATCTTCCCGTGTCTGAGCTCAAAAAAGCAGCGCTTCAAGCTCTGGTTGGGTTGATCTGTACAAAGAGCACGAACGCGGGATGCTGCTACCACTCGGAAGCGTCCCAGCTGGGCTGACCGTGTCATATTTGGGGCCCAGTTCCTCCAAGGGCGGACCTTTGTCGGACTTGACATGTTCCCGGAAGGCGTTGGAGCACTGGGTGTCCTTTTCGTCTCGAGGCTGAGAGACAACGATGAAGGTGAAGCACGAACAAACTCGTTCGACTTCTGTGGGTAGCTGCGGAGTAGGAATTGATCTTACGGCCAACCTCAAGAGATGAGACCGCTCTACCCGCCAGTTTCAATGTTGGTTCACCGTTCAATGATCAGGACTTGCACAGTGAAGTGTTTAACGTTGCTTTTTTTTCTTTTTTCAACAGAACCTACGCTATGGTTGATGAGACTGGAGTTCAGAGTGGAGAATCGCTTGGGAGGAACGGATGAGTCGTCTGCTCGGTGGGTTGTTCTAGTAGCCAACAGGTGATCCTTGATGCTGAGGTGAAAGGCGCACTTTGTGGTCTGCGCGTCCTCATGTCTTGCCCACCCGCGACGCTATGCACAAGCTACGATCGAGTCCCGAGCTCGCGAGCAAATAGGTCGACGACGGAAGCAGCAAAGACCATGACTCCTCCCCGCCTTGCCGGCGGTGGCTGCGGTACGCATTTGCAGCGATTGAGTTCATCCGTGCTGTGTACTCTGTAGCTTGCTGAATATCGTATGCACCTCGGTCGACTCAATATCCAAGGGAAACAATCGCGGTCCAGCCGTGTCACGCGTGACCCCGGTTCGGTGGGATTTGGCGGAACAGCGCCGGCTCGCTCATGGCAGACGATCCGTCAGCAGCCGCCCGTTTCATGTGCGAGAAAACTCCACATGAATTCATCGCACGAACCGTACCAGCGGTGCCGAAGAACCATGGCTACATGGCTTGTCGGGAGATGGCAAACTCGAGCCAGGGTGTGGTATCGTAGACCAGCCAAACCACCCTGGCCGGCCAAGACGATGTTCGCCTCAGGGAGTGGGCAATGCAAAGCCAACCATATTCGACCACGGGACAGAAGCGAAACAGCGCCGTCGAAACTGCTAAGAGGATATTTCTTCTTTCCAATATCCGGGCCGTACCCTAGGCTGGGATGGTGCCCAATTGACTTTGGTAGTGCGACGGTGATAGAGCGGGAACCAAGAGACGGCGTGGACTAATATCCAACGACGTGTTTGGGGCGTCAACAAAGACGACTGGGTTTTGTGAGGGAGATACGGGATATGCAAAGAGTAATCTGCTCGTTGCTGTGCAATCACAATCACATCGCGTAAAGTGTGGCGAGCTTCCAGGGTACACGTTATGGATGGTATGAGGGGAAAGGGGGCCGTGGTTAGGAGTTGGTTGAGGCGTGAAGGTGAGGAGGGCTGGATCATGGGGGTCGGGTTGAAAAGGGGGCCAAGCCAAATTGGCAGTATGAAGTACTTCGGAGAGGGTGTTTCCCACCTCCAGCTATTATTATCCAGCAACATTTTTGCCATGTAGCAAATCCCATTTCACATCAGTAATGCAAGACCAAAGGCGGGGGGGAATTTCGGCACTGGGCAATTTCGGAACGTGCAGTCAGTACATGCTCGATCTTCGTTGCGAGGACGGAAGCTCCGTCTGCCGTCTCGCTTCGTTGAGCTCGTCGGCCACACGCTCTCGTTTTGGCTTCGCTTCCGAGCCGACAAGAAAGCAATTATTTTCAAGCATCTTTCCCCAGTGGTAGGGAGCGTCTGTCCGGGGTAATGTTGTTGTTGCATTCAAAGACGGGATTAGCTTAGTGACGAGCATGCATCGCGTATGCACATGTATGCCATTCTCACGCTTTCACAAGGATCTGAGACCTCATCTCTCATTTCTCATCTCTTCGAGGGTTGTAATTCTAGTCCGCCTAGTTTATTAATCCTTGCCGTAGCAGAGTGATCGACGAGTCACAGCCATTTCGGAATAGATAAGGATTGTTGGCTGAAGCCCAAGATTCGCTGCTCCTACCCCAAGTCTTTGCTAATTGTGCCGCGGTCGAGTCGACTGGAATCTTGTCTCCCCCTGAGAAAAGCCCTGCCTATCTAGACGTAATTATGGCATGCTCTTGTAGTGCCTAATCGAGACGGCACATCACCCCAGCTCTCTCAGAGTTGGTACGTGCTGCGGCGAGGTTACGAATAGCCAGGGACCTTGGCTGATCTCTACCCGGGCTGCTGGACCTTGGGTCAATCCCAGGGCTTGGCCTCAGTTTGACAACTTTGCTTATTTGAGTGTGGGCTTCTCATCAGCACATCTCACATGATTTTTCGGGGACTCGGGAAAGTTGATGAGATTGGTGGTCTTAGTGGTGGCCCATCAGAACTGAGTCTCTGAAGTTGATGGATGATAACCGCTAAATGGTTCGACCATTTCAGAATCCGAAAGAGCCAGCAGGTGCATGTGCCGTCCTAGAGCCCATTGGGAGGATAAGGCACCATCCCGAGTCCATAGTTTAACGAGCTGTCACGGTGATGGCTCCGGCGGGGGATCCTGAACCTGGTAAGATCAACGACGAGGAGATTGCAGTCTCCAGAGTCGACGAACCTCCTATTCGATTACCGTCTCCAAGACCCCCCCGAGTCCGCCCCGGACTGGCCTAGCGGGCCCTAAAAGCTCCCCTGGCCGCCAAAAAATGGCCAGGCGTGCCAGGGCCAGCTTCAGACCCGAAATATAGAGGCCCACGACCACTCTTGTTGGCCGCTAAGGCCGTTTCAACTCCCCACTTCCGTAGGGTGACCCATCACGACTGGGCCATTGTGCATGCGCTTGCTGCTGGGACCAATGCGAGACCCCCGCCCATCAGCCAGTCCAGCAAAGCTCCATCACTCTAACATGTCCTGGGCTAAGCTAAGACCATGTTACCCTTGTTCAGACGACGCAAATAACGGGAGCGGCGAGAGCGAGGCAAGAATGTAGCCGGCCATGAAACCATGACAGATTCATGGGAAGAAACGACAATTCTGCGGCGTGTCGGTATCGTCACCCTCGGGGTTGGTCAGCTCAGCTTCGAGTCCCGTGTTCTGAGCCCTCAGCTCTAACCTGGCATCACAACTCGGGCGTCTTGGTTCTCCAGAGCTGCGAGAGCTCTTTATCGACAACAAGCCTCGTCGACCCTTTTAATCAAAAGCCATGCCCATCCTCTCGGGTCCCTATCCACGCTCCACCTCCCGCCCAACAGGCCCCCCTCCTAGGGCCACAGACTCGCAACCTCTTATTGCTTCCCCCCCCTGCCACGTCCGATCCTGTCCTCAACTGGACTGAGCTTCTTTTCCTGCAAGGCTCTGCCTCTCAGTCTCCTCCTCCTGGCTTGGTCCCGCGCCGGCCAACGCCCAGCAAAGTGGATACATAACAAGGGTCTAGAGCCTCTGTGCGTTCTCCGATCGACTTTTGGCACCCTCGTCATCTCATCTCCTCTCCCTCTTTGCTTTCCGCTTTCCTCTGTTTCTGAAGTCGTCTATCCATCTTGTCTCACAGCCCTTGACTGGTGCTGGTGCTTGTTTCTCGGGTCTTCAATCGACATTTCCTTTCCATTGTCTCGCCTAGAGGGTCATGACGCTCCGACAACTTGGACGATCGTGACGAGGTTGGACTTCTACGCGCTAAACTATCTGCTTTTCGCGCCCTTTCTTGTAAGTCAAGCCCGGGCCGTTCCGTGGGCCATG
The DNA here is from genome assembly GCA_023628695.1 of Nectriaceae sp. PG4201. Taxonomy (NCBI): domain Eukaryota; kingdom Fungi; phylum Ascomycota; class Sordariomycetes; order Hypocreales; family Nectriaceae; species Nectriaceae sp. PG4201. Next base: position 668,730 of record JAMAKE010000009.1, read on the forward strand.
ATGCCATGGCGCGACTGCCAACCTCTCTCAGTTCGACTCTTCACTCCACGCATCTTGACTGCTGCTTGATATGCCAATGGATGCAAGACAGGACTAACCCTGAACTCGTATAGTTATTCGCGTACTGTACTTGATATCTTCATCAATCACGGCCGACATCCAAATTTCGTTCCTCTCTTGATCGGCTCTCACAGCTCGTTCCATTTGTCAGGACACATTGGATTGCGCTTATACCAGATTTCATGCTGGCCTTGGACGAACAATCTTGATTCACAGCCAATAAAGAACGCCAATTTTCGAATCGCATTGATTGAGAGTCGAATTGTCGTTTTGCGAATTCTATTTATCATTCCACAAGCTTCGGTACCAGATTTCCGACTATATAACCTCTGTTAAGGTCTGTGGAGGCCCTGCCCCCCTTTCCCACATGCTTCATATTTCATGCCGGCGATGAAAGTGGCATGGGCCCATGTCTGACATTATGCTGACTAGCCGATTGGCTGTAGACAATCGTTCTGATCTTTTAACTCGAGAGAAGCCCATATCTGGGGTTTCAAGAAGCCAGTATTGTTGTGAGTACACCCGCATTGAGTGTCTCTCGACCTGACCGGCCAAGATTCATCGGAAATCCTGAGGCGTTGCTCACCTTGCTTTTTCGGATGGCTGACATCTAGCGGGGAACAGTGCCGTTCATAGATGTAACGCCCTCGAGCGGAAAGCTTTTTGTGTCGCTTTTGGGACTTTTTGTCAGTTCTCGGGCGCAGGGGTTCCGAGGGCCGGCTGAAGTGTCTCGTCACTCGGACCCGTCTTGTCTCGAAACTGCCCTCACCAAGCCCCTTCGAATTGGCGGGTGGCTTGATGCCTCGCAACTTAAGTAGGAGCCTTGCATCGAACCGAAGAATCAAAATCGAGTTCCGACTCGACCACTGCCCAGCATGGCTGTCTGGGAGACTGACGACGAATACCTGAGCGGCCCGGCCGCGACATCATTACCAACTCCACAGGATACTCCATACCGGACGCCTTCTCGAAGCTCTCGCACGTCGAGGAGATCACGCCGATCAGTGACCCCGCCGGGAAAGGGAACCTCTCCGCCGCCATTGCCCAACGAACGCGGTGATAAACACTCCAAGCGATCGTCGAAGGATATCACTACAGACGAAACTATTAGCATTCTGGATCCTCGACGGTTTACCCCGACATTACATGCCAACCTGGTATCTGAGATCTTGACGCTGAGAAGGGACCAGGAAGAGAAGATAAAGTTGATTGAGAGCCTTGAGGCGTCTCTCCACACAAGCAGAGAGGAGCAAGAGACTCTCCAAGAAAACTTTGTCAACACAACGAAGGAAAGCCGATCCCTGAAGCGACAGCTCGCTTTGTTGGAAGGTGGAACGTCATCTGCCTTGGGTGAGCTGGCACGCGAAAGAGATGATGCTGTGGACTCGGTTGCCGATGCCAGGAAACGACTCGATGCTGCTCAGAAGAAGATTCGCAGCCAAGAAGATGATTCCCAGAGGGTTCACGACCTCTGGGCGCGAGATAAGGACAACTGGGAGGAGGAAAGACGCAAATTCGAGCACAAGCTGCATGTTGCTGAGAGCCGCCTTAAACTAGTCCTGGACGAGGTGGCCGCATATCAGGCTGCCCAGTTGAATGGAGCTCAGAATCCAGCCAATGGACATGATAGCGAAGTCGAAGAAAGCGGGCGGGAGAATGACGCCGCAAGTGTTAGGACAATGAGCATGACGAATAGCATCCGATTTTCAGTTATGAGCGGACCAGGGATGGGCAAACTCAACGGAAACTCGCTTGCCGACGAACTGAACTTCGATGATGAAGATGACCAGACGGATATCGACGGACGTGAGAGTGCTCTCTCTAACCATAATACTCAGAGACACACCCGCAACATGAGCCGTGATAGCGTTATGAGTCGAATGCATCGTCGCAATCACAGCATCGAGAGTCTGAAGCGAACGGGGAGTGTGGCTCGAGGTAGACTATTCATGAACCAATCAGTACTTGAGACCCTTGAAGGCGAAGACGAGGAGATGCAGCCTCCCGAGCCGAAGGTGTCATACACGGATACCGGCATTCAATACTCTCCTCCGCCATCACCGAAGCTACCACCCACGAAGCCCGCTACGCCGGAGCCGTCCATCCCGCGCGGGAAGTCGCCCGAGGTCGATGGTTCACCGCGTGGAGATGGGGAGATTGAAGCAAATCAGCGTCGAAAGCGTGTCCATGTTGTTCGACCCCTAAGCTTCGACCTCCCAGCACAGCGGAAACTGATGGTTTCGGCATCTTCACAGACAATGGAGGAGCCACTGACTCCCCCGAAGACTCCCAAGTCGCCAACCCGCGCTCCTCCACCTCCGCCTCAAGCTCCGGAAGTGAAGAAAGCGCCCTCGATGGTGACATCTTCCACCCAGACCGATGCTCTACCAAAGCTCCGCGAGTTCGCTCCTTTCCCTCCCCCTCCTCCTTCACCACCACTAGCTGTTCCAAGCATCAGCATTCAACCCCCGACTAGCCGTCCCACCACTCCTCGGGAACCTCGTTTACCTCAGTATTTCAAGCATTTCGGCTGCCAAGTCAACCTGGTATCCCCAGTTTCAACCAGAGAAACTGGAGTCCAGACCGAGGGCATTCAGACTGATAAGCGGTTGGCTCTGCTTCCACCTCACCTTCAACCCTCCGCTATCTCTTCCCGACCTTCATCACCAAATCCTCCCGCCCCTGCAGAGCCTAACAAGAATTTCACACCTGCTCCTGGCCATGTCCCACCTCGTAACCCACGTAGGTTAACAAAGGAGCGAACTAGCGTCGAGCTTCCGTCTTCGCCTATCTCCTTAGGCGAGGACGACAGCTTCCATGATGCCTACCCAGGGAACAATGACGATGGGCCGCTTTCTAGCCAGAAGGCTCCAATGCGGCGTCCTCATCGCTTCAGTAGTCTCTTCGCAGGTTTTGATGCTGGAAGCTCCGATGAAGCAGATGAGTTCGGAGATGTCGAGTTGAGCGATTCTGAGTATAGAACCGCGCTCTCTGCACCACGACCAAAATCACTTTCCAACCGCCCTGGCAAGCGCAGCTCTACTGGTACCACAGGTACCAACAGCACTATCCCTACATCTCCTGAGCAGGTCACTATGCGTCAAGTACCTCGCGGGCATCCTAAACCGTTTGCCACCGAGCTGTATAACTCGTTTTCCCTAGCCGATAAGGATGGCTTTGGTCGAAAGGGATCTGTCAAGTCTGGGAGAGCCTTTGAGAAGAGTCCAGCCGCTATGCCCCTCAACCGTGCAAGTGTCATGCGCAAGGCTGCTATGATCCAAAGCGGTATCGCCAGCCACCAAGGTCGATCGAGGAGCCCAAGTCTACCAGATCCAAAGAATCCCCCTTTCCCCATCCCGACACGAGCCAGTTCCCGGAAGCCTCCAGTCAGCTCCAGTGCTCCTAGTGACGGGCAAAGGAGCCCTACAAGGGGTGAAGGCTTCCATCGTAGGGGAACTGGTCACAGCCATTATCGGGCAAATAGTATTCGAAAGGTTCGCTCCGCTGCTGCCTTGCCCCGGAACCAAAGACACCGCAGACAGGGCAGCCGATCTCCTCCTCCATTATCGCCTTCCACTGAAGCACCCGAGAGCCCGGGACTGCCTCCTCTGCCAAGAAACGACATTACAACTCCCCGTGCGCGCGCACGCAATAGCGACCAGTTCAGGCATCGACACCAGCTATCTACAAACACAGACAATACCACTCCTACCGATCCTCTGTCTCTTGCTAGTGCTTCTCAAAGCACTGGCGTCGTGGATGCGATTGCTCAGACAATGGTTGGAGAATGGATGTTCAAGTATGTTCGCAGGAGGAAGTCCTTCGGTGTTCCAGAGGGCAACGGCAAGGATGACAATAGCAACGATCGTCACAAGCGATGGGTTTGGCTGGCTCCTTACGAGCGGGCTATCCTCTGGAGCAGCAAGCAGCCGTCATCTGGTAGCGCTCTGATGGGCAAGACTGGTCGAAAGTGTAAGTCAACACATTCTCTCAATCCTGTTCGACATCTAATACTAACAGCTTCAGTGACAATCCAATCCGTCCTTGACGTCAAGGATGAAAACGCCGCTCCAAAGGGCATGGCTCCAGTTTTCAATCGCTCCATCCTGATCTTGACTCCGCAGCGAGCCCTGAAATTCACTGCAACATCTGCGGAACGGCACTACATCTGGCTGACAGCCTTATCGTTCCTCGCACATTCATCACAAGCTGTTCCTGAAATTGTGAGCGCGACACAACCACAAGCAAAGCCGACCCCCTTACCGGACTTCGAGGTGCCACAGACAACAAAGATCAAGCGAGGGGGGATTAGGGACTCCATTCGCATAGCCAAGGGGCGGACAGGTTTAGGCAGGGCGGGTCCTCCCAGCATCCCGAGCATCCCAAGTATTCCGAGCGCGCCTTCATCACAGATGGGCGATGTAGCAAGCTTCAGGGTGCCGGACTCTATTGGAGGAATATCGAGCAACCATTCTCGGGATAATTCATCAGAAGCTGCGGCAGCCCCCTTCATTCCTCGCTTCACAGATCGAAACCCCGGGGCCATGGTTCATGGACGAAAGCGAAGCAATACCGGAGGTCATGTGCCTCCGCCTCTGTCATTCCGCGGCTTCTCTGGCCCCATCGGCGGAGTACCCCAGCATAATCCTACGAATAGTACAGCAGGGGCTAGTATTGGTACTACAGGTTCCTCGGATATATACCAGTCCCAAGCATCAAGTCATACAACCTGGGGGATGAGTCAAACGGCTTCGCAGCGTACATCTGAGGCATCCTCGCGACCCAGCAACTTCTTTGATGCTATCGGAACTGTGCGGATGGAGGCTTTCATCAGCCCACTCGCTTTCTCTCAGTTCAATGACTACCCAGATGAGCAGGACGAGTTCCGGCAAATTGTTCGGAGACGAAGCAAGGAGCTTCGAAGAAAACAGAGTAGGAGTCGACACCGGGATAGTTATGGCTCCAGAGGCAACCGTGGTATGGATGACCTTTACCACGGGAGCAGAACGGCTGGAGAGGAGGATTATTTCAGAGACGACCCCTTCAAGGGGTTTTAGTCTCTTAAAAGACGGAACTATTTACTTCATTCATTCATTTAAGGTTACCGAGCGTGGAATATACCCTTTTCTGTAGATTATTTTGGGATTGCTCCAGGGCTTTGGATCTTTGTTTGTCATAGTCGTCACTCTTTCCGACGGGCGCGGAGTTTTGGTGTCTTTGTGGCTTATATATATGGGTTGAAGGTGGTGGGAGGATGCAAAAGTCCATCTTGAAGAAAGCTAGGAGGTTTAGCGTTGATACCGTCAACGACCATATGGTGGCTTTTGATGCTTGTCTAGAGAGGCGTCTTGTGATATTACATACCAACAAATGGACAAAAGCATGAGGCTGTCGCCTCAACAAACTCATTATAAACATGTCAGTCTGACCTTATCAAAGCTACTTAAATAGAATAGAATGAGAATGAATCCGACAATTTTAAGTGTCCCAAGACAGTTGGCCCCTGTTGAGTCGCGGGTGAAGCTATATACGGGGGACCAGATTTTAGAGCATGAGCCAAAATAGTCAAAGATGTTCAGCACTCTAATACACTCTGACGAACATAAATAGTTGCCAAGTGGGTTCGAGGTATGTGAGTTTATGGTACCTCCGAGCTTGTCAGTAAGACGTAATGAAGTTAAAAGTCTTGCTCTGCCCCACCATCCTCGGCGCGTATGAAATTTCGAGATACTACCCCGCGATCTTTCATCTAGCTACAGCACCGAAGCTGCCCTTGACAACCTTGTTTTGCACCTCAAACCGCTCAGCTTTCGAGATAGCCACGGCTGCGGCACGCCATACGCAGTCTAACAATGGAGTCGGAGTCACTGGAACAGATGCAGACCCGCCACCGGCGGGAGCTCAAAGATCTCCAGGGCCGCATCACCGGCAAGAAGAAGAACGCAACTAAGAAGACGCGCAAGGGCATCAACGACGAGTGTGCCGAGATAGAACGCCAATTACGGGAGAAACAAGCTGCCGAGCTTGCTGTTCTTGACGGAGAGTCACAGGCGGACGACGGACTGGAGGGAGACGACCATCCGAACGGACTGCAGAAAGCGGGAGAAAAGGTGGAGGAGAAGTTGGCCCAGGCGGCTGAGAAACTGCATCTTTCGAACGACACCAACGCTGCTCAGCCTGGGAAGAAACGGAACCGTCAAAAGGAACGCCTGGCCCGCCGCGCCGCCGAGCAGGAAGCCGCTGCCCAACGAGCCGAGGAAGAAGCCTCCAACATGACAGACAACCGAGCCCGAGAGAGCGAGTACATGAAGAAGATCTTCAAAACATACAAGCTAGTAGAGAAGGACATCGAGCCTGATGGCCACTGTCTGTTCTCCGCCGTCGCAGATCAACTCGGCCAGAACGCGATCCCGCTGGGCGGCTCCGGCGAACCGGCATACAAGACGGTACGGAAAGCGGCGGTAGCCTACATGCTGGAACACGGTGATGACTTTGCGCCGTTCCTGGAGGAAGATTTGGAGGGCTATGCACAGAAGATGAGGGATACGGCAGAGTGGGGTGGACAGCTTGAGTTGACGGCCCTTGCGAAGCAGTATCACGCTGAGATTCGGGTGGTGCAGGACGGACGGATGGAGAAGATTGGCGAGGACGAGGGGGCCGCGTCGGGCAAGACGCTCTGGTTGGCATACTACAGACACGGCTACGGATTGGGAGAACACTACAACTCACTCCGGACAGCGCCATGACAACATTTTACTTTTTATGTACCGGTGTACAGATATCATAACCAGCAACAGGATCAAGATAGGCTACCGACTCCATACGGATATAAAGTCCTTTACGGAGCCGTCCTCGTTGGTCCCAGCCTTGTGCGTCCGCGGGGGTTTCGTCAGGCTGAGCCGGTGCAAGGCGTCGACTCGGGGCTTGGGGCACGCAGTGTCGATGACGGTGCCGTCGGGGTTGTAGCCGACGGCCTCGCCCGGCGTGGATAGGAGGGCCTCGTAGAGCTCTGGGGAGACACCCCATGGGGGCCCGGGCTCGGAGAGGGGCTTGTCGGTTGGGAATTCGAGGCAGACGAGGCGGCCGGTGTGGGCGAGGAGCTCGGTCATGCGTTTTGCCCATTGAGGTCGTGCTTCAGGGGGGAGGGCACAGAGGAACTGGAGGATGAGGGGTCAGTTGTAGTGCCCGAGGAGGTTCGACTAGGGAGCTTGAAGGGGAAACATACCGTATAGTCGAATATTAAGTCGAATTTGCCATCCAAACCAGCGCCCTTCACCCAATCGTCACCAAAGAAGTCACCTGTCACCCAGTGGACAGTCCCCCTCTCCAATCCTTCAACAGGCTGGTATTTGCCCTCCTTCTCAACCCTTTGCTGGTTTTCAATGGCCTGCGCCTTCGCAGCAGCGCTATAATCTAGTCCCCAAACGTCATATCCCCAAGCACTCAACAGCAGCACATCATGCCCCTTTCCGCAACCCGGCACGAGGGCCTTCTTCTTCTCGACAGCTCCCGTGGAATCGCGCAGTAGCTTGTGGCGGTGGTCCTGCTCTTGTGCGGCGGGGATCAGGTCAGGTCGCTGGTGTAGTAGGTCGTGGAGGGCGAGGGACGGGCCGGCGCGATCCCAAGGCGTGAAGGAGTCGCGGTATAATGAGTCCCAGCGGGAGCCGTGGGAGGATAATGGCGCGGAGGAGAAGGCCTCCTGGAGGGTTGTGGGGAGAGACATCTGCGAGGGAGGGTGGATGGTAGCGATGCGACAATTATACGAATAATTCCGGTGCGCGGATGCAATGCGACGTGGGGTGAGGCGGGGGAGGGGCTTGCTTCAAAAACTCGGCATTGCGATGGAATTGAGTACGTCGGTAGATGCTTTGTAGAGAATGTATAGTAGTTAGAGAGTTGGAAGGATGAGGTTCTGCTGCATGTCGAGGTGCTGGCGCAGTTGAAGAAGCTACTATTTCCGGCGCCGTCGCCACGGGCGGCCGGAGACGTGATGGGATGGATCATCCTTAGTGGTGAGGGCGAGGCGAGATGAGGTAATGGGGCGGCTCCGGATGGTTTGCCCGAGGTTGCGAGCCGACGTCACTGCGACGCCTTGTGGGGAACCCGCATCTTGTACTTCATGCAAGCTCACGAACGGGTTTGCATGAGATCGTGTGAGAGATTGCCAGATGTGAATTTTCCCGAGGGCGGAAGAGGTGACGCGTTGTATCACCGAGGAGATCAGAGGGTGAGATGCAGACGGGATGGAAGTACTTTGATGCCATAAACCCAGGCCTTGTTGCGAGGTCGATGCCAATGAGATGTGCCGAGGCTCATGTTGATCCCGCAACCACAGAACACGGAGGGCTGATGAGGGGGTGAAATTTGTATTATTCAAACTATTGTTAATTGTATCATTAAACCTTTTTCGGGCACCTTTTTCTGTTGTTATCATTTCCATAAAGGTCACCATGGATGTCAATGATCTATTCGGCGTCAAGGTAAGCTCAACCACCATCACACCACGAACATGATCACTCTAACAACTAGACTATCAGGGCAAAGTCGCCCTTGTCACAGGAGGTAGTCTATGCATCCCCAAACCCCTTACCGCCAATCCATTCTAACACGCACCCCCAGGCGCAAAAGGCATCGGTCGTATGATCGCCGAGGGCTTCATCACCAACGGCGTCAAAGTCTACATCACCGGCCGCGACGCTCCCGCCTGCGACAAGACCGTCGCCGACCTGACCCCCCTCGCCCGGCACGGTGGCTCCATCCACGCGCTCCCCGCGAACCTCCAGCACCTCTCTGAGTGTGAGGACCTGGCGAAGAAGCTCACGGAGTTGGAGCCTGCGGGTCTGCACATCCTCGTGAACAATGCCGGTGCAACATGGGGCGCTGACATCGACTCTTATCCCGACTCGGCGTGGTCGAAGCTGCTCACGCTGAACCTCCAGCGTGTCTTCACCTTGACGCAGCTCTGTCTGCCGCTCCTCGAGAAGGCCGGCTCGGCCGCTGATCCGGCGCGCATCATCCACATCGGCAGCATCGATGGGCTCCGCGTACCGACGCTCGCGAACTACGCCTACTCGGCCAGCAAAGCCGGCCTGCACCACCTCTCGCGGGCGCTGGCGCGCGAGCTGGGCAGTCGGCACATGACCAGCAACGTGCTGGCGTGCGGGCCGTTCCCGACGAAGATGATGAAGGCGATGCTGGAGGCCGCCGAGGATGCCATCGTCGGGGAGGTGCCGCTGGGTCGGGTTGGGAGGGGGGAGGATGTCGCCGGGGCGTGTATCTTCTTAGCGAGCAAGGCTGGGTAAGTTGAAGATTGAAAGTGGGAGAGAGATTCAGTTTACTAATAACTTCCAGGGCATATTGCAATGGAGCACTAATTCGGGTGGATGGAGGTGCGTCACTCGTAGCCAAGATCTGACATGTTGGAGGAGAGGATTTGGGAAGGCGGGATCGGCACATTATCGTCAGCACTACTGAGTATATAATCTACTAGCAAAGGTGAGCTGAGAAGTGAGATGAATGAGGTGTCTATTGGGACCTATAATCTAGACGATTGTCTATCTAGCCAGACGTACGCGCAGACCGTGGCCGGTTGCCAAAACCCAATTACTATCCAACAGCAGCAGCAGCCGTAGCCGCCGCATTTCAAACAAAACCCAAAATTTCCCATTGCTCTGGGGGACATGGATGTTATGCCCAGCCAGCCATTCAAGGTAACGGCAAGAGAGAGAAGAGACGTCCATTCCGAGGTGTTCCGTGATATATACCCATGCGCCGTACGCTTTCCGGATGATGAAAACCAAATAAAACAAAAAAGCAAAACACACTGTAGCCCAATAGACCATCCAACTCCGATTGGCCTCGGCGTCAGGCTCGATTCAGTTGCAAGATGCCGAATCCCGTCCCGTTCAGGCGCTTGCCTTGGGCCTTGGGCATCATCACCTCCGCCATGATGCATCCACTCATTCATCGTCGTCTAGAAATGTGCAGCCAGGGGATGGCCAGACCCACTCTTCCCTCCACTCCCCAAGGCCGAAGGTTTATGCCGCGAGATGCAGAGCGAAGCCCAAATCGAACCACTGCCATTTTCACGAGAGACAGTAGAGTTTCGTTATCGCGAGTCTGCGAGATACCGCCATGCAAGTCCGCAAACAGCCCACAGTCGTATGGGATTGATGAATAGTCCTCGGCTCCGGCCCGCTGATTTCAGACCGCTGGATTAGATGCCGCAGTCGGCGAAGTCGCGCACCATGACGGCGACTTGTGCACGCTTGGCAGCCTCGGCAACGAGGTTGAAGTCCTTGAGGAAGGGCGCTGTTGAGGGCGCCTTGACTTGCGCGGGCGCGGGAGGGTTGAAGGGCTGGTGGTGAGTGGGGGATTGTTGCGACGACGGGGCGCCTGAGGAGGTTGTGCTGGAGATGATGGGGGCGTTCATGGTGAGTGTTGATAGTTGGTCTTTTGATGGATGAGATGAAACCGCAAGGCAAAGTCAGGCTAGGTGAACCAGAAGTACGGAGGAGTGAGAACAAAGAAGTCGACTAAGGGCGGGGAAGAGCTTCTTTTTGTAACTCGTAGGTGGCCGAATTGGCGTCAATGATGAACTTTAAGGCGAGAAAGTGCAGATGCCAGCGTTTATGTTTGCCTGCGTGTGGGTGTGGGTGTGTGTGGCCGGCTGTGCTTTTGCGGGTTTGCGGGGGGAAGTCCGAGGAGAGGAGGATGCTTTCGTCGAGGCGAGGCAAGGCGAGGCGATGATGTGTGACGGGCGTCTATACTGTGTTTCACAGGTGATGTTGGACGAAAACTTATCGACAAAGAGTCTATACTCTAAGGTGGTGAAGCGGAGGGCAGAGCACGGGGAGGGCACCGATTCAAGAGAACAATGGCCGATGGAATGGGATGGATGCATGTGAAATGGTCGAGGGAGGCGGAAAGCAGCCTGCCTTTATTAATGTATCGCAATGGGAGGTGAATCCAAAACCATCAAACACACCCATAGCCGGGCAGAATGGGGCCTAGACTGGGCCTTCTCTCGGCCTCGAGCCTCAAGGTGGGTGAAGCCCCCCGGCCCGGATTGGCTGCCAGGGCCACGTCGATATCGTCATAGGGCCGTTTGGATACCCGCCATTTACATGTGCATCAGGGCCCTGGGGACTTGCTTCTCTGTCCGTCCCATTCCCACAGGGGTTCTCAGCAGAGATCTCTGCGAATAGAGCCGAAATACTGGCCTTTTAGGGCCCTTCTTAGGGCGGATCAACGGGCGAGGACACCGCAAGCGCTGGACGATAAGTGGCTGCCTGGCGATCGGGAGTGTGGGGCCCAGGGACCGACGCAACCCCCACTGTCCCACTTTCCTACCCAGATGCTGTCTGTGGGGTAACTTCGGTTTTCTTAGTCGGGCAGTACGTACCCTTTTTGCAAGCGCTTCGCATCCCTCATTCTGGCAGATTGGGGGGATGGAAAGGATCAAACGGACGGCCTTGGGAGGGTTTGGCTGCCTCGCGGGAACTCTCTCTACCTGCGCGGTGAAATGATGTAATGACGTGCATCTGAGCCAGCAAATGGCTGCAGACCTTCCCTCCCCCCCATCAAGTATCCCCAAATCTCCTCACCTCCTCGTACGGAGCCCCATCTTGCTACAACCAGGTTACCCAGGCCCATGATAATTCCCTCCAGTCCACAATCTCACCCGTGCAAAACTCCTGACGAGTTATCTCGTGATAAGGACGACCCTGCATCGCCATCGCTTTGGCTCACCCGGGTCATTTCGGAATCCACCTGGGGCGCCCAGTGGGGATCCCGAATTTTCCCCTTTGTCTAGGCGTTGGAGAGTTTGGGATCGCCGACTAAGGACGGGATACTCTTTGCTTCATACCTCGGGCCCTTCGTCCGTACCTGCGTATCCATACCTACGTCATAACCGTACCCTCAGTCGAAAATTGCCCTCTTTCACAGCTCGTGCTATAGTATGGCCGTCTTGCTTGGCACGCGGGCGAAAGAATATACCGCACATCGACCTACCTCAGGAACTCTACTCTTTGACCAAGCACTTATGCCTAAATCCTAAAGCTCATTGCTGAGATAATAGCAGTACCTTAGGATGACGTTAGGCTCAATTTATGGATTAGCCAGGCTTTATGCTTGACCTTGCAATTGATATGAAGTCGGGTCTTTAGGCGAGGAGAGCAGTGTTTTCTTTCACCCGCTTGCTTGGATGTGATAAGTTAGCGATCGGAGCCAAGTCGCCGGCCGGGAAAATAACCACCGAGCGACGAACTACGCTAGGCCCAGGGTGTTCTCCCGAGCATGCCCTGCTGGATCTCCCCATCTACCGGCTTTGCAGCCGCAGTTCTGCCGAGGCCTGAACACCACCTCCAACGGATCTCCAAGCCCGGTAATCTGGCACTGACGATGGCGGTCAACGTCCACGGCATTGCCAACAATGGTTGAAAGTCGTCTCTGAAGCCATCTCCACACGTGTGTAATCCCCTCTAGTCAGATTTTATCCCGAAAGAGCCATTTTTGATTCCTGGCCCACGTGCGCGAGATACCACCGACCCTGCAAGCGAAATCACTGCCCGGGGCCAAGGGCCCGGTCCGTCTTTGGTGGAGCTAGTCCGTGGATGCGAAAAAAAGAATCCTCACAGAAGGCTCCGCAAGAGGACCGCCAGAACGCCCGGGATCCGCATCACGAACCCGGCCACACCAAGATCTCGGTCCCGTAACCGGCGTCCCTGATGAGGTAAACCCGATCCTCTCATCACCAAGTCCACGAACCACACCATGGCCGCCGACTCGCGCCGCTGGTTCGCCGCCCCGGCGCCCATCCGCGAGCTCTTCAAGCTGTTCCCCCTGCGCGTCTACCCAGCCGAGGCCCTCCCGCAGCGAGCGCCCAGCCCGACGCGCCAGACCCCGAGGCTGTACGTCTTTATCGCGGAGGAGGATGCGCGGGATGGGCGGCCGAGCTTCAACCCTTCGTGTCTCAAGTGGCAGACCCTGTTACGGATAGCAGGCGTGGAGGTCGAACTGGTGCCGTCGAATAACCATGCTTCGCCGTCAGGGGCGCTGCCCTTCTTGTTACCACCGACTTCAACACCTCCGAGAGCTTCGACGCCGTTAACGGGGCAGAAGATACTCAAATATGCGGAGGGGAATGCCTCCAAACCGTTGCCCGAGGTGTCGAGTCCACGGGTGGAAGCCTACCAAGCTCTCCTAACACAAAACCTGCGTCCAGCCTGGGTACGCATTCCCCGTTCCCAACACATACGACTGGATGCTAACATACCACCAGCTCCACGCTCTCTACATCCTCCCAACCAACGCCCCCCTCCTCACAGCTCTCTACCTCCCCTCCTCGCCACTCCTCCGCCGTCCCCTCCACCACACCCTCCACGCGGCCGCAACAACCGAGATCCTCAAAACCACCCGCCGGGCACTGATATCCCCCTCACAGCTCTACGCGGACGCCACCGAGGCCCTCCGCGCGCTGTCCATGCGCCTCGGCGAGGACGATTGGTTCTTTGGTGGTGAAACGCCTGGGCTGTTCGACGCGGAGGTGTTCTCGTATACGTACTTGATGCTCGATGATGCGCTGGAGTGGCAGGAGAATAAGTTGGCGGGATGCTTGGAGCAGTTTGGGAATTTGCTGCGGCATAGGAAGAGGCTGTATGAGAGATGCTGGGGAAACTAGTCGTGGGAGAGGGTTGTATGAATAAGAAGAACGGTTGTACGCTTAATTCAGGGAAGTTGGGGATTATCAAGGTGTGGGCTTGTACAGGTAGTTGTAATTTATAGTCAGGCGAAAATTGGTTCAAGGGGCATCAAGGATAGACAAACTCCCATATGGTCAAATACAGCGCCCATCGGTAATTGAAAGGAGCCACTGCTCCAAAATAAATTGTGCTCGGTACTTGATTCTGTTCTATTGTGCTGCATCCTGAACAAGTACACCCTCACACGAAGAGGTTCTGCCCTGTCAACTTGAGAAGCCTGCAATCTCCTTCGTGATGTGACCACATCTATAGCATCCACGTGTACGGCTGGCAAAGCCGCAAAGATACAAGTCGCGAGAAAACCCCAATGCCATGAAAAAAATGTAATGGGGTGAGAAAAAGGGAGCGCAACAGCTGTCAACGCCTACCACACCGGACCAGACCAAACCCGAGGCCAAACCATTAATGCTACTATAGGAGAAGAGAGGCGAGGGGAGAGTGTTGGGGATATGTGATGAGAAGATGATGGAGGGCAAGAAGAGAAGATTCGCCCCTGTCTGACGACTTCCAAACGCCGAGGTATGACCCGATCCATGCGAAACCCTTAAAGACTGGGAAGGAATAGGAGAAGGCCTTGAAGGAGCTAGTCCAACTAGGCCACACCCTCCATGATGTCTTCAATAGACACAAAGGCCCCCTCACCACCGTCCTGGCGAAGCTCCTCGAGGAGGACAACTGTTTGGGCGTAAAGTGTCTCCAGTGCTGCACGAGATGACTTCCCTAGCGACACTATTTCGTAATTAGTTGGATTATCACAGTTATTGGGGAAGGGGTAGGGCTTACTGAGAATAGCCGAGTTCAGCTCCTCTGCTACAGAAACTCGCCCTTTCTTGTCTAGCAAATGGCTGACCTGCGGCTCTTTCAGAGGGTTCGGGTACGCTACCAAGGACCAAATTTCCATCAGCGCCTTAGTAACTTCCTTCCTGGGGTCGTCTTTGTACTCGGCGTGCAACGACTGTCCATACTCCAACATCTTGATTTCTAGCTCGGCGAGGTCGGCCGGGCTCTCGCTCCCATCCTTCTCCGTAATTTCTCCCCAAGCGGGATTCTCGCTGCCATTTACATCAAGATCCATCTCTTGGAATCCCACCCCAGGAGCATGTCCATTAGATTTCTTAGCATCTTTGGAGTCACGGACGGCTCTAAATTGCGCCGCTCTTCGCACCATCTCGACGAACTTTCTACATCGTAACCGGAAGTAAACCGGCTCGTTGTCCTTCAAGACTTGAGGATAGTATGCGTTGGTGTATTTAAGGGCCCGGTCAATATCACCCTCTAGTATCGCGCTTCTGATACCTATATGAACGTTAAAACATGTACACGATTGGTTAGATGGGGATGCCTACGCTGTCGATTATTGGCGTCTTCATCATCTTTGATGTTGATGCCTTCAACTTCAACGTTCGGGTCCAAGTTCAGGGCCTCCTTTTGGCTCTTTATCTCTTCCGCAAAAGCTCTCGCCGCTCCCACGTAGCCGTCGTGCTGGAGGAACTGCAGGACGAGACTCTGAGCGAGATCATTTTCGCTCATGCCTGGCACTAAGTAAGAGGTATCTGTAGCTTGAATTTCCTGTTGAATTTTCTCGCTCTCTTCCTATTTCGGGAGTTAGTAAACCGTTCACCGAAAGAGGAGAGGGTCCATAACGTGCCTTCATCACATCATCTATGTTGTAAACGAATGGGACTTGTCCAAAGTTGGCCTGAATGCACTCGAGAGGCTTTTTAAGGCTAATAGCCGGGTACAGCTTGCACTTAGCAACATCGGCGAAGGCGGTACCTAGAGCAACAGTCAATATTTGCGCTTCCATGTGGTCCGAACTGGTACTCACCAAGCTTGACACCATTCCTGGTGAAGAAAGCAGTGCGATCTCGAAAATTGACACCACAGCCAATTGTGTCCCCTTGATTATAAGCTGGTCCGTACATCTTACCGCTTTGTTGGCCTGTGAAACATCGACCGTCGTCACCGTGGTATCCCCAAGACTCTGGTTCCCAACCTATCGGCCGCGATAGGGTTGCTGTCTTGGATGAAAAGCCTATTGCTATTGTTGAACTATGCACTTGTCAGCTCAAGGGCCTTCAACTAATTCCTGAGGTGGCAGTATAAACACATACTCGTCTTGCTTGGCGGATAATATCTTAACCTCGTAATAGTATACCCCACACTGGGGAGGCATAAAGTGATCCGCTCTGACAGCACATGCCTCCTGGTCACGGTCATACAGTCCTTTAGCCGCAACATACTTCACGGTGGCCCCATCCGGCTGTATTTCGATCCCAGCCCACTGATCATCTTTGTTCCATTTGGTTGGCAGCGGTGCGAGGGTGTCCTCTTCTTCGAACGGGGGAGGGCGCTCGATGACGGTATGTGACATGCCCCGATATGACCCTGGGGGTAGAGGATGGAGAGTGTGATGTGATTTGTTGAATGTGGTCAGATTTGTTGCCAGTCCGCTGGCTGAGGTCTTGTTCGATTCGCGAGCTCGGAGCTTTGACTTGTGCGCCTCTTCCAGTTTCTGGACATACGTTGAACGCTGTAGATATGATGGCACAAAGAATTGTTCCTCCTCGTAGTCTTCCAGCGTCCTGTCACGGTCGGCCTCGGCTGTCCTGAGCATGTTGAATGCACGGGAGAAGGTTGGCATCATAAGTCCCTTCCGATCATGTTGAACCGTCCCCCACTGAGTCATATCGATATTATCGTCTCGTAACGAGCTCATGCCGGTGTTGGTGAGCCCGAGATCTATTTCCCCGGTCGAGTTTAAGATCGAGGTGCGGGAAGGATGGGTGTAGAAGTTGGTCGCCTCAGTGCCGGTCGTAACGGGACCAAATGGGGGGAAGCGACGTCGGGAGGACTGGGCGTTGAGGGCAGGAGGGGACGATGGCTCTGGGAAAGTCGAAGAGCCGTGCTGGAACGGACTGGCCATGTTGACAGAGGCTAGAAGGGTGTGCCTTGTCGCAACAACGGACGCAGCTGCTGAAGCTGGGGAGCTCCAGCGAGTTGCTTCCTGGGTCCGGTTGCTTGCACGGGAGGTAGGCGTTGCAGGCAGTGATCAAGGACGGTTAGGTTGTAGAGGTAAGGTACGACGAGAGCTCCGGACACTGTCGGAGATGGTTTCTTCGCTTGGAGAAAGATATGAATGAAGTGGTTAGTTGGTGAAGCGTCCAGAGCAGATGGATTGCGGAGGGCGGAGGTCGGATGAGGTGGAGGCCCGGCGAGAAGCGCCTGGTGCCGTCACTGGAGACGCTGGAGACCCGCTGATTGATTCAACAGCACCCACGCCCACGTTTCGCCGCACTGGGGAAGGCGGGAATCCTGAAGAGCTGTATACGAAAGCAAGAAAAGATGTTGGGATACGCTGGGAATGCCCTCTCAAGGCGAGAAATAAACGGTCAAAGTCGACTTCAAGTGGTGGCCATTCACTCTCCAGAGGCCGTTTCCGTCGGATAGCAGAGCGAAGGTTGGCGCTGTTACAGCCATGCTTCCAGCGTATCAATCACGAGGACTCGGGCGGCTTTTAGGAGGCTGGCCGACCCATGCACTAACTGGATGGGTCATGGCCTGCAAACTTCCCCGCTGGCTGATGGGCCTCATGCAGCCCCCGGGAGGCGATAACCAGCATGATAGCGCGATAGCAGCGACCCCCGGCTGGGACTTGGACAAGGCACAGGAAAGCACGTCTTCTCAGGTCTAGATTGGATCAAGCGATGGCATAAGATTGTCGCAGATCAGGCCAGGCGCGCTGTTACAGCCGTCAGAGACGTTTTGTTGTTGTTTTTCACGCCCAGCACCGCTCCTAGCCACGTCTCTCCTCTCCACCTTCTCCTTGCAGGTCTCGTTGGTCTTGTTGCCCAAATAACATGCCTCGTCCTGCAGCACGAGATCATGACCTCAAGATCAATCATGCGTCGTTCGCTGACTAAGCACCTCCCGAAACCCAGACGACTGTCGTCGCGACCTCGAGACCAGAAAGCCTGGTCCCAGTATCCACCACGTAGCCATTGGGCGCCGAACTCTATTGCTGTGAATGGGAGTGACCATGAAGAATCATCGACGGAAGTCTGTGCTAGGGCGTTACGTGGACGAGCGCCATTTTTGCTCGCCTGCCGTTTCCGCCGACCACTCAATGGCATCAAATTCCTGCATCGGATGACACTCACCCTGCCTCGTGGGTGGCAGACACCGCTCGTAGAGGGAATTTTCTACACCGTGGATTTAATCTGGATTCGTGCAGATGCTATGAATGTTGATGACGCCGGTTGCTTCGCATCCGTCAATGTTGATGCTAAGAATGCTTTTTCGCAGATGATCCTGTAACTACATTATTCAGAAGTTTTTTAACTGCTCTCATAGTGCCGCCATACAACCTGCAAACCACGTCGTAATAAAATGAGAATTGCATCCATTATGTTCTCGCAAGTCTGTCTCAGCAGGATGCGTCTTGAAACTACACTATATCCGAGTGTTGACTATAGACCCCATACTCCGATGCCTTCCCTTGACAGCGTACCGTCCATACTGTCTTGTTCCCAAACGCCTGCGATATCAACATCGCAATCCGAAACACAACCGATCCTGCGTTTCCCTGAAGACTGTAAAAGACCTGGCTTCGCATATGTAGAGAGCCGAGGTCGACATTGTATCATGCTAAACTCCGCCCTGTTGTCAACTTATACAAGAATCACCTCCTCATGAGAGGGAGTAGTATTACATTCCCTATGATGCAGCAGCAATGGCAATAGGGGCTGGTGATGAGGGGTGAACACTGGGAGCGCTTTGCATTTCGACGTCGTTGCCGCTGTTGCTGTTGCTGGCGCTGTTTCCCTCTTGGCCGTTCTCTTTATTTTCTTTGCTGCTGCTGTCGGCTGACGGTACAGCTGAATCTTCGGTGCCAGACTCCGGGCCCTTCTTCTGAGGTGCTGTCCAACGTGGGATCTCCCACATGACACCGGTGAAGCTCTTGAGCCTGAAGCCGCCCTTGGCCCACTTGCGGCAAGGCTTGCCGGACCGGTCGAGGGCACGTAGGCCGGCATTGATAGCGCCTTGGTTTGCCTTGGGGCCGAGTTTGTGGGCTCCAGCTGGTCGGTTTGCAGTGCTGGTGTGGTCGATCGTGCCGTCCTCCCTAATTAAACTTGTTAGCAAACTTTGTCGGAGCCAAGGGGATGAATTTTACAGCGTAGGAAAAGGGCGACATTGTAGTCAAGTTGGGGACGGAATACTTACAAACGCGGCTTCTTCTTGGGGCCGGGCTTGCCTCGAGGCTTGGGAACACCATCTATATTTCCGTTGGCAGCTCTCTTGACACCTTTCTTCTTGGGGCCCTCTGTGGGAGGGCCCATGACTGAGGGTGCAGGAGTGCCTTCGGGGACTGGAGTGGCAGCGTTGGAGTCGGATGCATTGTCGCCATTAGTACTGGGCGGCGGCAGCGGTGTTGAGCTGGCGGGCGAGTCCTTGGTCTCCTTGGTTTCTTTAACCGGAGACTCCTCCTTGACTGACTGCGGGTCGACAATCTCGCGTAGCTTAGAAGGCGACACGTTCAGCTTCACGAGCAGAGTAGGCTTGCTGCTAGACTTTCTGCGACCGTCGGAGGACTTTGATGGCGGAGCCATGGTAGTAGAGTGCAACGACGGGATGCAGCAACGATGTCTTGACGACGATGGGGGTGGTGGTGAGCGACGAGAGAGATGAAGCGGCGAGGTGGTGGTGATGTGGTGATGTGGTGATGGTGATGGACGATGGTGTTGATGAAGGAAAGAAGCTTGGTCGGGACTGCGGGAGTATTGGGGCACTTGGCCTTGTGGTGAGGCGAAATGGCTTAGTCGTCGGCAGCTGGGCTGGTGGTGATCCGGCGAGGGCGTGGTCCAGGGGGGGCTTGCCGGCTGGCGTGGAGCGCAAAGATTTTGCTTGCTTAGGATTTGGCGTTGGCGTTGGTGATCATGGCGATGGAATCGGGAGGGAGAGATGGGGAGAGGGCGAGGGGGGGAAGACGAGGGAAGAAGAGGGAAATTTCATTCCCGGGGGGCGTGTCTTGCGAGTTTGGGGCCTTGGTCTCATTGTCATTTTCATTTTGGGGCCAGAGGCGGCGCACAATAAAATCGGTTGGTAAAGGTTCTTGTCGTGCGTGCTCCAGCTGCCACTGGCACAAGGCACAGACTCAGATCCCCAAGGAACACGCTGAGGGCGAGGTCCCGAGGCGGCGCGTACCCAAAGCGGCTTAGTGTGGCTTGCATCAATTGCATGTACGGGGGCGCATTATTTCGGTCCTCCGACGGCGGGAGAGCTACTCAACCACTCAGAATCCATCCTTTCGCTCATTGGATCCATGCATCTCTCTTTTCTCATCCATGGCTGGTAAATCAGCCTGTCAATCCAACCCAACTCGAACGGGCCAGACGAGTCACAAACGGGGTTCAGCTTTACTTGGTACATAGTGCAATGCTCGTGCAATACTCTGCAATACTACGATGCCTCACTCAAACTGATTCTTCGGCGTGGGCTTCTTATGCGGGAAACCTTTTGCTCACGAGATGAACGGGGATCCTTATTCCTCTCTCCTTTTGTGGATGACGGCCACGCACCATCGTGACTTTGGAAGTCCGACTACGATGCGACTACGACAGTGACGGCAACCTGGAATCGATGGGAGGCCCCTGTCTACCTTCGCAAGTGGCGGGCACACCGACTCCGGTCGGGAAGAGACCCTCTTTCTTCTCACCAAAGGAATCTACCAAAGGAATTACCAAGGGGAGTTTAATCAACTTCCAAACGGGGTTATTCCGAATGCCTAATTAATCATGACACTCACCATCCAAGGATTTGTGATGACCAACCCAGAACCTGCTTTGCCTTTACGCCGTCGCTGAGCCACTGCGACACGCATAGCAGCAGATGAGCCCAAGTACCTAAATGAGCAGCAACCAGCCGTGATGGGATCCCGGGGAAAAGGGGGCAAAAAGGAATGAAGGCTCGCCGTCCTCGGGTCCATGGATCTCACATGAATCAGAACCCCAACTTGCCCAACTTATCACGCCAACCCACCATCCGCTATCCGCCATCCCACCAGCGTCAGCATCCATGGATCCAGGCCGCTACCGATGATCCCGGACGCCCACTCACAGGGCAAACACAAGTTGTTGAGGCACTGACGAACTAAAATCTTAAATGCGCACATTTTGTCACAGCCCAGAACAGAAAGGCCTGCAACCGCAAAATGCATCCAACCGCCGTGATGAAGACAAGAGACAACAAGGACAAGCGTCAACTCCGCTCTCGTCAGCTGTCGATCCGCCTCGGCACCATTCACAACCCGCATCCAACAAACCAGCAGTTACTGGCGCACTGACAATTGGGGAGACATACTCTGCGCGCTTTAGCTTCAATCCGTACCTCAAGCAACCTTGTCACCATCACCGCCTGCCTTTTTCTCATGGATTGTAGACATAGCCGATAGCCGCTGCCTTGGTAATCGTGATAATCATAATTGGCGCTACGCAACCATGGGCAACGGCCCAAACCGTGACATCCGCTTGTGTTATCCATTTCATTTCATTCCGACATCATGTTTGGACCGTTTTCTTCCGGCAGCTGCTGCGTCATGCACGAGAGCCATCTGTGATCGTCGCGATACTTTAATAAGCCATCGTCATTAGTGTACAGAAGAACATTTTAACCAAGAGCTCAGCGAGTGTTACATTTCTGTTTGAGGCGTTAATCATAGCAGTAGATCTTCAAACAGTCTCATTGCCCTTCAAACAATGACGGAATACCCCTCAGGAGCATAGGATTCCCCTCATGCATGTGAGTCTATGGAATGCACTTGGAGTTTCAAAGTAAACCAGCAAGCGCTTGTTCACAATAGATGAGACATCATGACACCGCCCGGTTGTCAGCAACATAACTGGAATGCGTTGCTCCTCACGACGCTGAACCTCTGTCGAAGGATATAACAGCGGGAACAAGACGACAAGAACAATGCCCCAGGCGAGACAATCTTCATCTTTTGATCTCGTTAACAATGGTACACCTCAATACATTCCTCCAAATTCTTAGTATCCAACTCACTTTGGACCTGCCTACGACTCTAGCGACTCTTCCACCTCATTCAGGCTCACTCAACGGACCGAGGAGTATCCTAACAAGACCAGATGAATCGCCGAGTCTCAAGGCAAGCCATCATATCGAATCGCGCGATGACAAGCCTCACATGCTTCATGCCTTGGACCTCGTTCGACGACTTGTCGAGGACCAAGGGGACACGATCGAGGTTCCGGAGAAGGACCTGCAAAGCCTACTAGACCAGATTAACAACCTCGAAGCACAAGTCAAAGGGATGATGTCATCCGATCAGGGTTCCAATCCGCCTGAGGCTCATACCAAGCACCAATCTGGAAGTCAAGACAAGGACCAACCTGGTGAGTTACCTGCAGAGAGCTCTCAGGAGACGCCGGTAAAACAAGTTGAAGATCCAGAGGGCAAGGCCGAAGACCAATCTGAAGACAATCCCGAGATTTCCTCTCGGGAGCTGCTCCAGGAGACTCCTAAGGCATCATCAGTAACTCTGTCTACGGGGAAACTCGCTGAGATGCCTGGAGGTCAGTTTATGGAATCAGCCGTCGGAACAACAGTCCAGCCTTCCAGAACCACCTCCGATGGCCTGGCCAGACAAACTGGCTCAGAAGCTCCGGAAGGGTCAACGGAGGAGCAGCCTCAAGACTCTCTAGAAGACGGTGACCTTGGTTGCTCTGTAGGAAACTCGCCTTCAAATGAAACTGAAAGCATGGTGAGCGGCCTATCCCCCGTTCGTCGAGACACTAACTGCATAGCGAGGCTAGATTTTACCACGGATGCACCACGGCAAACATCTGACGCTATTATCTCCATTACACCTTCGGCTGAACTGCTGCCCAGCTCCGGTATAACGATTGCTCTCCCTGATGTTAAAGCATCTTTGCAAACTCCCAATCCGGCAGGCTTAGAGGCATCCCCAATCAGTGCCAGTACCGCAGAAGTTATGCAAGATGGATCGACCGCATTCGAGTCCTCCCAGCTGCTGAGGACTCTTGTTTTCACGTCGACGCTGACAAGAAGTTCGACGATTGCCATTACATCTATGCATACTGTGCTGTTTCCTCTTCAGCCTACTGGAGCTTCAAATAGTACCGGCTTCTTAGAGGATCCTAACGATGGTCCTGGTGAAGATGAGGACGAAACTGATGGGGAGACCGACGAGGGGATTGATGAAGACGATCAATCTGACGAGAAAGAGGAGGGAGAAACTCACGAGGGGAACGAAGATGGCGAGGGTACGGCGCCTACCGAAAGCTCATTGGCCACCGGGATCCATGGGCTCTTTATCAACACAACCATCAGAGACTTCCCGTCTACAAGCGGCATGATGGATGTACCAAGCACCAACGCTGCATTAAGCGACCCGGCACCTTCCCTCAGGGATACACCTTCTTTCGCGGCACCGAATATGATAGCCCCGAACACGACTATCAGCATTACCCGCCTCAGCAACTTCAAGACGGTCTTAAAGCCAACTACGAGCTTCGTGGAGGGAGGAATGGAATAAGGGAAATAGACGAGCGACATAACATACAATAAGAGTCTGGGTTTCGGTTGCATGGATCAACGGTTTGGGTGGCTCGGATTTGAATCTCTTACGTACGACACACATAATGATAGAGAGTGACGTTCAGCAATGGGGCAATCAGTTTCGTTATTTTGTCGATGACAAACTCGTTCCCACTTCGCGATGTGACTGCAAGGATGGGAAGCGGGGAACCCGAGAACGGACCTCCATTTCATGAGATCCCATCTTGCTTCTTGATCTTGAATGCCGTGTCGTCAATGGTCCGGGTCCGATCTCGTGTCGTGGCCGGAACGATTCCGGCCAACGGCTCCACATAAAGGCCGGGCAGAGTCGGTTTTATGTGGGGCCACATCCTTTAATTGCGCCGGCCCCCCCTCCACAATCTCTCAACTACACCTCGACGACACCTCATTATCCTTAAAGGAGCATACAAAGCGACAGTGAGCAGCATTTTTCAACAAATACTCTTGACACTCAGGTTTTTGGAGTTTCTCTCAATGCTCTCACGCGAGTTGGGACGTTCGCGACAATGCATTCCTAGAGTTCATCCCGGGGTCACGATAAAGTTGGCTTCTACAACCACATCTGTACGATAGAAACGACGAGATAAGCGCTACAGACCGTGCACGGCAAATAAACACTATCATCCGCATTTCTGTTACGTTTCGCAGTCAATGGTTGCTTGTGACCCTCTTCTCGACACCCTGATGCGTCCGATGGCGCTGTTCGCCGTCATCTCCTCCCCGCCCAAGTGGCCGGAATCGATTCCGGCCACGAAGTACTTAGGCGGCGACAGAATCCCGGACATGGAGGAGAGAAACCAGAAACCTCGCAATCACAGCTAGCGGATTTGCAACACTCTTCGCTTCTTTATCATAATACAATATTTGTCACTTTTTGTTTTTCAACATGGGATCTCTAGGCTCTGCCCCCTTCAAGGTCCTTGACGACACCCGTCCGGATGACACGTCCCTCCCTGCCTTTATGGTCTCCACGACCAGAGGCTTCCTTCCTCGGATGGACCCTATTGTGACTCTACCTCCTGAGTTTGATGTGTTCGAGTCGATACTCCAGCGTATGCCTGTCAAGACTCTGTCTGGGGAGCCAGGCTTGCTAGCAGAGTATAAGCTGGGCGAGACTGTTGATAAGGAGTTACCTAACCTCACGGATGCTGTCGACAAGTACAGGGATAACCTCCCACTTCAGAATGCCCTTTATCGGGACTATTCCTTCCTAGCTTCCGCTTATCTGCTAGAACCATGTCATCATAGGTTCATCAAGGGTGAGCCCTATGGCCTTGGAAGGCAGGTCCTGCCTGCTCAGATTGCCCACCCTATTGCTCGATGTGCGGAGATGTAAGTCGATCTTCCTTCCACCATACATGGAACTCTACCTAACGCCAAGTAGCTGTGGCTTCAAGCCTTTCATGGAATATGCAGGGTCCTACGCTCTATTCAACTACCGTTTGGTGGAACCTTCCAAAGGCATGGACTACTCTAACCTTCGCCTCATCCGAGCCTTCGAGAACGGCCTTGACCCCACCTCCTCAGAGGCAGGCTTCGTCCTCGTGCACATTGACATGGTCAAGAACTCTGGCCCTTTGGTGGCGGGAACCATGAAGTGCTTCGAAGCTACCTCAGAGGCCTCTTCCAACCCTGTTGAGCGACGGACTAAGTTCAACGACGGCATGTCCACCATGCTTGGCGCCTTGAAGAAGATCAATGCTACTATGGAAACCATGTGGAACAAGTCCCGGCCCATGGAGTACACTAGCTTCCGGACTTTCATCTTCGGCATTACCTCTCAGTCCATGTTCCCTGATGGAGTAGTGTATGAGGGCATCAATGACAATAAGCCAATGTCCTTCCGAGGTGAAAGTGGTGCTAACGACTCCATCGTTCCCCTTATGGATAACTTTCTCCAAGTTCCCATGCCCAACACGCCCCTCACTGAGATCCTTCGAGACTTCCGCGAGTACCGCCCCAGCAACCACAAGGGCTTCCTCTTCTGGGCCAAGGAGCGTTCTCTTGAACTCGACCTCAAGAATTATGCCCTCGGCTACAAGGACCAGCACACCACAGATGAGGAAAAGGACCTCCTCCGTGAATCCCGGAGCCTGTGGCTCCAGATCCTCAACCAAGTCCGTGACTTCCGCTGGCGTCATTGGTGCTTTGCAAGGGAGTATATCCTGAAGCGTACGTCGCACCCAACCGCAACAGGAGGTAGCCCCATTGTGACTTGGCTGCCGAACCAGTTGGAGGCAGTGTTGGAGGAGATGGTAAATGTGTTCCAGACTACGAAGGGTGAGAGGGGATTAGGCAAGACGTGTGAGGATATCATGGATGTTGCTCTGAGGCAGAGGGATACGCTTAGGAAGGAGGTTGAAAAGTATTGTGCGGAACGAGGTGTTAGCCGCTCCTAAGGAGGGCATTTTTGTCAACATTCGAAACCATATAAGAGAAATTGCAGTAACCAATATCATGAATGGATATTATGACTTTAAAGAGAGCCGCACTTGAATCTTGAATGCCAATACTTTAATCTTACGTAAAAACATATAGCTCCAAAGATGAAAGTCTACTTATAATAGGTTATATACCATCACCTTAGAGGCGACGGAGGCAAATCGACCGAACTTGATGCCCAACAAAATGAGGGTTTCCAAGTTGGTGAGCGGTCTCGGAGAGTACGCAAAGGAAACGACTATCTAGAGCTTCTTGAGGCACGCATCGATCAATTAAGGTGATGGGGAGCACATATGTAAGGGAGCCAGAAGAACAAGATCAACGGCAAGGTAGGGTGAGGTCTGTACTCTGTGAATAAATCACCTGATCAGCGTAGGATATAGAGAGGTGCAAAGTCCACATCTAATCACTTTATATTCGCACACAGTTAAAATACTATCCATACGCACCACGAAGAACAGTTATCTTCATTAACCTTACTCATACGCAAGTACGTCTGCATATTCCCTCCCGGCTCACACTCTATTCCGCTTACTACTTTGGCCAAGGTGAGGCGTAGCAAATAATACTATCAAAGTATACTTTATCTTGGGATGTAGGGAGATAACAAAATCAAGGTATCTTGTGGCTTTCTAAGCGCGAGATTCCGATACTTATTCTCTGTCACTACCTAAAATTCGTTGCGCATTCTTGCCAACCTTGGGTTGGAGTTCGAAGCTCTCACCTATGGCGGTTCTTCGGGGTTTCTTTCCAGGAAGAGAAGGCGTGTAAGCTTACCGGGTACCGATGGTGGTGTAGCATCAGAGCGGGGTGACGACGGATCATGTGCTGAAACTCCTGCGGAACATGGATGCGTTCATCCCTCGCTGCGATTTCCATCGGATAGTCCGCCAACAAGAGCAGTGACATACTACGTGTGTCGTAGGGCAAACGAGGCTCTCCAATGGGGGATCGGCTTCCTAGCACTCGAGTTAGCGGGCCTCAATATGAGGGTGTGAAGCTTGATGTCTAGAATCGTCCTGCTGCACGTCTGTGCCCTCCATTAACAACGCTTCGAACCAGCCTGCCAGCCATGCTAGCACACCCAATGCCCTCCCCCCAGCCGCCATCGCTCTGCCACGTTGATTACCGACACCGAAAATGGGGACAATACAGTCGGCAATAGGCTGTAGACCGCGCCACCGGCACGGAACCAGCTCAAGCCCAGCCAGCCCCGGCCAGCCTTACATCTGACATGCATGGGTTCTCGACCAGAGTCCTTGTCCTCTCGTTCTTTGTGCTCCCGCAACAATTTTCTCATTTCAATGTTTTACATTCCCGGCGGCACGAGTGTTTGATGGCCCGACGTTGATGGTAGAAATTCAGCGACAATGAATTGATGCATGGTGGTCGCTCTCTTACTCGACGACTACAGTACCTACTAGCAAAGGCGACGATGCGGTTCCTGTTCCTGCAGGGATGCGCCTTTGGGCTGGCCGCAGCCCAGGCTGCACATCGATATGGATCATATCCCATCGCTCCAGGCGGACTCATGCCGCGCTTTTTCATCGATAGGTCGTTCCCGCTGGCAAAGCGAGACGGTGGCTGTGGCGAAGATCACCACAGCTGTAAGTCGCCCAAATCCTCAAACCCGAGAGTGTCACTGACCGCATTCATAGGTCTGGATATTGGGGTTGACGACCAATGCTGCGACAACGACAGCTACTGCTACATCAGCAAAGACGGCGAGCCCAAGTGCTGTCCCATCGGGTCCAACTGCCCCTCAGACTCCGACTGCAGCTCTGACGCCTACTTCTGCACCCAAACCAGAACCGTGTCTGGCACCGCCACGGCGCAAGTCGGCTGCTGTGGTAGGAAATGTCCCGGCACGAGCCAGTACCTCTGTCCGAGTGATCTCGGAGGAAACTGCTGCGGCTTCGGGGCTGAATGTCGATCGGGTGGAGTCTGCACTAAGACTAAGACGGAGTCGAAGACAGCGCTGCTGACTCCGGTGGAAGACGGATGTACGACGTCCCAATTCAAGTGCGCTGACGGGACAGGGTGTTGTAACAATTGGCAGCATTGCACCC
Organism: Nectriaceae sp. PG4201; assembly: GCA_023628695.1. Taxonomy (NCBI): domain Eukaryota; kingdom Fungi; phylum Ascomycota; class Sordariomycetes; order Hypocreales; family Nectriaceae; species Nectriaceae sp. PG4201. The sequence continues at coordinate 696,685 of JAMAKE010000009.1, forward strand.
AAGTCAGCGGGGCGGGCTACTGCGCTGCAGGAAACCCAACAGACACAACAGTGTCGGTTGTTGATAACCCAGCAGGGGATGGGGGTCTATCAGACGGAGCCAAAGCAGGCATCGGCGTTGGTGTCGTGCTCGGCACCAGTCTCATCGTCGGTGCCATCACTTGGCTATGCATCTCCAAGAGGAGGAACCGTCGGCGAACTTTGAGCCAGGAAAGCGGCGACGGCCCTCCAAGAGACGACGCCATGACGGACATCACGTCGGTCTCCCGCAACCGACCGCGCCGTGGTATAACGCGGGATTACTTTGGCCCCGACGCAGTGCCCGGCCCGTTCACCGAGACGGCCACCTCTGATGCGACATCGCCGGGACAGGGACGGGCAGTTCCCACTCAGCCGGACGGGCCCGGCGATGTCGTTGCGCCGGTCGAGATCGACTCGAATGTCAAAGACGAGAACAGTAACTTGTCGCCCATGTCCAACCCTAGCTTGCAACAGACGCCCCAAGAGGAGACGATCAACGGCCGGTTTGAGTTGTATGGGTCGACACTAGATGCTCGACGCTCGTTATCCATCGTTCCAACACCACCGCATGATCAAGTGGGAGAGACATCCCGTGGCGAAACCCCTCCTAGAGATGGAAGCCCTGCTAACATGCCTGCGAGATGGAAGTCGACTGGAGACGAGAGCCCTAATGACAGGTATCCGAGAGATGGAACGCCTGGGGATTAAAGCCCTACAGATAAGCATCCTGGAAGGCATGATGTTCGGCAACTGGAGTGATAAGAACCTTTCCATCTATTCAACTAAGAGCGCCGAGCCTATTCATACAAAGAAAGTGCCATCCAAATTCTACCAGAGAAAATCCGACAAAAGAGACGATTATGAGTCCGACTGTTTTAAACTCCGTGCACGAAAGCAATAGAAATCCTCCAACGCCATTGGTAATCCGGGAAAGACAATGAGAACAAAGAGTTAAAGGGAAATTGTCCTGGTGGTTAGCAGACCACGCCTCCAAATGGGGCGCAGTTTCTCAAGTCTTTGACCAAATCTTCGACACTGCTCAGATGCTGGCTAAGCAGCGCCTGCTTCTCATCCGTTGAGAGCGTCGTGTCGTTGGTGCGTTGCTTCTTGGAATCGGCGTTGAATGCACCTGCAAGCTTGCTGGGGCTGCGCTGCAGCATGGCGGGGACGGAGTCGCGCTGGTCGGCCCGAGGGATTGATGGAGTTTCGGGCATGAGGTAGAAGTAGAGGAACTCGACGAGCTTGAGCTTGACCTCACGGGAAGTGGATCGCGACTTGAAGAGGGATGTAACGGTCAGGAGACCGTCCAGATCCTCGAAGGTGCGGGTGTTTCGGGGGGTGTCGATGAGGGCGGTAACAAGGGTCAACAGAGTCGCGGATTGGATAGCTGGGCAGTTGACTGGCTCAAGAAGATCGAGGAGGAGCTATATCACGAGGATTAGTGTCTTGGATGATGCGAAAAACAGAAAATCCAAATCTATACATACGTTCATGTTCTGTTCCCTTGCGAATAGTAGTTTGCTTGGTGGGTGCAGCAGCAGCGTGCCCTGGATCAGGTCAAGCGCACTGAGGATCAAGAGATCGTTCTGCCCATCGCTACCCTTGGCCATAAGTCTATCCAGAGTGCCAATCAAGCGCATAGCGACATTCCACTCAAAGCCCTCTTGCAGCTTAAAGAATTCTCGGAAAGCCGGGTCCTGCGATAACTGCGCGAGGTCTTTGCGGGGTGGCGAGGCCTCCGTATCGTCTCTTCCAGGATCCTTACCGCGGTGAGAGCGGTCGTTCCTTGAATTTGAGAGACAGATCTGAGCGAGGAGACCCTCGACCTGTCGCAGGCCCTTGCGGACCTTGGGGCCATCGTAGGACGACAGATTGTCGAAAGCGAGAGAAAGTAGAGATTCCATGATGGTGGTTGTGGGGGGTTTGTTTACGCTGAAAGTAAGAGACCTGGAAACGCCGAACAATGATTATGGGCCACGGGAGAGTGAGAGAGAGGGACGGGACTGGCTGCTGCAGAATGAAGAAAGATGTAACGGTTAATACAGGAAAACTAAGAAGAGAAATTGGGTATCAAGCAGCGATGGAATGGCCGAGCCCAAAGAGAGGAAGGACTACGGATCAAGAGGAGAAAGCAGGAATCTTGGGTTGGGAGGCGTCGTGATCAGCGATCCATCGATTCCCCCAGCAACCGGGACGATAAGCCCAAACGGGCACTGTCCCAGGCGCTCGGTGCCGGGCCATCCCCCCATGAAAGGCCAGGACGCTAACGGCACTGGAACAACCACGCCTGAAGGAGGTCGCTAGACCCCGTCGGTTCCAAAGTTCAACTAGGGGTGCGCATCCATCTTGGTTCTGGACGGCCCGGGGATTGGTTAGTGGGATCCCACGTAGTAGCAGGAGGTTTGATAGATTGGATTTGATCCTGGATGGGGGACGGGTGTCTGAGAAGATCTATGAAACCCGCTGTCACACCGAGATCCATGGCTTGCTGTGCATTCATTTGCAGGGTAGTGAGTGGTCCAGATTTCAAGGGTTCCTTGCGGTATTCTCAACCGCAGATACGGAGTAGATCACGAGGCCGAGAGACTCGGGGACAATCTGCCGCCCGCCGCGTCAGGTAGGACAGGCGAGATTCGTTCGTACGAGGGACAGGGAAGAGGGCACGGAAGGACATTGCAGATCTCATGAGTCCGTATCCATATTTTCAAGAATAGGATTACCCGTCTCGAACGGTGTACGAGGTGTGGGCTGAGGTGGTGTGGTTTTGGTCTCCTCAATGAAGGGCTCTTGAAAACCCAATATTAACTGGCAACTGGCGCCTAAGTTCTTATTGTTGACAAACTCGGACATCTGGATAACATCGCGACAATAAGCCCGGATCAAGGACATCGCATACCCGCTCGCCTCCTCACATTAATCCAATACCGGTAAGGTTTCTTTCATACCGTCGTATTTCATTATCCATATTTCTACTCGGATACAGCAAGGCCTGCCTTAGGTTCGCTGCACTGCTGCGCTGCATGGTGAACTGGTCAACACTCTAAGGGTCTGACTGGCGAATCGACAGGCGTTGAGACTGCAAGCTGTCGGGCGTTTCGTCATCCTTATCCACGCGAACAAACGCATATCCATTTCGCAGTCCCCCGCACCCGAACGGTTTTGTACCTAAATAGAACGGGTAGAAAGCCTCATCCTGTTCGTCCTTTCGTTCTAGAGATCACGACGACCGACTCTTCGCTACCTTGCCTTGTCCCCGACTGACAATTCCAAAAAGGATCAACGACGTAAGTGACTGCTAGTCCCCTCCATTCTCCCCCACAAGCCGCCCCGCCTAGAGTCCCCTTTGGCTTTGGCTTGTGACAGCCCGTGGAGCTAGCTCGAATTGGGGTTCTAGCTGCCCCTCAGTTTGCGTGTCGAACCGTCATCCACGAGACTTCCATCCGCGTGCGAAGGCGCTTTTGCCCTCGCATCAGGCTGAGACCTACATCGTGCATCGTGCAGGCCACTCAATGACGTCTCCTATTCCAGGTACCGAGCTTCCCGAGCTGCTGTTCCTGGTGTCCAGCGGTCCTTGAATATCATCAGCATTTGCCAGAGTCCTACGGAATAGGCATCCTCGATCCAGGACCATACGGCCGTTTGCTTCGCCTCACAGCCTCCGCCCATTCCTTCGGCCACGACGCATTCCTGGTCTGCCTTATAAACCACACATACGACGCATAAGAATCCCTGCACAACACCTTCCTCATGTTATCCTTGACGCCCCAAGAGCTGGACAAGATGGTCTCCAACCCACTTGCTTCTCCCAACGCTATCCCCCCTCGTACCTCGAGCACTGGCCTTATTGGCCTTTCGCAACTGGCAACAAGTCCCCCAAAGCCCGTCCTGCGCCCTGTCTCTGAGGCAGACTGGTTGAGTCAGAAGCCGCGCACTCAACAACCTCTCGACCCAAGTCTTGGCATGATGCAACCGCCACAACAGCCTCCCGACCCTGATCGATATGCCCATGAGGATCTCAACTTCACGGCCAAGAAGCCTTGGGCCGATGAGAAGGAAAAGGTGCTGCGGGGGCCTTATGACTATGTGATTAGCCATCCAGGCAAGGACTTCCGCGCCCAGCTGATTGGCTCCTTCAATGCCTGGCTAGAGGTGCCCCAGGACAGCCTCGACATCATTACCAAAGTCGTCGGTATGCTCCACGAAGCGTCTCTCTTGGTGGACGATGTCCAGGACTCGTCCGAGCTACGACGGGGCTTCCCTGTTGCACACGCTATCTTTGGCGTAGCGCAGACGATCAACTCAGCCAACTACATTTATTTCCTAGCCCTGCAGGAACTACAAAAACTCAATAACCAAGAGGCAATCTCCATGTTCGCTGAGGAGTTGGTAAACCTCCATCGGGGCCAAGGAATGGATCTCTTCTGGCGAGATACTCTGACTTGTCCTACTGAGGAAGACTACCTGGAGATGGTGGGCAATAAGACTGGTGGACTTTTCCGTTTAGGCATCAAGCTCATGCAGACCATGTCAACCTCGGGCATTGACTGCGTGTCACTTGTTAATATCATCGGCCTCATCTTCCAAATCCGCGATGACTACATGAACCTCTCCTCAAAAGAATACAGCAACAATAAGGGCATGTGCGAGGACTTGACCGAGGGCAAGTTCTCCTTCCCCGTCCTTCACAGCATTCGCACCAACCCCAGCAACCTCCAGCTGATCAACATCCTGAAACAAAAGACCTCGGACACCCAGATCAAGCGCTACGCGGTCGCTTACATGGAGTCCACTGGCAGTTTCGAGTACACGCGCAGCGTCCTCAAGACGCTCATTGCGCGCGCGCGGAACATGGCTGAGGAGATTGATCAGGGGCGCGGGAGGACGAAGGGCATCCAGAAAATCTTGGATAAGATGGTTATTCCTTGAAGTTGATATACCCAGGGCGAGGGAAGCTTTGATTCTCCTGTTATGACAGATGATGCACGCATGAACTGAATTGGGGGGGCGTCGGGGCATTTGACGACATGTTATACCTTGCGAATAACACATTCACTTTACATATGGGATAGGTTAATGGCCAGATTGTATAGCTTTTTAAGACAGCCATATTTATCAAGCACAAGCGAGCACATATTGAATACGCTTTGCATCAAATGTTTCTCATCTTCCAAAGTCTCATTTCATTTATCATATTCTCGAATGAAACCATCCATGAACGCCACGCATGAAAAATACCCAGCCGAAATCCAGCCATATAGCTCCTTAGTATCAGTTGGTCGTTGTCGGTGCTGCTCTCCTCTTGACAAGTCGCACCCATCTCCTGCGTCTCCAGTCCCCTCTCCTACCACTCCCATCCTCCCCTTCTTCCCAGCTCAGATGTGAAATAACCTTGAGTTTCCCCTTCTCCGGGGCGTCAACCACACCTGTCCGCTCCTCTCGCTCATCGTAGATATCATACACCCACCTCTCCCCCTCCGTTTCGACCTCAACACCTGTGATAATCCTCTCCTCAACCCACTCTCGGCTCCACAAGTCCAGTGCCCATTTCTTTTCACTCCATTCCCAACCGTCTGGGGGAAGGACATCCTCGAAGAAGCGTGTGCCGCGGGGCCTGTCGCCGGCAATGCGCGGTTGGGAAAGCGGATCAAATGGGGACGGGGAGAAGAGCCACGGCTCCCATTCTCCAGCACTCGACACCTTTTGAAGTTCGAAGATCTCGACTTCACGAGTTTCCGGGCTTGAATCCAGGATGACGTCGCTGGCGATCCATTCGTCTAGCCACGTTTTGGCTTTCTCTTCCTGTGGTTGGAGGTGCTCTTTGTGCGTCACTGCTAGGAGGCGTGCAATGCTCGGATGACCCATGCCGACGGTGGCCCAGCCGCCCATGAGGAAGATGAATCTCCAGGGTAGAATTTGCGCTGCAATAGTCATGAAGATGCCTCCTACGAATAGAAACAGAAATAAGGCCGAACTAAGAGATTCATCACTGAAGTTCGTCACTGGTAGGAACAACTCCACAACCTTGTCGTGTGCCACACTAAAGTCGTCCATACAGTTCTGCAAGTCGCGCATATTCCGGAAGAAGTCCTTGCTCAACTCTTTAACTGGCCGCACCGTTGCAGCTGGAGCCAAAGGTGGGCCACGTGGAGAGTATCCAAGACTCTGTTCGCTTGATAATGTTCCCTTTGGAGGTGCAGGATGCCGAGTGAGGAACCCTGGAATGAAGACACCTAATAGTAGAAGTACAATAGGCAGAACGTAGACTAGGTATGGATCCAGACAGAGGAAGGTGTAGACGGCCAGGAGAGATAGCGTGTGAGACGGTTTCCTCCAAGCAAGGAGACGGACAGCACGGGCTTGAAACTTGAAGACGACGCCGATGCGCGCGTTGAAGCGTCGGAAGTTATATGACATAGTGGAGATGTTGAAGTTCGGTCGTTGGGAGAAGGATGAAACCCCGTCGTCTACGATGGGTGCATCGGAGCCTCCATCGTCGTCGGCGGGAATGACCTGGTGGAGGAGTCTACGGTCGTCAGCAATGAGGTCAGACAGGTTGCACAAGCAAAATAAAACATGGCTAACCTCTCTACCAGGCGATCCTGAAGACTGGCTTTCTCGCGGATAGCTGCAATGCCACCCCTCAAGCCAGTCCGCTGCGGCGTTGTGTCGGGCTCCATTTTCGACTTCTTGTCCTGGCGGCGCTCGGGAGTCCGAGGAGGAGAGTCCTGCCCGGCAGCTAACATCTCTGCGGTGAAGTCGTCCATCGGCGCGGTTTCGGCCTTGCTTTCAAGACATACGCTCACGGAGGTTTGACGTTCAACGTCGGCCACGTTGGTCCGGAGGCATGTGACATTGGGGACGAGGTACGAAGTACTGACATCACCTGTGGCTGCACCGAGCTGTGGCTGCGAGCGCCCACCACCTTAAGTGTTGTGGCAGGCCGCTAGTGGGCGGGTTGCGGCGCGGTGCGCTGTAATGCAGCCTCCTGCCCTGTCAGTATTGGGGAGCAGCAGTCAAGAATAGAATAATATACTTATGCTCGAAATTGGGGGCTGCAAGTCCCCTTGGGTGTCATCTGAGCATCTGGAGAGGCTTGAGAGCACGGCGCATGTTGTTCAGGTTTGGCGTATTTAACAGCGACTCATTCACTCAAGCCTTAGCCTTCAATTCTCTCGATGGAAATAGCTACGTAGTAAAGAAAGGTACCATAGTGGACCCTCCATAAAGTGACAACTTAGGAACCAAGCCCAAGCCGGAAAGGGGAAGATTCGCGGTTGACACCCCAGGACCCTTCATTTTAGGTCCTTTGGGCTCAAGAAATTGCGAGTCGCCATGAGCCAATCTTGCTATTGAGATTGAAAGGAGACTCATCATTTCGTCCCGGCAAAGCGGATTATAACGTGCAGGAAACGGCGCGAACTTGCAGTCCCTTGCATACTGCTTTCAGATTGGCCAAATGTTTCCCATGGTGGGCGCCTTCGACCGAATCGTTCGAGAATCGAATCCAGGAGCAGACTGTTTCAGTGCAACCTAGTCGTGTATAGCAACCGGGTCATTGTTGGCGCGAGGGTGACAACAACATGATCGCATTGAGCCACAGCAGATCCCGTCGTCCTTGCTTGGACGACAAGGCAAGAATATTAAGGGACGAGATGGCTTGATTGGGTCGGAGGCGACCTGTCCTGTCATGCCCCTGGACTCACGGTTTCGCCATCCCCATCCCTGAAGGCTCTGGAACTGGAGCTGGCTAGAAGCAGGCATTGAGACTCGAGTAAACAAGCGCTCTGGTTGGTACTGGAACGTGGGGATCTGTTCCCCGTGGACGAGGATGTCCGGCTCAAAACCGGGCAATTGAATGGGCATCTATCGTTTCGAGACACTTGCCCAATGCATATGACAGGGGCTCCTGTACAGGCTCTAGAGTTGTAGGTCTGTTGGTCACTCGTTGATGCGTCAACCGTCCACGCCTGTTCGCGTCTCATGCTGTGCGTCTCCGCCATCACCGCTGCCGTCGTCGGCGTGGCTCAATGCACGCATGAATTGAGACACAGGTTAGGAGGCGCGCTACCACACACGGCACGCGGAAGCAATAGTCTTGGCCATGGAGTAAAGCCCAGTCACGATGCTTTGCCGACCGCTCTCGGGGGATTTGGGATTCAAAACGTGTTCAAGAAGACGCACAGCTAGTGAAAGAGAGCCGTAGCGCCGAGTTAAATCATCGCCGAGGTTTCTTCTCTCGTTCAAAGAACAGGCTATTGTTAGGAAGGCTGCCGCTTCGCAGTAAGGCACGGAAGAGACCACGGCGATATTCGTACCTACAGTCGGGCACAGGCCACACCTTTAGCAGGCAGTGGATGCCAGCTTCCTTGTAGCGGTACCTAAACCCCTGACCTTTCAGGTGCGAGTCGCGACCGACCACTTGAAACCGCCCTGTACCTACACTTCCCGCCCCACCCCACTGGCCTGCTAGGCCGGTATGCCCATTCCCTCCTTCAGCAGTTGATCCCTCCTGCCTGTGCCCGCTGCAATTCACTGGCTACATCCATCCCTCCTTTGAAAAACAACGACTCCATCTCGACCTCATCTCATTCGGTATCCTCGCTCAACTCGTGAAGGAGGCAGTTTCCTCGCTTCCTGCGTTCCCTCAGGCTCCACCACAGCTTCGCACCTTGGCCCATCGACTCCGTCCGGAATGAGGTAGCCGTTCGAATGCACTCAGCTCCCTGACCGGACTGAGTCTGTCTGTGCTAGCAGCGACCCTGTGAATCCAGCACCCGCCGCCGCCCGTCGCATCCAGCCACGCCTTCGACCGAATCTGCCATATGAGCCAGGAGAACAAAGCACCCGCTCGGCCTCGAGCAGCGAACATATCTCCTACTCGCTTGTGAGTTCTTTTTTTTTTCTTCCACTCGTCGATCCCCGCCCTTGTGGCTGGGCGATTGTTGATACCTCGAGGACCCTGGCACATGGCAGAGCTGACCTCGAAATCCTTAGTAACAGGGGCAACACTTTCGACCCTCGACCGCCTCCTACCCCGACGAACAGCGGCCTCGCCCTCGACGCCCCAATGCTCAGCGCATCCTCCTCCAACAACCATTCGCTCTTTTCTTTCGGTCGGGATGGGGAATCAAGTCAATTAGGTGATACCTCAGGCTCCTTCGACTTCCTGCCCTCTGTGAGCTTTGATGATCTCCAGAGTAGCATCGAGTCCGCCTCCACCGAATTCAAACTCACTCAGTTCCCCTCGCCCACTGGGGAAGGGAGCATCCTCAAAGCCCACGGCATGGTTGACAAGAAGATATCAGACAAGTCACATGCGGCCCAGCATGGCGCTTCATCCCGTGTGGCCGCTCCAACAGCCAATCGCCCCGGCCGATCAGGCTCGATTCTTCGACGACCTAGCACGTCCAACAGACAGCCGAATCTCTCGTCCACCACCACATCTTCCACTGGTCCCGTTGATGCTCCAACCGCCTCCATGACGGCACGAAACCGCCGCCAAAGCCACTACCCTCCTGTTTCAAACACCAACATCGCCAAGCCACCCCGGAAGTCCATCGGCCCAGGTGTGATTGTGGATGGGGAATATGGAGCACGAAATACCCAGCGAAGGCGTCCGAGCCTCTTATCGGAGAGGGGTGGTGATTCAACAAGAACGTCGTTGGATGGCACGTCCATGCTGGGGTTGGATTCTACGCGGAACCTAACCAACTCAAGGGCCACCAAGGCGAAGTCGGTGCAACCTCCACCACGCCCCGGTCAAGCAAACTTCACGACCGGTAACACCCTCACACCGGAACATAACAGACTATCTACCCTCGCCCCGCGTTCACCACGTGTCAGTGGACGAGGATTCAACACCCCATCATCTAATGGCAAGCGAGCGTCCATCATGCCTGGCAGCCATCATTCTACACATGCGACCGGTCTGGGTGCCAGGACTATAAGCCCGACCGATACTAGAAGGATGAAGCGAATGTCTACCATGCCTCAGTCGCATAGCATGAATCACATCTCAAATGTGCCGCCACCCCCTCCTGTTTCGATGGAGACCCGCGCCGAATCTAAATCTCCATCAATGATACCAAGGAAGACATCTGGAACGCCTTCGTCATCCAGGACAACTCCAGATATCAACAGGAAATCTTACAGTTCTGGCCTTTCAGTCAACTCATCCAATAGTCTAAACACTGCGAGGACATCTATAGGCTCTCTTCAGCCACGCATTTCACAATCAGCATCTACATCACGATTGCCTGCGCCAAAACACACAACGATACATAACCCGATGCCGGCGGAGGATGACGAAGATGTCCCACCTGTCCCTGCCATTCCAAAGGCGTATGAATCACCCAAAGATTCACCCGCTGAAACGTATTTCATGGAAAAGAAGAAGACAGCTTTGAGCGGTCTTGATGCACTAAATATTCACCACAACGCAACTGGACCTCTTTCTATGCCTGTTTTTCCCGAGCCCACCAAAATTCAGCGCCGCCCTAGCGCCCGGAAGAGCTCCTATGTGCCCGCTACTAGCACACAATGTGAGAATAAGGGAACCCCTCAGAGCAAGAGGCATCTACAACCTCTGAGGTTGCCACCAATCCATCTGGGGCCCCTGAGTACGCCTACGGCTGCCAAGATCGCAGCATTGCAGGAACAGAGCAGTGCAGACCGAAATTTGAGCCCGCCGCCCTCGCGGATAATAGCGAAAACCCCTACTACACCCATGACAGCGTCGAGGAGCACCTTCTTTTCTAAGAGTCGACACGACGACACTCCTGAATTGCCAACCCTCAGAAGTAGCAGTTCCGTCCACCATACTAATCGACTCAGCCCTACGCCACCTGATGCCAGCTCATCCGACTCATCCCTTGATTTCAAGGAGATTGATCACAAGTCCAGCATATCACCGTTTCTATCATCATCTCTTCCCAAGGGAGGGTCTGAGCATGGCTTTCTGAAGAGATCCAAAACTGGGACTGATTACACCACCTTAAGCGGCAATCTCTTTGAAGAGAGGCTACCAGCTAAACCTGCAGGACCGCGACCACCAAAGGCGGAGAAGACAACCCCCAAGTCTCCCCCTCCGGAGCCCCTACCCGAAGAGCCTCAGACGCCTTCTTCAATTACTTCACTACGACGGAAGCTAAGCCTGGGATGGAAACGCACGAATTCCAAGAGTAGCATCATCGTGCCTACTGACGTGCTGGAAAATGCTTCTGCCCAGCAGCAACAAGAAAGCATGCCTCCTCCTCGACTTCCGATTTCTGCTACAGTTAACAACCTAGCGAATATGAAACAGCAAAGTCCAAGCCCCACAGTGAAACCTGTTGGAGGGTATCTCGAATCTAGACGACGGAAGAGCTCTGCAGGGAGCTTGTCAGGCTTTATCTCCCACGATAGGACAAAAAGCGACACATGGACAGCGAACAAAAAACCCACCATCGACGCTTCAACGATGCCAGCCAGTCGGAACACCTCTGTGATGCAAAAGATTCTTCGACCTAAGAGTTCGTCGGGTACGGTTAAAAGTCTCGACTCCTGGGCTGCAGAGCTCGACAAGGATGATTTGACAGCGGAGGAGGAGATGGCAAAGATGGGCGCTCGGCGTAAGGAGACCGAGATTGCAGCCAGAACTCTTGATGCCCTCAGAAAGAGAGCTACTCCGAAAGAGCGAGTGGGGGCCCACGAGGCTATCCGAATTGCCATGCTGAACATCTATGAACGTGGTGAGATCGTGGACTACAACGATGTGTATTTCTGTGGAACTCAGAATGCGCAGAAAGTCGTGGGAGATCTACAGTCTGATGCGCCCAATTTTGGGTACGATGATGAGCGTGGTGATTATACCATTGTGCCTGGAGATCACCTTGCATACCGCTATGAAATAATCGACATTCTTGGAAAGGGAAGCTTTGGGCAAGTCGTCCGATGCATTGACCACAGAACCGGTGGTCTTGTCGCTATCAAAATCATCAGAAACAAAAAAAGGTTCCATCAGCAAGCTCTTGTTGAAGTCAACATTCTTCAAAAGCTTCGCGAATGGGTAAGCATCACGACTGCCAGGAGCGCTAGCTGTTACTAACTTGGCTATAGGACCCCAAGAACAAGCATAGCATGGTAAACTTCACCCAAAGCTTCTACTTTCGAGGACACCTGTGCATCTCAACCGAGTTGCTCGACATGAATCTCTACGAGTTTATCAAGGCACATGCGTTCCGTGGTTTTTCGATTAGAATCATTCGACGGTTCACAAAGCAGATATTGTCCTCGTTAAATCTTCTCAAACAGCACAAGGTCATCCATTGCGATTTGAAGCCCGAGAACATCCTTCTACGCCATCCCCTGCACTCGGAAATCAAGGTCATTGACTTTGGCTCCAGTTGTTTTGAGAACGAGAAAGTGTACACTTACATCCAGTCCCGGTTCTATCGCTCTCCTGAAGTTATTCTCGGCATGACTTACGGAATGCCCATCGACATGTGGAGTGTTGGGTGTATTCTGGCAGAATTATATACTGGTGTTCCCATTTTCCCAGGGGAGAATGAGCAGGAGCAACTTGCTTGTATCATGGAGGTGTTTGGACCTCCCGAAAAGCACCTGATAGAGAAGAGCACGAGGAAGAAGCTCTTCTTCGACTCGATGGGAAAACCTCGCCTAACTGTATCATCAAAGGGTCGCCGACGCCGACCCTCTTCAAAGACATTGCAGCAGGTGCTCAAGTGTGACGACGAGGTGTTCCTGGACTTCTTAACACGATGTCTCCGCTGGGATCCGGATCGGAGACTGAAACCCGAAGACGCCATACGACACGAGTTTATTACTGGAATCAAGATGCCCGCGGTGCCTCGAATCCCTGCCCGCGAGTCATCGCCGATGAAACGTCACAACACGATATCGGTTCCACGACCACTCCCCGAGCCACCTGGAGGCAGCATGAAGGGTTTCTCGTCGCTACGAACCGGAGTCAGCCCTCACAAACCGGTTTCCGGCGCCCAGAGGAGGGTGTCCGCAGCCACAGGGACAGGATCGGTCACCAAGCGCGCCAGTGCTGGCACAGGCGGTGTCGCCATGGGGACGAGCAGCCTCCCTAGAGCAGCTGGGAGGAGTGTAAGCGGTAGGCAAGATATTGCCACAGCTGGTGCAACAGCAGCTATGAGTCGACGAGCCTAGCTCCCGCTAGAAAGGGGGCGCTACTACGAACATTGGAGTTAGAAGGATTCTTAGCATTTGATGCGATCGTCATGAGTCATTGGGTATTCAATAAATTACACAGGGATGGGCAGAGCTTGTGAGATGTGACAGCTCTGTTTGGCCCGTCAACGGTTGCATGGATTGAATGACAAAGTACGCGGGTTCGGGAGCGAAAGGCTTATACCCAGCGACTCCAGGTGTTGTGCATATCTTTTTTTTCTTGTCTTTTCTATTCTCTTGCCTAGCATACACCAAGATGGAAGCCCTCACCCCTTGCATGCCTCGCGGCGGGACTGGAAAAGGAGGCTATACTGTGGTACTATAATCCCAGACCATGAGTCGATGGGATCAGCAAGCGGGAGGCAACTTCTGGAAGAAATGTATATTATCTATGGTGGTTCGAAAGCTGTGGATATAGAGCGGCTGATGACTGGGGGTGGTCAGAAGTTGGGGGCGAGGGGGCGGCAAACAACCAGAGTCGCGGAGGCTTGTTTGCAGATAGGCATCAAGACACGGCGCACATAATGGACTATTCGAGACTCGAGGTTGAGTCTCCAGCATCTGAGGCCTCCATGACGATGACAACGTGATGTGACAGGATGACTCCACAGATCTAGTAGAGTGGTGCAGTAGTAGCTTCTATGTTTGCGATTATATCCCAGTAACTGAAACCTGTGGGTGAGATCAAGCCTAGACTCAACGAGATGAAGCGGAACCCTTGAATCGACCCTGGTTAGATGGGATGTTCTGGTTCAATGGTCGGCGATTTAGATCAGCCTTACGAAGGACCGCGGTGAAGGAAACGAATCGGAGGGCGTCAAGGTCAAGGCAAGGGAAGTGGATCGAATGTTGGGAGGGAGAAGGGGTTGGGAATTCCGGGTAGCTAGCTGTAAACGGAAACATCTTTCAACAGCTAAGAGGGACGGAAGAGCCTAGATTTGGTCTGTGACGTTGGGACACAGACCAGAGAGGGTGCAGCAGACTCATCTGCGATACTGGGGCGTCAAAGGCGTTTAGGGGTGGATGGGGATTGGAGGGGGGCGTGATAGGGGTGGAAGGGGTGAAGGGGCGAAATGGGTTTGCCGATACTAAGACGAGACGAGGCAAGGTTAATTGAAGTACATGGTAAGTTTGAGGCATCAGAGACAATAGTTCCTAAGAAGTGAGGCGGGTTTCGGTCAAGGTGAAGATAATATGACGGTATTAGGAAGCGGGGACCCAGTATGCTGACGAAGAAGAGGGACGCGATGCAAGTGTAGTGGAGAGGAATTTGGGACCCGCCAGGGGGGGGGATGTATGGATGGCTAGCGCTAGAGCGTTCAGAACCAGCGAGAGGACGAAACTAGAAACTCTACTGCAACAGCACAGATCAAGCTGCTGCAATAGTACCAAATCAATCCATCTATGAGGACCAGTATCAAGCGGTACTACCGCCGGCGACTCCGGGACGAAGCAACGGGCAAGCCACGGGGAGAGGCGCAGCCGGTGGGGCAGGCGGTGGCGCGTAACGGCTAGTGCTCGTTGCCCCAAGTCGTCCACTCCCCGTGTCTCGCCCGGGGATTGGCGGCCGGCCGGACGAACAGGGGGGCCGGGACAGCGATTCAACCCCCGCAGTGTTCTAGAGGGGGGAGCTTGACAGGAGAATCGACAGGGGCCTTGGACGAGGCTGAGGAGTTTGATGGATGGGTGAGGTCATGGATCGATCGGGAGATGACGACAACGCTGATTTTATGGTTGCTCAAGTGGTGCTGCTGATGCTGATAACCATGGAGACTCCGAGCTATCGTCGCCCGGACAAGCGCCGACGGGGCAACTCGAGTTCCCAATTCTTGCAGATGCGTCGACGTCAAAGGCTCGATTCTTAGGCAGATACAGCCCCCGATGATTCAACCTTGATCCGATGCGAGAGCACGTGCGGGTTGTTGCGGGCACTCCCTGGCTGTGTGTGGTGCCTGCCGGTGCCATGTATCCATCTCACTGCGCAGTGCAATGATATGCTATGCTAGTCTTGTGAACGCGCATTGACCGTTATGACTCCCATCGCAGCATGACACGCATGGCTGGACCACAGGGAATTGTTTTCATCCATTCAATTGTTTGGGTACCGGCGCTCGATGTGTAAGTGAGAAGGGAGTTGTCGGAAGGGTGGGGGGCAGCAGCGCCCCCGTACCGTACCCAGTCGCTGATCGCAGGGTAGGGTCCAACTTCTCCCAGTTGCCTAAGGGCTTTCGGTCTAGGTTGGCTGGAGCTGGGAATGTAAGTCGACCAATCCGTCGCTCATTCACTCATTGCAGTGAGCTTCAAACGACACAGTCTCTCAAAGCCTGCAACTGCGCCCGTGATTGGTCAAGCAAATTCCTGGGCTGAAGTGGCCAAGGTTCCGCCATGAACCCATTTCGATGCAGAGGCGTTGCTATACATGGGCACTATCATAAGTTGGTAAGAAGGGGAAGACGATAATAATAATAAAAGATCCACTCCACAACATGAAGAGGTACTACGTATGTCAATAGACTTCCTGGGGTGTCTTGTGACTCTGATCTTCAACTCGTGAACCTCAAGCACCTCAAAGTTCGGAGGGTGTGGATAGTGAGACATCCCTCTGGCGTGAACGTGAACGGCAGCGGGCCGTCCGCCAGTGAGTTTGAAACGAGAGTCCAAGGCACATCAATCTAACCCAACCACAAACCACCAAAGTCCCCTTCTTTTGGGATAGACTTTAACCTCCTAATCAAATTCCAGGGGTCGGTCCATCTCCGTTGCCGACAAAGATTGGAATTCTATTTCTAGCATCAGCCCAGGAGAACCGGCATTCTCGATTGGTTACTTCCACCCGACAAGGGAGATCTACAATGGAGGGGGATCCGGCACTTGGCACCGCATCGCCGTCGTATCTCAACTTGAGCCGAGCCTTCCAGAGTAGCCTAGCGATGGTCAGCAGCAGTTACTCAGAGACCACGTGAGAGGATCAACTGGGGGTGCAACGGCCCCCCAAGAGTGGTCCCAGTGCTCCGGGGCACCACACCGAAGCCTTGGGGCGCCAGGCAACCTTGTCTTAGAGGACCTGCCAGTGGACGGACTTGAAGGAGAAGATCCATATCCAATGTGAGGCAGTGGAGGCTCGTTGGGGAACGATGATGAGATGTAAGTGGTGTGTAAGAGGGACCTCAAACCCGTCATGTCATCTGTCAGACGAAGTAGTTGAAGGGGCTGCCCACGCAAGGCTGGTGTGGGCTGCCTCCACAACCGACAAGCGAACATGACATGGCGTTTTGCTGCTTTGTGACTGGACCATTTCGTTGGAGATTCGGCATTTGGAGACTGTTTTTTTAGTGGTGGTGATGTTATGGTGGTGGTGGTGTACTGTCTGCATGTTCCAAATCTGGGTGCATCCAGTTCCCGAGGCTGCGGTGTTGGTTGGAAGCTACGGGCGATCTGGATCAGTCTCGCAGACAGTGACCCTGGCCACGGGCCATGACAGCAGACCAAGCACACCACCATCGCCGGGAAATCCAAGACATACAGCAGACGACTCAGAGGTGTCTCAGACATGCAGGTTCCCTCTCACTTTAGAGATGTGTATTGTATCACCCTCTCACCAGCCCTGGATCTGATCTAGTACGCAGGCTGCCGAGTGACACGACTGCTTGCGGTCGTCTCGTTGTCGCCCGAATATGCATGGAAGCTTTTGGGTGATCCAAGCGATGTATTAGTCTTAGGGCTGAAGTCAATGGGTCGAGGTGTGCATGAGGGTGCGATGCGGCTGCCATGCGAATGCGGGTTTTCGATGCCAGTGACGATGATGACGGTGACGATAGGCCCTCTATTGTAGTGGGGGGGCCTTGGGGCCGCGAGAAATCGTGCCAAGGCCCTGGGAGGGAATGGGAGTCGAGGAGAGTTTTGGGGGGGTGGCCGCAGGCACAGCCCTACGGGGAGCAGGGGACCCGTGGTTCTTGTGCTCAGTGGGCGTCAGCACCAACAACCATTAAGGAAAGGCGTGGCCGTTTGGCTGGTTGGCTGGTCTATTTCCAGTGTGTTCTATTCGAGATGTATGGAGGATGGAGAAATGGAAAATGGCCATGGCACGGCTCGGAGTAAACGACATGACGAGACAAGGGCGTGACGGGGGGAGCAGCCACTCGGCAGCCACAACATGGATGACACTTACCCTATTGAGATTTGCTTGAAGAGAAGTCGTGCGAGTACAATGCCTACCTAATAAGGTACCTCAAAGTTAGGTAAGGCAGGGGCTGAAGGAGTAGTAGTAGATGAGAAAGGGAAGATACTTTAGGAACCGCCGGAAGGACCAGATGCCGCAAGGCACAAGGAGTTTAATCGAAAAGTCATCACTATGGAACAATAGGAAGCCATACACGAAACACAAAATCCCATTTTCGCGTAACAGACGTCTTCGTACCAGATCCAATAGCGATATCTCTTTAATCTCCCGACTACCTCAAGCCACCGTGGTGCCCTAGCGTTAATGAGGTAGAGGTTCCGAAACACTTGCGCCGAAACATATTAAGAAACAAGAAACAAGAAACAGGAGAAAGCAGGACGGGTCCTAACAGGACTCGACGAAACGCCCAGGCGCAATTTCGAGCCCCAAGTGCCGAGCACCACCATACCTTACAACAGGGGCCTCTAAGGTGCCACCATTCCCAAGGGCTACATGCAGCGTTTAGCGGATCAGTCAGCGGCCGGACTCTCTCCTCTGTCTGTCCAACAACTTGAGCAGCTCTCCGCGAACAGGAGCCTGCCGATGGAAAAGGACGCCCAAAGGGGCATCCAAATCTGGTTGCACCTCCGACTGACCTTATGACTGCATGAGACATCGGCAGGCACCAAAACCGCTTGGCTCATGTGCAATCTGTAATTTGTGTAAGCGCGTCCGCGTCTACGTCTGCGAATACGTTATACGTTGTGAGGTGTCATCCGCTGTTGACGTTTGGAATGACGTCTCGAAAAGGCTTGGGCCTTTGGAGGGCAGCTCTGCCTGCGCCTGCCTGGGGCAACGCTCCAAAAGGGGCCTTAGGACTCCAGGCAATTGGCTGAGGACGCAGACAATCGGGGAGATTCCTGACCACTTTTTCCTATTCTTCCCATCAACACCATCATCGCCATTGTACACGGTCATCACCGTTGCACCGAGCATGCGCGCGCCTTACCACATAACTCGTCCATTTCGGTCAACTGCCACTCCCCGTGCCGCATCTTTCCCAGCGATTCCCGCCCCTGCAGCCACCCTAGTACGAAGTACTCCTTCTCTAAGAAGCCAATTCGTATCGCAACCATCACCACTGCAACTCCCCAACTCCCAACTCCAACATGGTGGTTCTCCTCTTCTTCAGCCGCCCTCCAGCCGTGATTGTCCTCGACCATTCACTATGGCCCATCTGGAGTCGCTAATCAATAGCCCATGCTTCTCTTCCTCGGCCTGTGAACCCCCCCCGTCAGCCCTGTGCTGCAGGTCACCTTTAGTCCCTGCCCACTAACCCCCCGGTCGCAACTCAATTGGTGACTCTTTACGCCGAGTCCACCGGCACCACTTTCTCACCACTCCTGGACTCACTATCGAGTACGTACCGACATCCACACCCTGCTGCGCCTTGACAGCCTCTCGCCCTGGCCCATAATCGCCCATTTTTGGCTGGGAACCGGTACAAGGCATGCACGAGGCACAAGGCACAAGGCACAAGGCACACTCCTGGCCTTCCCGCTCCATGACCCTTACGTCCCTCCGTCCCTTCTTCTGGGCCCTGCGCCATCAACTAGGTTCAATGCCTGCATTAGACGAGATGCAGCCTTAGTCACCTGTCAGGACAGTCAGACTGGACTGCGGCTCTCTCTCCTGTGCTTCCATGTCCCTCTTCGCTCTCACTGGCGTCACTGGCGTCACTGGTGCCTTGTTCATCGCCCGGGGAGGGTCTTGGGAGGGTCTCTTGGGACTCCCTGGACTTCCCTCGACTCCCGAGGGGGGCGTGTCGTTAGAAATGTCCTATCCTCCTCCAGGCTACAAGCAGTCCTATAAGGCTACGATGCCTCTTCCCCCACTATCGTCCGTCTTCTTGCCTGCTTGCCTTTCATCCTCATCAGTCATCACTCTAGTCCCTCTGGTTCTTCATCATTTGTCTTGTTTCCTTACTGTCGCATCTCGTCTTTGTTTATAAGCTTCTGCTCTCGCTCAGTTCTTGTCACGAATTCTCACGACACCATCTTTGAGTCGAGGTCTAGAAGACATAAGCAACCAACGATCTAAAGCGACTTCGAATCAAGATCCAAAGCGCCTTCTCGACTTCGTTTCCAACTTCTCCACTCGACCCAACGCGAGGCCAACATCTTCCACCAACAACAGCAGCATCATCATCGTCATCATCATGTGTTACCAGCTAGTGGAGCTTTACTCGGCTTGCCGATGCCTCTACTACCAGCATGCCATTGATCGCTGCGCAGCATATGGCCGACCAGGTCATCCCATTCAAGAACGAACAATACTCGTGGGCTACGCTTGCAGCGCACATTCGAGCCATTCGGCTCAGTATGCCTCTCAGTACACCTACTCCGACTCTGGCTATTACAGCGGCCACTCAAGCACGAAGAGCTACCGATGAAAAGTCTTGTCTTCGGTGCTAGGTTGCCAGTCGTGGCATGCTCCCAGACTCGTCCTCTTTGAACTCAAAGACTGGGTCTCCTATCTCTCCTCCTTCAACCCCTCACGCCTCACCTCTCTGCTCGTGGAACACAGTCGCCAGTTAGCTTTGACTGCTTCGTCGGCCGTGTGATGATCAGTCGCAAGCCTCTAACTTATCGGGACATTGCCTGTCCTCGACCTTATCCTCGATCTCTCCCTGTTACTCGGCAAACCAACCACCCTGCCTTCTCTCGCCACGAACTTCGCAACGACGCTACCGAAGACATGGGAATGAGATCATGATCTTTATCTCGATGGAACACGATTGAACGACTCTTCATATCTCATACGATAAAGCACGCTTTTGATCAACGACTCTCTCTTGGCATAATACCCTCCCCTCCTCCACGATACGGCCTTTCTCTTTTTTTCCCTCTCTCCTTACTATAGTTGGCTTGGACGGTTTCAGAACAATCTCATCTCGGCATTTCATTGGGATCTTTGCATAGCGTTGGGATTGATTATGTATTCTCTTTTACCTGGGCTGGAAAACGATGGCACTGATTCACTGGGCGAACCACACACATCGATTTACATTCTTATCAGCCGTTGCTGATTGCCTCACGGCACTTTCTTTGGAACTTCTTTTTCTTTGGCATGGGCTTGAAGCTTTGAGTGCAGGGATGGAAAACTGGCCGGGCATGGGCCTCCACTCTCGGCCACCCTTATTTCTGCATTTCTTCTTCCTTTTCTCGTTTTGAGCATGTTACGCGCATTAGGGATGATGGGCATATACCAGGCGTCAGGAAGTTATTGTCGGGTTCGGTAATATCTGGTCTCTTTTTCCTCAACTTAGATTATTAGGGATTGGGTTTCACGCCGGATTTAGGTGTCCTGGATCGGACGTATTCTTTTCTTCTTTTTTCTTTCTGGGTGGGTCTTTCTGGCTTTCATGTTCTCAATGGCTTTTGGATGCTTTCCTCTTTGATCGATCACTCGAGAATTTGTACTATCACTCCCCTAAGGACTGCGCAGGCAGCAGTCACCCTGTCGATGACTGGCTCATTCGACGGCAGCAGCAGCAAGAAGACAGAAGTGGAGCACTGGATGCTCTGCAGAGTTGAAATAGAAATATGAATGATTTCCTGTCAAATTTTTGTCACCATTGCTTGATCTCTGTGTCATTTCTCAATTTAAGTCTACGGCCGCTCTCCGATGATATCACCACGATCGTCATTAGCACCTGTGGTGGGTCAAGTTGAGTAGGGACTCAAGACTCCCCACACAGCTCTGTTCAACATGTGGTCCTGCTGTTGCCAAATGGTCGTCAAGGCTCATAAGCCGGCACGTAGACGTCAATTGGCCAACAAACTCCTTTCTTCCTACTTTGCGAAGTTATATTAAGGTATTTGGAGATCCGTTGTGGCATGGTTCCTCACGCAAAGGTGACCCCAGGCAACACCATACTACAACTTCCAAACTGCAGCCAGCCCTCCTCCTCCCGGTCTGTGATTCAATGAGGCCTCACCATACACCCGAAATATCATTCACAGGGCTGATTGACAAGGCAGACTAGATACCCGAAAACCTCTAGCCTTGCGGGATGCATGCCGGGAATGGCGTTGCACGTTTGTGTTGATGGAAAAACTGGTAAGCACCTTGAATCAGGATGCTATAAATAGCGGCTGGGTGCTGGATGTTGCCCAATCGGGCGGTCTAGGGGAGGCTAGTACTAAAATTGTCGCGACGCGGAACAAGGCTGACGGGTAGTAGGGTGATGATCTGGTGTGATTTGTGGGCAGGGAGGGATTAGGCGCGGTTGGCGATTGGCGCTGTGCATAAGGCGAGGGGGGCAGTGGGGCTGGGTTCTGGTGCCGCCAGGGCCCAATGTGCCGGAAGTGTGTTGCAGATTGATTGTGGAGGGTGTGTGTGGTTGGGAAGATCTAGGAATGAGGGGGGGTGCAAAGTAGAAGTGCATTTGGGCTCTGTGTGAGGTTCTGAGATCTATGGCTTACTGTGTCGAGCAGAGGTACGTTGGGCAGACTGTAGATCAACCGTCAGCATCCTCGAGATACAGATCGTACAACGTGCGGCTTATTCACATGTCTCGGCTGTTGATTACAGACCTGTCTAGTCGGGCGAGTTGCCACTCGGCCGGGAGTTGGAGGGTGGCGAGTGGGATAAGCGCGATGGACTACATTTCCTAGTTGATGCCTGGCGTCCGTTGAGTATGGGGGTTGATGACTTGGGAGTTGGTGGTGGAGAGGATGCGGATGGTGCGGAAAGGGATCTCTGGGATTAGGTTGGTGGGATTGGAGGATCAGAGAGAGGGGCTATGCCGGTGCTGTTTCGGAGAATTATATGCATCGAGGATGGGTTGGTTGTTTCGTTACGTTGATCGTATGGAATCTGACTGCATATTTTGATTGATCGTCAGGAGTCGTAACTTTCTCCGCGCTGGGAGGTGTCTAGGGTAGATCTCACATTGTGGGAAGTTAGGAATCAATTTCTCAATTCCCCAGTTGCTCTTGGATACGCTCTTAGAGCTATCTCATATGATTCGAATTTTCTTGTTAATTAATTTAGCCAAAATAAAGATTCCCTTGTGGGGGGAGTGTTGGGAATAAACCCGGGAGCCGTTTCCCCTAGTTTTCGTTTTGTTGATCTGTTCACGCCTGCCTTTTTGACCTCCTTGAAAGTGATGGAATCGTAGCTGCATCGATAGTGCCTTCCTATCTCTCGTTACTGAAAACGCACAGTACCTTAATGCTCAAACAACCTTTCATCTGCCACCTCCCCGTTCCATCACCCTCAGTTCCTCAACTATCCGTACCTTTACCCTCTGCTTCCTCATATCCTCATCAACATTGATACATACTCATATCCTCCGCTTGGACGCTGAACTTATGAGTCCCCCGACTTAGTCCTCATGTCTCGAGGCCACCAATCCTGGCCTATTACTCCACCTAGCACAGCTCGTCAATTAGACAGTGCTTTCAGAGAGACCATACTTCGAAGCCACCCCTCCGCCAGGCTCGCCAAAGGCTTGAAGACTCCTTCTCCAATATCAGCCCTTGGTATCAGCGACGTTTGTGAACTGTCCGAAAACCAATCTTCGACATCAAAGAAGACGGAGTGGGGAATGGTCCAGACTCGTTTTAGTCACACCCATACCTCTTTTCTATCCCAAGAAGATATCGGAATGGAGAAAGACACACTCAGCCAAGTCACTGCCCCCAATGATCAATCCTCCGTCTCCCAAAGCCGAACTGATGACGAGGAAGCTGCAGTTGCAAACCCGGTATCTCCGACTCAGGATGCAGGACGTTGGGACCATCTGCTCAAGTCGACTAGAGGCTTAATGGTTGCCGGCAAAGACGTGCCTATACCGCCCATCTTGTCTCCGACTACGGCCGAGAAGGCGCCGCCTGCTCCCTCTCCAGATACGGGAATGGAACCCGAGTACCATGAAGACCCTAGAATACCCAGCACAACCGTGCCAGGTCTCGTGCCAGACTACGGCGCGGCGGCAGCTTCTTTGCCTGCAGAAGAGCGAATATGTCTTGGGCCAGAGTTCCATTTATACGAAACTCATGCACACGCGCATCATCCTGGAATACTCAAGGGAGCGGACTTTTGTTACGCTGGCGTAGCAATACGAGGAGTTGCAGATGCTGTACCCTCTTCTAGTGAATCCTCGAATGGTAGTTCTTCATCTGATGAATCAGATGCCTTCTCTGAAAGGAGTGGTGAAACCCATGAACTATTGACTGAAGGTGGTTTGTCCATCACCAAAGTGAAATTGAAGGTTCCTCGCCACGAAGGCCATAGTCATACTGTCAAAGTGCGACCTACCTCTCGGTTCGATCCGCTATATCGTCCCATCACCCCAGATGATGACCAGGGGGTAAAGTACGACCACTCTCAGAACAAAGTCCGGCCTTTTGATCTGAAAATAGAGGGTCAATCATCGTCGAATGGAGATGGAGACTCTGCCTCACCACCGCTGGGCTCCCCTGGAGTAGCGGCTTGCGAGGAAACCCAGCAATCCATGTCTATGTCCAAAGTGCGGGTCGCTCCCATCCCCACCCCTCATCCAGAAACTCACGAAGGGCATGAAAATGTTTCCAAAGTTGCACCAGCCATAATCAGTTAGGATCGAACCGGCTCCATCAGCGACGAAGACTCCCGCCCGACCAAAGAATCAGCTAACACCGAAAGGCCCACTGTAGCTTCGGTATCAGAGACGCTGCGATTACCAGTTCAGCCTTATGGTTCCTCGCACGATTCTCATTCCCATGTCTCCAAGGTAAAGCCTTTCTTGACAACGGAAGATACCCGCGGAGAACATGAGACGATAATTGAAGATAAACAATCGACCGAAGTGGCCCCCAATGTTCACCAGATTGCGGATGATATTGAAACTCCTCTAGGAGGACTATTAGACAAGCCCTTTGTCAGCTCACCGGATGACCTTTCCGCCGATAATAGACATTCTGATCGCCAGTTGGCGAATAAAGTTATAAAGCAGCCTTCAGAAGAGGTTAGTCAAGTATTAACCTCTGAATCTTGCGAAGGCTGTTCATTAATTTAGGGGCTAATACTAACACAGATTTCAGAAGGAACAAATGGCTCCGATCAGTGACGTGCGGCTACGGAAACCAAACCTCAATGAATGGGCCGAACAGTCACTAGATCGTTCTTGCTCGGACTCTAAGCACGAGATGGAAATGTCTACGAACAAGTCAGTAGAGACTACGTCGAAGAATCGTCGTATTTCAAAACCCTCTCCCTACTATACGAAAACAATCTGGAATAATATTAGTAAAGAATGTAGCATCTGCCCGCATGATCAAGCGAATGTGCGGCTTTCAGCGTGGGATTGTCCAAAATCCTCGATCTACCGAGGCATGGACCATTCCTTAGAGGACGACGTCAGCCAAAATTGGAATATGAATACCGTACCGGTTCATTACTTACATTCCCCAATGGAGAAACGGGCAAAATCCCCAATAGGACATCCCGAAAACAAGTTCGAGGCCGTATACGATCATCCTGTCGTGCAGTCACCTATCCCAGTCTCCAAAGTACGCGCCGGCATACTAGGCCCTGTTGTGAGTTTCACTCATAAAGAGCCTGGCTTAGTTTCAAAACCCATATCCGCTAGGAAGACGTCTTATAACCAGCAAAGCGAACAATACTTCCGTGTTGACTCCGATACCTCGTTACGTGCCGACCATGGGAACGTACAAAGAAAGGCGCCTGCTAGTCCAACAGGCCGAAGTCAGTCGCTGGGCTCCATTCTAGACTACGAAGGCCCGGCTCGATGGTTCCGGAATCTCTTAAAACAACCACAGTCATATACTTCGAAGTTTACGGAGATCCCGGGCAGAGAAAAGTACTCTGGGGTATCAATAGTTGATATGAGGCGGCCATCAGAACCAGTTCTCCAAAGTTACACCGTCTCTCGTCGTCAAACCGGCAAATCAACCTTCTCTAACCTGTCTGGACCCCATATTGACAAGATGGGCTTCAAGCGCGCCGTCAGTGACTTAGAGAGGCTTTTAGGCGAAGCTCTGTCCCTAGCCACCCAGGTCGTTGATCGCTCAGAGCCTTCACCTAGGAATGAATATAGGCGGCCGTCTATCAGTGTTCACTCCCACTGCCACGGTCGACCAACACGAAATACCGATATGACAGTTTCTTCTAGCGATGAGCTTTTTATAAGTGCTCATGAAACCGTCGACGACCTTTCCGATATCGACCTGGATGACCAAGCCCGTTCAAAACGCCCCGGCTACAAACATGCTGTGACCTATAGTGGCGCTCAGGAACGCCCTCGACTAGCTGATCTCATCGAAAGATACTCCCAAGATAATAGAACCGCAAAGATCGGCAATTTAGAATCTCATTTCAGACGCCAGTCACGACTTTGCGAGCTTAAGGAGCAGCAGACACCGATTCACATCCCTTGCCGAAAGTCGAGCACGCACATTGCGGGTCGCACTGCATCCGAACTATGTCGAAGCGCTATTGCAAATGAGATGCTGGGTCAAACTGAAAAATATTCAGAGGCACGAGATGAGGACCTGACTAGCACTACCACAGTTATTGACTTCGATACTGGAAAGGAGAATCAAAGAGGAGACAAACCATTGACGAGGCATAACGCTGGACGCCATACGTCTGCTGGTATTCGTCGTACCGGAGAAGGTGCCTTACCGGAGCGCGCCGTTGCAGGCCGAAGAATGCACACCGAACATGGCATAAGTCTTCGAAGACGGTCACATGTTAGCTTGCGGAATACTCAGGGGTTCAGCCTCGTTAAGTCTCACAAGCGGAAGCCTATTGCTCGAGATTGGTCGCCCGTTCGCAAGAGATTCGTCGCAGGTGTCGCATGCATCAGCACAGCTCTGGTCGGGGTACTTCTGGGTATTTATGCTGGACTTGTACCATCAATACAGTACTACATCCTTGATCAGTCGCACGCAACGATTCATGGCAACACAGGGTGCTTCCTCGGCCTAGCATTGCCCACGTTTTTCCTTTGGCCTCTCCCTCTGCTGCATGGCCGAAAGCCCTACATAATGTCAAGCCTTGCCCTGGCAATGCCTCTTCTATTTCCTCAAGCGCTTGCCGTGAACAGTCAGAGATTAACAAACACTGGTTCATGGAGAGCAATGTTGATTGCCTCCCGAACTCTCATGGGCGGCGCACTTGGATTTGCAAGTATGAACTTCCATTCAACCCTCACAGATCTCTTTGGAGCATCTCTGATGAGCCATAACCCTCATCAAGAGGTAGTGGATCGATTCGACGCAAGGAGGCATGGCGGAGGCATGGGTGTTTGGCTTGGAATGTGGACTTGGTGCTGGGTTGGATCTCTCGGCATTGGATTCCTCATTGGCGCTGCCATAATTGACCACTATCCTCCGGCCTGGGGTTTCTATGTTAGCATTATCCTCATTGCCATTGTGCTGTTACTTAATGTCGTCTGCCCCGAGGTACGCCGGTCAGCCTTCCGTCGATCCGTTACTGAAGTTCGGACTGGGTCAGATATCTCTCGGCGACTAGCTCGAGGTGAGATCATGATGCACCGAGTAAAGACAGGCCCCAAGTGGTGGGGTGAGGAGGTGTATCATGGTGTCCTCCTGTCATTTGAAATGCTCTGTCAACCAGGTTTTGCTGTTATGGCCGTCTATGTCGCATGGATCTATGCGCAAGTCGTCCTTGTTATTGTTCTATTGGGATCTTTATCATCGCGACACTACCACCTACACGCCACTTACGTTGGCCTTCTTGTTGCTGGCGTGTCTTTAGGAGGTCTCCTTGCAATCCCGTTTCAGAAGGCGAACATTTTCTCAAGATCTCGCCACTTCCAGTTCGACACCAGCCGCGCGACTCTAGATAATACGGTCACATGGTCGTCGCATCTTGTTCGACGGGCCGTGGTCGTGGTCCTGTTGCCATTAGCAGGTGGCTGCTACGCGGCTGTCTCTTTGGGCCCCCCTCTGAGTATCGGTGTGCCAACGTTCTTCGCCATCTGCGTTGGGTTTTTCTCATGCCTTGCGGTCGCTGAGTGTAATGGCTTGATCATGGAGACATTTGACACCTCCGACCTTTCTCCTGGAATGACCGGCCGACCACGGGGTGCATCAGGCGAGAATCAGAAGCGGACAAACTACTCGTCCTTCCCCCGAGTGACGGCAGGCTTTGCAGTTATCCATACCTTTGCTCTTATTCTAGCGGCGGGAGCAACAGCATTGGGGGGTCACATCACGCGAACCCTCGGTCAACAGGTTGCTACAGCGGTAGTCGCCGGCATTCTTTTCGTTCTGACGGTAGTCTTGTTACTTGTTCTTGTCCGCTTCAAGAATGTTCTCATTGTGCCAAGATCACGATCAGAAGAGATGGATAAGGTATGTGACGCTCGAAGAAAATCCACCTTGCGTCGCATATCCATGCCCGACAACCCTCAAGCTCTCATGGAAGAGGCGAGTGCGTGGCGGCCCTTCATGATTGGCAACCCCGTCGGCAAGAATCGCCGCATGAATGTGCTTGAGCTAGGCGGAATGACGCGCTGGCAGGATATCCGAAGGAAAAATAAGCTGATAGACGAAGGCGTGAATCTCAACCGTGAAGCCATAGATCATGGGCTTGAGGCTTTAGGAGATGCTCCAGTATTCCGGATGGGCAGCGGGAAGAGATACGCCAACCGAATCCATCGTAGTGACCAAGGTAGCAGTGACCCAATTGAGATGGAAGTAATAAGCTTCGGACAGTCACTTGCGCCTCCCCAACCGCGCCTATACCCTGAGAGGGACTGCTTCATGGGTCAGTCTGTAGAGGAGGAGGGAGAAGAGGGGATTCAAGCTGGCCCGAGCGGACCGAGCGACCATCGGAAGAAATGAGACTGGCCAGTGGACTTGTTAAATGCGAGACATGAGACATAAAGTTAGACCTAGACTAACTATCGATAGTATACAAGAATGTTTCCCTTTTATGGCTCCAACTCTACTACTTCCAGTCTATTGCTATTTCTCATGACGATGCTTGCGTAACGATGCACACCTAATTATACAGTTTATACATAAGGAAATATTTGCAGATTTTGCCGTGAAATGCTAGAAAAAAAGATGGTCATAACAAATAAGAACCTTTCGTATTCTTTACTGCACGTTCAAGAATAAGTCATCTCCACGTCGCGTAGGTGTCAACCGTGGCAGCCACGGCGGTGACGGAGGTACATCTGGGTTTGGTGTAGCTCTTCCTCCATCACGCTGCCACTGGGATGCTTTCGTCGCATCCGTGGGGATTGACATATCAGCAGCTCGGTCAGTTCCGAGGCGTTTGGCGAGGAGGGATGAAGAGTTGGATGTCTCAGAAACAGGGGAAGTGTAGTCCGGGTTAGGACGTTGTGGGGTAGCGAGCGGTGGTTGGGAAGATCGGTATTGTGGAGGAGGCTCTGGACGGGGCCCGTGGCGTTGTGACTGGAAGTGATGGGATTGCGGTTGCTGTTGTTGTTGGGGGTTGAAGTATCCGTAAGGGGGTTGCTGAGGTTGCTGAGGTTGCGGACGAGGTTGTGGGTTGAAGCGGTCGTAGGGTTGTTGGTTTGGGAGTGGGCGGGGTTGCTGAGGCTGAGGGCGGACATTCGGGTTGAAGGCAGCTTGAGGATGTTGTTGGTGCTGAGGGCGGAATTGAGGATTGAAGGCAGCATAAGGATGTTGCTGAGGATGATGCTGAGGATGATGCTGAGGATGCTGCTGAGAATGTTGTTGAGGATGTTGCTGAGGATGACGCTGAGGATGTTGCTGAGGATGCTGCTGGGGATGCTGCTGGGGATAATACTGAGGATGTTGTTGAGGCTGCGAACGAGGTTGCGGTTGCTGTGATTGACGCTGTGTGTTCAGGGGTTGAGGATATGGCGGATCGAAGAAGAAGGCCGGAGCACGAGCGTCCACAGGCGGCACGGGAGTCTCGGCTTCAGGTTCAGGTTCGGGGGAAGGCTCAACC
The DNA here is from genome assembly GCA_023628695.1 of Nectriaceae sp. PG4201. NCBI lineage: Eukaryota > Fungi > Ascomycota > Sordariomycetes > Hypocreales > Nectriaceae > Nectriaceae sp. PG4201. The sequence continues at coordinate 726,043 of JAMAKE010000009.1, forward strand.
ATGCGCATCGTAGGTGAGCCCGTCTTCTCAAGGCCAGGGTTCTCCATCGGCCGTCTCCCTTTATTAGGAACGTTGCTTGATGACATCCCAAGGCCAGAAGGGGGTGGATCCAGGCCCAGTGTTGGGCTTGGTTGGCCAGGGGGATAGTACACCGTCCTTGATGGTGGAGGAACCGCCCTCACATTCCCGGCAGCAGGGGCGTTAGCTCTGCTGAGGCGTCTGGGGTCTCGTCCAGGGATCTTAGGATAAGTGACTGGGGAGCTCTTGATCTTAGATAGGGGCGATTCAACCACAGGAGAGAGGGTGCCGTGGGGCTCCTCAAGCGGCGGCGATGGATCGCTGATTTCATCGTCGGACGACGTGTTGATGATGGTGACTCCACTATCTGTCGAAGGCTCACGCGGTCGTGTCAAGTTTCGAGACATCGACCGTTGGAGGGATGAGCTGCGTCGAGGGGGTGGGTTTGGATGTGAAGAGAAAAGGGGGTAAGTGTGCGGGACGTTACGAGGAACAGACTGCTGGGAATAGACACTGGATGACTGTGAAACATTTCGCTTGATCTCTGCTGGAGGTGCCAGGAATGCTTTGGGTTGCTCTGCGGGTTGCTCTTGTGAACTAGCCCCTAGGCTCTGGACCTTTGGAACTTCAGAGGTAGGGTTCTTGTTCTTAGCGAGAACATCCGGACCATCTGTTGGCCAAGTTGGCACAATCAGGGAAGCACGCTTTGTTCCACCGAGGACCCAGTTGCCAAACTGATCAGCGACATAGTAGGTTGTTGCTGAGTGCGGCGTTGTGGGCGGGGGTCGCCAGACCTGAGTGCCAGGGCCAGTAGACTGAGTACCATCCTCCTCGAACTCAGTCATGGTACTCTCACGCGCGTTCTGGTTTGAGCTTGATCCCATCAAGTTGCCCGATGATGGGATGCCAGGAATCTGGAGTTTCGGGGGAGCGGGAGGGATAGGCTTGATCCTTGACGGCGAGGCTATTGAAATAGGGGAGGCGACGACTGCTGGCGGTGGTTGAGGAGCATTTTGACGAGCTGAGGCTCGACGTGACTCGCGACGGGATTCTCGACTCGCCTTCCGAGCCGATGCAGCAGCATTTGGTTGCAAGGGAGTCTCAAAGTCGTCCTCACGTGCAGCGCTCGATTCCCGATTGTGTACGCTGAGAGGCAAAACTGGTAATGTCGGCTTCGCAGGGAGGAGTTTAGATATCCGTCTCATGGGGGAAGATGTTTGCGTCATCACTCGACTTTGAGCCCGACTCTGGGGAGGTGATATTGCTAGGCCGATAGCTTCTGGCTTGTAGCTTGCTCGGCTGTAAGACGGTGGTGGCGGAGGAGTAAATCGATCCAGCGGTCCATTGATCTGTTGAGCAATCCAGGAGGTCGACCGACTCTTTCTCCCCTGCTCCGGTTTGTAGCCCCAAGTGTCTCGCATAGGAAAGAAGCCGGTCTTGATGTTCGGGTGATTCCTTCGGCGGTAGTATCTCGCTAGAAGAATGGCTCCAATGGCAAACCCGGCAGCCGCAAGGACACCAATTGAAATACCAGCAACCTGCCCGCTATTGAGCGAGTCGCTTCCGCCGGCTGCGGCTGGCACATCGGTGCTCGTACTGGTCTCTGCCGCTGATGATGAGATTTTCGAGGGTGTGGTGAAGGTTGTCGGTCGCGCTGTGACCTGGGTATCTGAAGAAAATATAGAAGTAAAGGAAGAAAAAGTAGATGATGATGACGATGAGCGTAACGGAGATGAGGATGAAGTCGAAGGAGAGCGAGAACGAGAGGTTGGCCGTAGAGGAGGTTCCGATGTATCGATAACCAGTGTTGTCGGTAACGAAGTCGGGGATTTCGAGCTCGTAGTTGTACTTGTCGTCAGTGGAGGAAACGTGACGATCCCTCTTCCTCCAGAGGGAGGCAAGACAAGAGTGGCCGTGATAGTCCCTCGTGTCGGTTGAATAGCTCCGGGCTTCCCATCGCACATATAGAAAGCATTTTGGATCACAGTTTCTGTCTTACCATGAGTATCCTCTTCCATAACAGCCCTGTTCGACGGGAGAAACTTACCGCTTGCCTCAACGGGCGAACAGAATCCAATCGACCTTTCTGCTGCAATACATTGAACTGCTCCCTCCGCAAGGGTATCTCCTGATGCCCCAAGGCGAGCACACAGACATTGTAAGGATGGGTTCCTTCCACACTTGTCGGATCCATAGTTGACTTTCAGGAAAGACTGAAAGCACTCTTCGGCGCAGCTGGGGACGAAATCCGAGAATTCGCTCGAAAGATTAAATGCAAATGCGATCGTAGGAAATAAGAGAGTGATTAACCACAGCGAAGCGTATGGAAATGGCTTCCCGGCCATTCTATAGAAAAACATCTGAACAACCAACTGTTAGCGTCAGACATGATTCGAATCATGCCCAGTCGTAGGTGATTGCCCGATCGTCAACCAGAGCAAGACCAACTTCAAGTCTATTTTCGACTCGTAACTGTAGCACCGCAGACACGCGTGATACCGCAAAGCGATGGTAGCACGACCCAAGCATAAAAGCAAGGAAGACTGGGTAAACTCAAAGGAACTCACCTAAGGGAAAGGGTATCGAATTATTCGAGACGGCCAGCATCTCTTAGCATGGTCAGTCAACGGCCGTAGAAACAAAAGAAAAGGAACGGAAGCAACATAGAAACTCGAAACGCGCTCCCAGAAACGCAAAGAAAGAACATTTGAATGAGGAACCCGAGAGAAATGGGAATCTGGCAGCCGGGGTCTTTAGAACGGTCTACGACCAAACCTGAGCGCTTGCTACGTTGTGGCTTTACTGCAACCTCTTCCCGGCCACTACCGCCGGATCCATCTCGTCCAGCTGAATATGGACAGGCTTCTGTCTTTCTGCGTCATAACGGCCCCATGGGAAGCCATCGCAGCTTCAGCAGTGCTGCTATTTCAAGCTGGCTTGCAGCGCTGGAGTGGATGTTGATGGGTTACAGCGCTTACGTTGAACGATGAGTGGCTGAGAGCTGCTAAGCTTTGGCGCTTCCTAAGCGCGGGACCCATGGATGCCAACGGATTATGGGTCTGGGGTATCACGTGATGGGTTCCCGTCTCCTCTAGGCCAATGACCATGGCTCTCTACGCTCCGGCCCTTGTTGTGCAGATCATGGCGACTTCTGCGACGGCCTTCTTCGTTTCATAACCTGAGCTTAAGATTACTGGATGTGACTGAGTCTTGCTGGTTGCGGGACGGAGTGAAATCTTAAGAACAGTGTCATTTCTCGGCTACATGCAAGATCGATGGGACGAGGATGTGTAAGAACTCTTGGCAGGGGTCAGCGGCAGAATTTGAGGGTCAATCAACGAGCAATCCAACCCTCCTCGCCGGTTGTTGGCAGTCGTGGGGACCTTTGGGTCATGATCTGATACTGTTATGGTCGTGAGAGGTAACATCCTTATGTGATCCGGTGGTTGAAGCACATGGGCGGTAGATGAAGCTTGGTGATTAAGATGCGTCTTGTGAAATCTAGTTCTCTACCAACAGGACTTGCCAAACACCATAAGGGTCAAGGTGTAGAATGACACCTACCAAAGAGAGACGTATCTCGTACTGCCGTCTCATGGATGTAGGGCTTCCTTCCTCCGGGTAGATATTGTGTATGCTAACGACCCCCAAAAAGATCAACTGCAGCCTCAGGCCCCAACGCCGACAAAACACCATCAAGAACAAGGAACGAAGGAGACGAGGCCAACTCAGAATGCCAGAAATCCATCTACTCCTCCCCTGGTCCTATCATGAAGGAAGCAAGACAACAACACGCGCCACCCTCGTTCTTTGTTCCAGCCAAAACATGCTATGCAACATCCAACACGCACCTAAAGAGAGTTCCCTCACATTGCCATCTCGGCCTGCAACTTTCTGAGCTCGGCTTCTTCGTCGTCCTCTTCGATAGCTTGCTTCTTGTTTGATACAGCTGTATCACGTCAGCTCTGGTCACAGCTTCATTATGAATGCTAAACGTACGCTCCGTGTTTGCCGGCGTGGGCATCTTGTGTACAGCATCGGACACTGGCACATTTCCAGTGTTCAGCATCTGCTCGTCCAGCGCCTCCTGTTGCAGCTGGTCCAGTTCGTCCTCCAATTCCGCATCGTCCACCATGTTGTCCAGCGAGTTTTGCGTAATCGCGCTGACGATCTCTTCGCTGAGGGCATTCTGGTCCCGTAAAACTTCCCTAAACTCAGTGTTAGCGACTGCAGGATATTGATGGCTTGGGAATCAAGAACACACATCGTTTCATCGACCTTCTCCGGCGTGAGTTTCCCGTGGATTTGCTTCATGGCCTGGCCAGCCTTCTCCATCGCCGCCAATGTCTCCCGGTTGATGTTTGCCGATTCGATAGCGTTGATCTGTTGCTCAAGTGTTCCGATCTGCGCAATCGTCTGCTCTAGCGAGTGTTCGTGTGTCTTCTTGCGTCGCAAAGCCGCCTTAGCCGCTGTCGTCCCATTAGTACATGTACCCTACACCATCCACGTTGTCACTCTGGTCACATACCAGTCTTGTTGGTGTTCACGTTCTTTCGTGCAACACCATCTTGCTCATCTATCTGATTCTGCAAATGCTTCTCGCGCTTCTGCAGCATATCGAGCTGCGACCGCAGCAGGAGGATGGCATTCTTGGGGTTATCTTTCCGCTTCTGCGCGGCGCCGCCGCCGAACCAGCTCCACATCTCTACGGGTATAAGGGTTTAGAATTTGTGTCGGGTGGTGATAGCTGCGATTTCGCAACTGAGTCGTCGATATATGTCGAGTCTCCAGGGGTCGAGAGTCGATCGGGGGCGATGGGTAGCGGTTGCGATGAGCACTACGATGGTGGGGTCGGGCTGCAAGCGCTTGCAAATTAGTATCATCCAGAAGGCTGAATATCACCAAGAAATGAGCATCAACTCACAAGCTCTTATAACTACCAAGCCCCTAAGTCTGTTCCCGAGTTCGTCGTCAGCGTCGTCGTTGTCGTGGTGTGAGCAATGTTGGAGCCTACGGAGGACTTATCGTTGCCTCTGGCGGTTCGCGGGACGATGACGGCACACTCGGCTTTAGCCGCGGTTTTGCCCGGATCATGTGATTGAATCTGCACATGGCTAACTCACGCATGCCACTCAGCCACTCCCTAGATGGAGTGAACGCTCCAACGATCATGAGGTTGATGATAATGACTTATTTTTGCCAGGCCTTTTTTCTTTTCAGAGACACCACGTTTATCACGTGATGTTCTATTCAGAAGGAAAACTGACTTTCTACCAGCAATAGGTGGAATGTCGAACTATCCGTTTATGTTGAGCCTTGCCTCCGTAATTCATATCTCGTAATATATCGAAGCCCAATCTTCTAACTTGTCTTATAAATCATTATTCAAAAGTGACTACATTAAAACTCAATGGCAACAAAACCCAGGCACTATGATCTTTCAATCATTTCCTTTTCCAAAAGGGAGCTGTTCCTACCGCCAGCGCCAAAGGCAAGGTATCCAGGTCTCAGACAGCCTCCTCTGGTTCCTTAACTGTATCTTCAACTCCATGTGCCATCATCATTCTCTGAGCCTGGTCTTTCGAGGAAACTTTTCCCTGGCTCTCAGTCTCGAAATTCCTGTTTTTTTGAAATGTAAAGACGAAGAGATGACATGTTCCATATATCTTCCTCGCCTCGATGATAAGCATGATGAAAAAGAAAGCCCTAACAACCTCCACCGGAACAAAATCGACCGCAAAAACGAGGCCGAAAGCTGTCGTAAAGAGCGCCATTAAAATAGTGTACAGGCATATGCATCCTTTCACTTCCTTGGAACAAATAGGCCTCCTTCCGTCCGACCATTTTCTAAGGCTAGAGGTTGGTAGATTCTCTCGGTGGCTTCCCTCTGTCCCTAATCCATGGTCTCTTTCGGGATTCTGATTTTCCCCAGGGTCCTCTACGTAATCTCGGATGTCTTCCCAGTAATCTGCCGGTCACTTAGAACAACGGTCAAGTCGGGAATGGAGACTCTTACCAGCAAAGCTTTGCAAGGCAGCAAATATCGGCAAAAGCAGCAATGCCAATGGAACAATCTGGCCAAACCCCATCTTATAAGGGTTTCCAGACATTCCTGTTCTGTCAGACTGTGCTGTGAAAACGGCTGCGATGCCATAGACGTTTCCCGACCATAGCCATAGAATTCTCCACATGAAGGATCCATGACATTCATGAAAACCCCAGGATTCGGCCAGTCTGAGAGTGTGCCACCTCTGTTTCCTAACGGACGGCCTCTCCTGAAGAATTCCGCGCGCTCTAAGCCGTAACCTTTGCCTCAGAAGATCAGATGTATTTGCATACTTCCATCGTTGGTAGAAGCTCCTGATTTCTCTGAAACGGCTCAAGTTATTGTTTTTCGGGTCGTGGTCATTTCCCTTTCCTTGAATTTCCGTTTCAGGATGAGCTGGAGTATTACCAACTGTTGGCCGTGATATTTGGCCGACAGAGCGTTCTGGCTCGAGATGAGCATCCCTCATTGGCTGAAGTTCAATGTATTCCTCCCGCTCGCGAACAATGTCTTGCCTCGGTTCTCGGTTGGTGTCTTGTCTCCTTTCAAGATCCGTCTCTTGCATCTCAAGTCCCTCGCTCCTACCATCTCGCTGTTGTTCACGGTGAGTATCTTGTTCTCGTCGGTAGGTAGCATCCTCGCGTCTACCACGCCCATTATCTTGGTCTTGCTCATGCGTGAGCCCTTGCCCTTGGGCAGTTTTATCCACTCGCCTTTCTCTCATCATCTCCTCCTTTCCTTGATACGCATAGTCCCCGGGATATTTATACAGCATTCTGATAACCTCAAAGGTACCATACAAGACCCCCAAAGGTACGGTGAGAAAAACAAAGAAATCGAGCGATGGCTGAATATCGAAGTTCTTGAAACCACACTGGAAGTAGACACTTTCATACCAAGTAGATGAAAGTTGGATGATTAGAAAGAAGATAAGCATCCCTGCGCCAGCAACCATCATGAATATTCGCAAGGCTTTCGCGACGTTATGCTTTGCAAGTCTTTCAACGAGTAGCGGCAGGGTAGCAAGATGCACGGTTGACGCAAGGCAGCCCAATGCAATAATAATGTTAACAGAGTAGACTGTGATATCTCGGAAGCCAACAAAGGCCGCAATGAGTATGGCAGTCTCTGAGACCAAGATTTGGTCGCTAACAGAGAGCATGAAGGTTGTGAACGTCCTAATCCGGTCATCGCGCTTATCCGTACCGGCTGTGCGTCCTCGAAGTAGTCTGGAGAGGTGAAGCTTGTCGCGGAAAAATGAAAATGTCTTGCGAATACTTCTTGCCAGTGCCATGTCAACTTCGTTAATGAGTCGTGGTGGGATAGAATAAGTAGCATAGGCGACAATAAGAACGGTAAACGCTAGTACTGCCGTAAAGAGAAACCCAATCAAAACCTACGAACAATCAGCAGAATCCAAAGAAAATGCTTATGAGAATCTTACCCCTAAACCTGCGATGTCGGCATCGAATGGCACAGCTTTAGCCTCGATCACGTTCTCCAGCGCGGAAGATGAGCAATCAATGTCATCTTCAATCCCCAATAGATTCTTCAATGGAACTGTCGCGATATATCCAAGCCACTTTCCGTACATCGTCGTCTACATTAACCCAACGCGCGACCAGGTCGAGGAGGCTCACTTCCGGTGCTTGACCAACAGCAAACGTCTTCGCTGCAGCTAAAGTTAACTTCAGCTCGGGTTATTGCGAGGCGATATGAATGATGATGTTAGAGGGAACTGGACCTTCGATAACATGACAATTCCGCGTAGCATTAGAAAAGAAGAGGAGACCTCAGCTCTCACCAAGCTCAGCCTAATCTAGAAATTACCAGGCTTTTGCTGCTACCTTGCACCTACTGCAGGAAGCTGATCTCAGCCTTGTGGCGGTCGGAATTACACTTGGGGGCCAAGCCTTTCTTTTGCTGGTTGGTAGGTATCGCATATCCCACTCATTTCGTGGCTAGATGGGGCGCCTTTCCAATAACTCCATGCAAGGGGGTTGCCACTAGTAGTACTGATAAACAGCAGATCAGGAGTCGTTCCACCAAAGGATCTTACGCATACACATTCAAGAGCTTCGTCTGTAGCCACCGTGTATGCCTTCACTAGAGCAATCGATGCTTGCCCACTCACCATCCACCGTTCCACGGCAAGGTTTGTAAGCTGTTATTCTATTGATATGAATTCCTTGATCTCCCGAGTGCATAACGAGCAGCCATGGTGTTTAACCCTACAATACCAACAGGCATAGATACAACCCGGCAGATTCAAGTTGCTACTAAAATCCTTATTGAGTCGTCGATAGGGTTGATAAATAGCTCGATTTATATTATATACCTCGCTCGAAACTCCCTACATCCACGTAACCATGCCTGTCAGTTTCGCCAAACCTTCTCAAGTCTGTTTACTCCAGGTGCGAACCACCATTTCCACTAGACAAGTCCCCAATTGTCAACATAAATAACCAGAATCTATTATTACAGCGAAACATCCAGTTCGCTTCCGGGCCCCATCCCAAACAACCACAACCCGAATAAGAGGCCACATCCAAGATGGAACAAGAAGTAGCTCTATTGGCTATCTGTCCAAGGGAACCGGGAGAAATTTGGGGGATAAAAGAGGTCGTTGCGCGCCAAGCGTCTCGTCATATCGATGTTGAAGCCGGCCGGTCTAAATCGAAGTTGGCAAGTTTAACATCATGCATCCTCATACAGCATTGCGCTTCCGCCGAGGCGGCGACCGAAGCCTTCGGACCAGTCCGGTTAGAAATATGAGACGTAAATATTTTCGGCCCCGTAATTAGATCGCGCCGATCTATACGTTTCCGCCCTTCTCTTCGGTGTCAATGTGCCAGACGACGTAGTTGGGGAGGCCAATGACTTGATAGCCCGCTCGCTTAGCCATCTTTGCGAAGCCTTCGGTTTCAGCTTGGTTCTCGAAGGCGTAGCAAGGGAAGTTGATTCCTGAGGAAATAAATTAGCCTGGGTCGATGCACGAAGATTTTCGGCTCTCTTACCAGACCGGTGAACATCGGCCTTAACCAGGATATTGACACCACCGATGCCATCGAGCTCGATCTCGACGTCCTTGTTTTCTCGCCAGTCGCCCATTCGGGCCATATATTCACGGCCAGTGTCGTATTGCTTGTATCCTGTATCGTGTACAATGGTTAGAAAAGTATGAGGCTAGGCTTTGGATAATGCTACTAACCCTCAGCGAGCACAACATCCTTATCCAGGCTATTAGCAAGCTTACGACCCTTGTCCGATTCGATCCAAGAATTGTAATCAACTGTCCACATCTGTAAGCCTTTTTCGCGAGCCAGTTCTTGAAGTTGGGTCACTTACATCGTCCCTCGATATCGATGCCGTCTCGGTAGCGGTGGAACCAAATATCTTGAACCTAAATCAGTTTTGCCTTTGATCAATGGACCAGAATCCACCTACTTGGAACAAGAATATCCTTGTCGTGGGCAATGAAGTCCTCCAGGATCTTCCTCGGACTATCGACAATGTCCACATCACGCCAGTAAACCCAGGAGTGATCGGGCTTCAATGCGGTGGACAGCAAGTAATTCCTGGCCTTGCCCATAGCCTTTCGTCTAGGGCCTTGAGCCTCGAAAGAATGTCTTTCTTGTACGTCCTGGCTTAGTTGGAAGCCAAAATCCTTCTCCACGACCATCGCACTATGGAAAGGAATTTGGTCGGGTCGTTTTTGGATACGGTCGAGCTCGGAGGCAAGAACAGCCAAGGTATCATCCTTGGAATCGGAGACGAGGAACGCGAGATCGATGAGATGATGAGGGTACGTAAGCTCGGCGAGAAGCTCAAAGTACTTTGACAGGTAAGGAGCGGCATCCTTAAGGGGAGTCAGGATGAGAATTCGCTCCTCGTTGGTAACCGCCTTTCGAGTCGATGTAATGGGGTTCAGGTCGACGTGCTCGATTGTGGTGGAGTTGATCTCCAGAGGCGCGTGGTGGTTAAAGATGACTGGCGTCTGTAGGTGAGCATTCCACCTAGCATGTTCGTTTTGCGACATGTCCATTGGAGGTTTAGATGGTCCCCAGCAGTAGAAGCTGTTTCGCAGTCAGTTAAGTGGACGAACTTAGTGTCTCTCTAGTGGTTTCTGTACCTCTGCATCTCGGATGCCGAACTTGAGATGCCGCGCCATAGCAGAATGATGATGCCAGTTATGGCAACCAGCAGCAGGAACCGTGTCCTAGTAACGATACTCCATAGTCGTCTGGTCGGGGGAAGCTGAGCCCTTGCGGCTTTCCAGTTCAGACCGCCTTTGGGAAGAAGCATCGCGAGCTCTTCGGGTGGGCCGTTGTCACCACCCTCTGTTAGAAGATATTTGGTCCGTCGGGGGGAGTGGTAGGGGGCTAGAGGTTGTCGTCGATCGCGAGCCGCAGGGGGCTAGGGACTCGTCAGGCCAGATAAGGGGCGCTGGGCCAAAGGGAGCGTCGAGAAGGGAGAATAGGAAGATCAAGCGAGGGACGGAGGTACCAGGATCGCGTCGAAGGGATACTGGACCAGGAGGCAACTGTGCCGATGTTGGTGAGGACGTTCGAGCGTGGACAGAGAGTCAATGTGGAAGAGAGACATTGGATCCGAAACTCAACAGCTTATTACGAGTGCGACGGCTACTGGGGGACGGAAAAAGCTTACTTCAATTATTACGGAATACGGGAGGAGTACGATTGGTTTGGGTGGAACCTGCTGCTAATGCAAGGTACTGCTTAGGTCTCGCTCTAACACCAGTCCCAACGCGGCAGTGCTCCTAATTTAGTAGCGTTCCATCATCCCAGGGACAACTGATAAAATCGATGAGATTCCACCTCCTGAGAGCCACCCTAGACCCGTGGTTTCATTGCTATGGATTTTTTTCCCCCATCCTATTATGAAGAGGCGCTATGTCTACGTGACATGTGATGCGGTCCTTGGGCCGGAGAGATCTTGTCGCTATGGCAGGTGTTCTGTGCAGAGGTGTCGTTGTCAGCTGATTCGAATGGGACGAAACTACTCGACGCTTTTCCTGGGTTCAATGCTGTGCAACACCCCCCACGAGAGCGTGTGAGGAAGACTTGAAGGTCCCTGAAAATAAGGCTCTACTGGTATTTCGCAACACGCCATGTAACAGCAATATAGTGTAGACATTCCACCACTAGACGATGTGTTTCGAAAAGCGTACGAAGTTAGACAGCTTCTACACTGTATTTGGGGGGTGGTGTAACCGCGTTTATTTCATTGTAGGAGTTTTCACCACAAGTCCTGTCAGACAAATCGTGTCTGAGCAACCAAGCATCTTTAAGCCTAGGTGACTGATTCAAGCGTAATGTCGCATCTGGCCTTCTAGAAGGATCTTGTAGAATATCACCTGAAAATAGCTGAAAGTGCCAAGCCTAGATCCCAAGCCCGTTGCCAATTACAGTAATCCTTCCGCAGATGCTGACATCTATCTTCATCCGTTGGCCTTATGGCCTGAGCCAATGACAACATAAGGGCGCACGATGCCCACCTACAACGTGAACAACCCAGGAATACAAGTCGCAAACAAACACCCGTACATCAGAGTTTTGTCCTTCTCACATGCGAAAATTATACCGCAAGATCCACTGATTAAGATTTACATCTCCAATTGCGCCTAACTCACGATCTCACATGAGCAGCTTCCTTCTATGCCAAGGTCGTTCACGCTCACTCATCAGACAGCTCACCAAGCTACCCATCTCAATTGAAAACCGAGCAAGCTCCCTGGTGTCATTGAAGATGGCAGCAACAAGGCGGTCCTCACGCATCAGTGCTCAATCAACACCCAAATTGGAGCCGAAACTCAGGACAAATCCAGCCCCTCAGAGAGGACGAAAACGCAGAGCCCCTGCACCCGAAGCAGCACCATCAACACCTCCCAAGAAACGTGCAAAGAGCGCTGCAGTGCCACCATTGACCCCGACACCCAGTGCAGTGGACCTCATCGCCGAGCCCACTGGAGCGACCAAGAAGCCTCGAAATGCGGCTGTCACACGTCTCGCGGATCCGAGATTGACAAATGCGCCGCTGCTGTCACCAGAGACGTCACGGGTAGTGGCGTCTCGGGACGTCGAGTCTGTGTCGCCTTCCAAGGTCTCGAAAACCACCACTACGACCGAGAACCTTCTAAAGGAGGCCTGTGATTTCTTGATTAAAGTTGACGAACGTATGCGGCCATTGATCGAGAATAACTACTGCAATGTGTTCTCACCGGAGGGCCTTGCGGAGCGGATCGACCCGTTTGAAAGCATATCAAGTGGCATTATCAGCCAGCAGGTATCTGGAGCAGCGGCAAAGTCGATCAAAGCGAAGTTTCTTACACTATTCGACAAGAAACCGAATGATAGGTTTCCTCACCCGTCACAAGTCGCAGCTTGCTCCATCGAAACACTACGGACGGCAGGACTCTCGCAACGGAAGGCCGAGTATATCAAAGGGCTTGGCGAGAAGTTCGCGAATGGAGAACTGAGTGCACAGATGCTCCATGATGCATCGGACGAAGAAGTCATGGAGAAGCTCATCGCGGTCCGCGGCTTGGGGAAATGGTCTGTCGAGATGTTCGCATGCTTCGGGCTCAAGAGAATGGACGTTTTCTCACTAGGTGACCTGGGAGTCCAACGAGGAATGGCGGCATTTGTAGGGAGGGATGTTGCAAAGCTGAAGTCAAAAGGAGGAAAATGGAAGTACATGTCAGAACAAGACATGAAGGAGTTATCGGACAAATTTGCTCCCTACCGCAGCCTCTTCATGTGGTACATGTGGAGAGTAGAAGAGACTGATGTCAGTACAATGGAACAATGAAGCAGTTGCTGGGTCAGGTTTGTTGACGATGAGCGGTCATTGAGGCCTGATCGACAGAGCCAGACGGGCGCGTTCCATGCAGTATCACAGTTCTCAGTCCCGCATAAATATCCTCCTGCTTGGTGACGCAATCGTATACATTTCAAATAGATTGAGTTTTCAATGATTGGCAAATGTGGGACTTTCAATTTTCACAAGCGCCTAATGATATCCTGGGGCTCAGGTCCCGGCTGGAGCAAAAAGCTATGCTTGTAAAACTTCTATCATGAGAGTCGGTCCATCTTGAAACCCACCGCCATCGCCGATCTGCCAACTTGCGTCAGGATTGGTTGTTTGTGGCTGTTCGAACGGCGCGGAAGGAATTGGGAAGGGTGGGACTGCGGCCGCCACAAAGGGGAAAATCTAAAGCTTGCCCTCGTCGCATGGATCTCGAATCCGCATACCCATGATTCAAGATTGCAGATGGGGGTTTTCAGACAGAGCGCCTGTTCAAAGGCCAGGGGCAACCTATTTTCAGGCATGAACCAATAATCCTTGCTCTCCCCCAGCTCGCGTGAGTAGCATGTTGGCCAGTTGGCAAGTTGGGTGGGTGACGAAAATTTGGCACTCTAACGAAACTGGTGACAGACCACGTTTGGTGGTCAGTGGAGCATAACGTCTTGGAACGCGTCAACCAGCGGATATAGCGCGGCAAGGAATGCAGTGGCTTGTGAATGGATGGCCGACGACCTCCCCAACACCGCAGCAACGGGACACCATGCCAAGCATGAAAAACCTGTCTGGTGGGTGTGGCGGAATGCTCAATCGAGAATAAGGAGGTTGCCACGGCATAGGTGTGTTCGTCGCTGAGGTCCGCAATCGGATAAGTTAGCATGTCCCGCCTTGATGGTCTTATTGCCTTCGTCTGATAATCATGATACAGACGGCAATCTTTCAGGGGATTGACAAGCTTTCTGGTGATGAGGCGTTGGCGCAAACCCTTGCAGGGAGAGGCAGGGGTAAATCGGTCTAGGGCGTGAGGAGAGGGCGTGTGTATAGTAATACCAACTTACAGCAGCAATTTGTCTCCTCTGGAAATGATGATTCCCACCCAGATACCGACCGACAGATTCCTTGGACACCTGCTTGTCATCTCAATGCGTTTCCTCGAGAGATTGGGCGACTCGTGTTATCAAGAACACTCAGTTCCTGGGAACCACCAGCGCTAACATGGTACTTCGAGGAGGCTCATAGACTTCATCAACTGATACTATCATCATTCTGTTAGGGAGAAGGAGGCCAGGGAAATCTAATAATGATTTTGAACAACCTCATCATGGATTTCGATGTTCAAAACCGATCTGATAGCCATTCAATGTCACCGGAGATTCCGGGGACTATCATCGGCCGAAGGTGCTCGGCTTCCTGTTTTGTACTGTATCCCAAGTCTCAATTGGGACACGGGGTCTGTGAGTTACTTCTGCAGCAAATTCCCCTCCGGCCATCTACGTTCCACTCGGCCTGCGGCAAGACAAATCGGTCTCCCGAGGCCTGGATTCTGGTTTGATGAGACTATTGCTCGTGTCGGCGCCTTAGCTTTTTTTTTAACCTTTCCTTGGCGGAAGGACCTTTACTGCACCTGTGGCGTCGGAACCGTCGCCTGAAAACGCAGAGACAATGATCGAGGTTCTGCGTCATGTCGCATGTAGTGACATGATTAACGTGATGACCAGGCCGGACGCGAGATGAAACACTCGACTCCCTCCCTCTTTGGGATTGTTAGATTGCAACCAGAGGGCAGAGCGACAAGGACGCAAGCTCACGGAGGGCCGGACAAACGCTGGTGGTCAGGAATCAAGGCGAGACGGCCGCAAATTGACTCCCACAAGGGGCAAGAGTCTGAAAGTGGTTCCGTATCATCGTGTTTGCTAGTGAGTACCTTTGGCCACCTCGGGCCGCAGCCATGGTCCGGTGGTAAAGGAGAAAGTTCAGCGGGTTCTGGCGCCGCCCTGAGAGAGGAATTGTTGAGCTAACGGTGCTGGAGGGATCACAGCAGAAAGGTTACTTGTTAACACTGGATGGCTCATTGGCAACCCACATGCAATCAGCGAAATCCCTGCTAGCGACCGTGAAGCGGAGTTCCTAGGAACATCGGCAGCTTGATGGAGTGCAAATCTCGCCTGCTGTAGGGAGACCCAGTATGAGATCGTAGCTTGAGGTTGTATTTTGAGGGTGACGGAGGGCACGGGAGGCCCGATAGCAATATACACGTCGCAGTGAAGACGTCGGCAGCTGGTGTGGTTGTACCTGACTGACTATTGTCAGTACCTCGTCCCTTGGTAGCTAACCTGGTAACCCGCCTTATCTCACCATTGACCCAAACTATGGTTGACCGTATCATCGACACCCTCACTAATTACCCATTCCCTTGTTGGTGGCCCCTTTGACTGCCCCTTGACGGTGGACAAGATTGTGCGCAGTACCTCCTAGCTGGCCATGGCATGGCCTGGTCTTGGATGTTGAATCTTTGTTGGATATCTGTGGCATGGAGCCCAGAGAGCTATGGGGGCATTGGAGCAATGGCCCCGAAAAAGGCCGCCCACAACCCGCACACCCACCGGAGAACAGTGGCCACACCCTCGCCCTGGCTCTTCAGGCTCTTCAGTGGCTCTCCGGTCGATGGCTTGTCCGTGGTTGAGTCGCTATTGGCCCTGCTATGCAACGGCACCCTTGTTGATGGGGCCGCATATCCACTGCGCAGCTGCCCGCTGTCCGTCCACGCCCTCGCAGTAGCGACTCATCTCTTCCATCTTTCTCCTCCTTCTTTCCTTCCTCCTCGTCGTCCGTCTTCTCGTCGTATCGTCCAGCTTTTTTTCGATTCACGCCGCTCGTTTAATCAGGCAAAGAGACGCTCTCGCTCTCAGCTCTAACCCTTAGTTTCCAGGAGGAGTCACTGAAACTCCCACGATCAGTCGTTGCCGAGGAACACAAGGATTAAACACAAACAGGACCCAGTTCAATACAAGGTGCGTACTGACAAATTACTCGTGGCTCCAGCTGCTGGCCGAGGCGCGCTGTGTGCATCGTTGCCTCGCACCTGGCAGCTTGACACATTGTCCGTCTTGGTTTCGTTTGCCCAGACCCTCCAGCTCTACCTTACCTCCGCTACTATTTCCATTCCTACCTCACCTTCACCTCAACTTCTTCCTTCCCAATTCACCACATCCGCTTGCCAGCCTTGCCTTCCTCCATCTTGGCATCGTCCTTCCTCCTGTCATCGTATCGTCACCTCGCAGCCAGAAGTCGGTCGCGCCTGTCTTGCCATCCCCGCAGATCGCGCCTTGAAAAGGAGAATAACAACAACACATCCTCCTTTTGCCATTGGATCTTGAAACCTACCCCAACATCATCTTTTCTAACCGTCGCAAGTTTTTGGACGGCTGCCATAGATTTAGGGGCTCACGAACCACGCAGAGTCAGCCTCCCGTCTTGTCCCAGCTTCCTGATCTATTTGTGCTCTGCATTTATAACCTTAGCTCGAATCAACAAGAACTGCATAACGCTGACACATCTTTCTTTAGGCCACGATGCATTCCATCGCGTTTCTCACTGCCCTCGCGGCGATCGGTACCAGCGTCGTTTCCGGTACGTGACGACCTACGAAGAACATAGCAGAACACCCGTCAACTGACTAGTCTTTTCTAGCTGCGACCTGTACCAAGGATATCACCATCACCGCGGCTACCCCTCAGCCTACGTTCGATTGCGATGTTATCGATGCCAAGGTCACTGTAGACGAGGATGTTTCCGGAGATCTCATCATCAACGGTCCCAAGCAGCTTAAGGGCGATTTTATCGTCAACAATGCTACAAAGCTCATTTCTTTGTCTAGCACATCGATCAATGCTATCGGAGGCACCTTCCAGCTCCAGAACCTTGAACTCTTGAGCAAGCTCGATATGGGTGCCCTGCGAACTATGAACGAGATTGAGTTCATCAAGCTCCCTCAGCTCAGCAGCATCACCTTCGGTACCTCTGGGGTCACCAAGATCAACAGCATTCGTATCACCGATACTTTCATCAGCGACCTGAGCGGTCTCAATGTCGCCACCGTCGAGAACTTTCAAATCGACAACAACAGGAAGATGACTACTTGGGACTCTGACCTCGTCAACATCACTGGCCAGCTTATCATCAATAACAACGGAAACAACATGGAGATCACGATGAAGCACCTCGAGATTGCTGCCGAGATTCAGATCTCTAATGTTAAGGCTTTCGAAGTCCCTGCTCTGACCCAGGTCACCGAGTCGATCAAGTTTGACAAGAACCCCGAGTTCACTTCTTTCTCTGCCAAAAACCTGACTAAGATCACTAACGATGTCTCCTTCATCAACAACAAGAAGCTCGCCAACATCTCCATGCCTCTTCTGAAGTCCATTTCTGGTGGTTTCACTATTCAGAACAACACTGCTATGGATAGCATTGACGGCTTCCCCAAGCTCGAGACTGTTTCTGGTGGTATCATTCTCCGTGGTGATTTTGAGAAGTAAGTGCAGCTATTTCCGCTGTCCCGCATGTGCACGGCTGACAAATCCCAGGGTCGAGCTCCCTAGCCTTAAGGATGTCAAGGGGTCTGTAACCGTTACCTCCACCACCGATATCTCCGACTTCTGCGACTTCTTTGATGGCCTGAAGAAGGACGGTGCTATTCAGGGCGACGAGAAGTGCACCAGCAACAACACCAAGGCCAACGAGGGTGGAAACGGTGGTGACTCAAACGATGGCTCCAGTGGCTCAGACGATAGCGATGAGGATGCCGCTGGCATTTTCAGCGTCAACATGGTCTTGCTCGGCCTTGTCGGTGTTGTTACTCTGGCACAGGTGCTGTAAAGCCGCTCGCGAGGCAAAATGGCTCGAATTTGGCGTCATGAACTGTTCTCCCCACATGTTCTCTGTTTTTTCTACCCGACATATTGTGTTTCGTCATCCTTCGTGAGGCACAAGATGCTTTTCGCGGAGGCAGCAACTGCGTGCAAGGATAACTCACTAGAACTTAATAATCGACTGTACTTGAACTGAATCTTCAGCCGACCGTTCCAGTGCAAGCACAGTCATCCTTGACCACTGCTGTAACTAACATCTGATCCCCCATATGTCTTTCGGATGACAGTACCTATTCCGTAACTGCCAGGTTGGATTCTCGATAGGATGACGCAGGTACTTAATTATATTCGCTCGGCGATGGGGATCCCAATGGCCTTTCAATCGACAGTACCTCGGGGTCGAAATGTGGACGGCTTGTTGGGACGTATACGGCTGGATTGATTTTTATTATGCTGTTACTAGAAATTAGGTGTCTTTACATATTATTTCGAATCGCCTTAGCAAGTGACCTTGTGCCTAAGGAATTACTCAAAACGAAGTAACTTTTAGGTCCTCTAATCGCCGAAGCCGGGGTATCATCCTACGTGTATACATTTTACCCCACCCACTTGCTATATGGTATTTTCATCTGTGATCAAGGGCACTCTGGCTAGCTTGATCAGTCTAACTATAGACACCTTTTTCAAATTTCTCAGTATCGTAAAATTTTGGCAAAATGGTGTTCCCATTGAAGACCCGCCCGTCTAATTCGTTTACAGCCTGTGAAATGTGAGTACATGCATGCCGTGTACGAGGAATGGGAGAGGTGAGTTACTCGAAGCGCAGATACTTGGTTCGTGAACTTGATGAAGACCTGCCGGGTATTTCGTTCGATATATAGCCTTTCCACACGTCCATACTGTCGCTTGTGAGTCTTCTGATAAGTCGTAGATAGTGAGGGGAGGGAAGGAAAGTTACCTTCTCGCCACATTCTTCACCAATTTCCTGGCCAAGGCCGTCCTCGATCTCGGCCTCTAGGTCTGGTAAATTCTCTAACATGTTCTGTAGAACGATGACCTCGCTCATGGCACCAAACTTGCCACCGTCCTCATCCTTCCGCGTGCCTCCAATAATCTTGGCTTTATTCGCAGGATCAGCCCAGCCACCACCGTCTGCATCTGCCTTCTTCCGGCGCTTCTCGACTTGGACGCGAAGGGGATTAATAATGCCTGACTCGTCGGCACCTAACCCTGTGCCTTTGGTCCAGCCGTATTTGCTCATGAGACGATGCGCAAAGCCAGCCTGACCTGGACGCATGGAACGTGGTTCAGATCCTGAGTCAGGAGGAGGTTGGCCCAGTGTTGGAGGTGGCGAATAGGAGTCATCTTCTTCTCGTTTGGGGTCAGGAGGTTGTGTGTATCGAATTGGAGCTCGAGATATTGTGGCTGAGTCGGTTGGTTCTGCAGGAGGAGGGGGAGGTATGGAAGCTTGGGCATGTGCCATCGCTTGACGGCGAGTGAAGGCATCTTCACCACTTTTGTCGTCGGGAAGGGGAGCGGGAGGTGATCGGGGTGGAGGGGGCGGCGGAACGGCAGAGTACGACGGTGGAGGAGCAAACTGATCTGGAGACAAATATTAGTATATATGTGACAAGCCACTAGGTGACTATACGTACTTGTAGCCATGGGCCTTGAGTCCTCATCGTCATCATCTGAAAGGTCACTCTCATCTTGCTTCCTCTTGTGTCGGTATAACAACGCTGTCCACTCCCTGACCTCGTCAACCTTCTCGTCGCTCCGCAAATACTCGTCAACATTTGTTGGACGCGAGGGATCATATAGATCGTTCCAATCCGTTTCAACCTGCATCTGTTGCTTCTTCTTCTTCTTCCGGCCGCCGCGCTGTCGTTTCTCCGCTGCACCATACTGCCACTCGTCCTCTTCTGTAGCTGCCCAGTCGGCTAAAGTGGTCTTGGCTTGGGGAGCAGCTGGAGGAGCAGCTGGAGGAGCAGCAATATCAGGGGCTGCGGCTGGTTTGGGGGCGGCTTTTGGGAACGAGGGTTTCGCTTTAGCTTGCTTTACTTGGGGACGACGAATTGGCTGGAAGCGGAGGGCTGGGTCAACGGCTTTTTTTGTTGCAGGTTCGGTAGAAGCGCTGTCGGTTTGGTTGTATAGCACAGGGGCTGAGGATATCGAGGCGGAGGGCGAGTCGTTAGGATCGGGGAGGTTGTCGTAAAGAGAGAGTCCTCCGCGAGGAGGAGGCGGTGGTGGAGGAGCTGCCATCGTAGATTTCCCAAGAGGGAAAGATCCCTTGATGGGTCCCTTTGCGTTGTAATGATCACCTGGTTGATATAAGTAGAGGGTGGTTAATATTACAGTGAGATCCGTCGCTGGTTACGAGAGAAGCTTTCTCTGAGGACCAATTGCTTTACAAGAGTTGGACATGTTGAGAGAGACTGAAAGGCTGAGCCGCAATGGGAGCTTGAGGTTGCGCCGGGTAAACTGCGGATTCCGTGGACAAGCCCTTGTTCAGCGGCTACGAGTGGGGGAAGCTGCAGCTAGTGCCCCTCCAAAGGCTCCAATGGACCCCGCCAAAAACGTCTGCGGCTCTCATGAGCTTCCAAACTCGCGGTGACCTTGTTTGCTACACTTCGACCTTGCATTAATCCTTCTTCTTTCACTTCACGAGGGGACTGTTACGAAGTCTCTGCCTCACTTCTCTATTCCAGATAGGAAGGCAGCACCCAGTCTGACTCATCTCTCACGCGCCAACACTAGCTGCCAGCTGGCAAGCTCGATCCACCAGTTTTCCGAGCGAAATCTCTAGGTTGCCTTCCCCAACTTCTCACGCCTTCATCCCGACTTTCCACCTCCACCCTTTAGGTTGCGCTATAGCAAGAAGTCCGAGAAACTTCGCTGTCAACAGCCCGAGATGGCCGATCTCGCTAGCCGCATCACTGACCCCAATGCGGGATCATCTGATCCAGCCGCCGAGTCGACCCCGGCTACGCCGCCTCAGGTCGATGGAACTATCGAACAACATGGAGGCTCTGGCCTCCATGAGCCTGAATGGGACGTGGAAGTCTCCTTGAGTGAGCTCCAGGAAAATGAAGCTACGCCCTTCCACTCTGCAACTACCTGGCAAGATCTGAACCTGTAAGCACTCATCATGTGCGGCATCGTGCGCTCGCTCACCTCCTCACTCGCAGTCCCGAGGATATTTTCAAAGGTCTCCTTGCCTTGAACTTCCTAAAGCCATCAAAGGTCCAGGGAAAGTCTCTTCCATTGATGCTCAGCGACCCCCCTCGAAACATGTTGGCCCAATCCCAGTCTGGTACTGGCAAGACTGCTGCTTTTGTTACCGCAGTCTTGTCCCGAGTTGACTTCACCCAGCCGGACCAACCACAAGCTTTGGCCTTGGCGCCCAGTCGTGAGCTTGCCCGCCAAATTGAGGGAGTTGTCAACGCCATCGGTCGATTTATTGAGAACCTTAAGGTAGCCGCTGCCATTCCCGGAGCCCTGCCTCGAGGTGAACCCGTCAGGGCCAGTGTCATTATTGGAACACCTGGTACTGTGATGGATACTATCCGACGCAGACAGCTCGATGTTTCTAAACTAAAGATTCTTGTCCTGGATGAGGCAGACAACATGTTGGACCAACAAGGTCTTGGTGACCAATGCTTGAGAGTCAAGAAGTAAGATATGATTGGGACTTTCGTTGCTATGCTTGCTGACAGTCCACGTAGAATGCTGCCGAACGACATCCAAGTTCTGCTATTCTCAGCCACCTTCCCCGAGAAGGTCATGAGCTATGCTGGAAAGTTCGCACCTAATGCTCATAGCCTGAAGCTGCAGCGTAGCGAGCTTACTGTGAAGGGAATTTCCCAGATGTTCATCGACTGCCCCGATGACAATACTAAATACGACATTCTCTGCAAACTTTATGGTCTGATGACAATCGGCCAGTCGGTTATTTTCGTCAAGGTAGGATCAATCGTGCCTGCTCCGGACTTACTCTCTGCTAACCCTCCCAAAGACCCGAGAGAGTGCCAACGAGATTCAGCGTCGCATGACTGCCGATGGTCATAAAGTCTCTGCTCTACACGCCGCTTTCGATGGTAATGAGCGAGATGACCTTCTGAACAAGTTCCGTAATGGGGAGAACAAGGTCCTCATCACGACAAACGTCTTGGCCCGAGGCATTGACGTATCGAGTGTGTCAATGGTCATCAACTACGATATCCCCATGAAGGGAAGGGGTGATACCGAGCCTGATTCTGAGACATACCTGCACCGTATCGGTCGAACTGGTCGATTCGGCCGTGTTGGTGTTAGCATTAGCTTCGTCTACGACAAGAAGAGCTATGACGCTCTTAACTCGATCGCTCACACATATGGAATTGACCTTGTCAAACTGGACACCGATGACTGGGATGAGGCCGAGGAGCGTGTGAAGGAAGTCATCAAGAAGAACAGAGCGCAGGCCGCATATGCTCCCAGTGCAACTGACGCCCAGGCTAAGGCAGCCGCTTAGGGATGGCCTGTCTTTGGGACGAATCAGGAGACAAGACATGGGTTTAATAAGGGCACGAATCCTGGGGTGAACCAGAGAATCTGCACCTACTACTAGATCCTCTCACCAACGACATGTAATTCGAGAAACGAGAAGGGTTTGAGGGGACAGAGCTACCACTTGCTGAGGGAGTGAGAGGCGGTAGAAACTTGCTTTTAGCTGATTGTAAAATCAGGGCTCAATGAGATACCAAAAGAAAATATTCAAATACTTAACACAAATTCTAGTACTTTGTTGAATCAGATTACCCCTGAGCGATCTCTAGGATAGACTCTGGTCCCCGCCTCCACACTCTACAAGGCAATATTCGACATGCAGGTTACCCCGTATCACTTTGCATATGACTTGTATGGAAATCGTACTACGGGAGTCGCTGCGGAAGTACGGACCAGAGGATGCTGACTTGAGGAGGGGTTGTCGCATGTTGGCATACCTAGTACTCGCACTAGGATGATGTCGTACTTTAGTTCCTGTCGTTGCCGACACTACACCGAGGTTGCTGGTCGGATGGTTTAGATAGAAGATTGTATCACTTGAGAGCGTACGGCATGGTCTACTCGTTTGATTCGGGATCACTACTTCATAAACGGAACATCAAGCATAACCTTGCGAACGGTGGCGTGGAGAAGTGCATGAAGCTGTGCGAGGTACAATTTAGTCAGTAGTCCTTCTCGCGCAACTACTAGTGCTGGAGATGATGATGGCTCTGCTCTCTAAGTCTGTGCCGCATAAATTGAGAGTTACCATTGAAGCAAAGCCTGAGGCTTGATACTGGCTTCTTGTAGTTATTGACAGAAGGGAGGAACTTGGGAGAGATGCTTGGGACGGAAGTCATCTCTCACGTGCAAGTTGCGTTCCAAGGCACTAGTCTTCGAGAGGTTGGTGTAGCCCCAACCTGCCAACTCCACTCCGGCCTCACCGCTGAGAATTTTGAGATCATCGTGTGTTGCCCAAGATGGAACCCGATTTTCAGCCACTAATCGCCAAACTAAGAGTCAAGTTTACCAAAGAGACCGATCCGCAAGTATGACTCGATTGCACGAGAATTTGCGGTGACAGCAAGGAAGCTCCGCAGCTTCACGATCAAACTGCCCCGCGGTCCGCATCGGTGGTGGCCCGGCCGTTGACGGACGTCATTTGGACATCCCGGTCCCGGTACAAGTTTCAACTGTTTGAAATTGGTGGTGGATGGGATAGAGGTGACCACTTAAAGGATGATCTCAACCTCCCTCTCATCTGAATGCTAGTTTGCCGATCTAGGCCTTGTATCCAACTCGATCCTAAACGCACGACATAAGCTGGACGTCCAGCCTCTGTCTCTGGAGGCAAGACTATCTTGAATGGCTGGGGAATCACAGCGGGTTGCAACGGGCGCCTGAGTTGAGATTGACATTTGACATTGACAACCATTCTGACACAATATCACCCCACCGAAGGAATGGCAAGACACCATGGCCCAATGCCCGAAGGCTCCCGACATGGAGATGCATGATGGATCAGCTGGGTGAGGCTGTAGAGGCGAGCCACGTTGCACATCTGGGGAAAACAAAACCACTCAGTTGCAGCAGTGCAAGCAGCCAGCAGTGCTTTGGCCAGCCAACTCGCAACTTCGCC
Organism: Nectriaceae sp. PG4201; assembly: GCA_023628695.1. Taxonomy (NCBI): domain Eukaryota; kingdom Fungi; phylum Ascomycota; class Sordariomycetes; order Hypocreales; family Nectriaceae; species Nectriaceae sp. PG4201. The sequence goes on from JAMAKE010000009.1 coordinate 749,969, forward strand.
GCCTACACTCGGCGCTAGAGCCGTAGCGGGGCCTGCAGGGAGAGGTGGTCGGGAGTCGACGTGGGGATGGTTCAGAGGATGGCATCGTGGAGGCCCAGCGAGGGCATTATCAAGGAGGATATTGATGAGCCAACGCATCTCTCGCCGCCCAAGATACCCCGTTTGGCTCCTTATCGCCCGCGCGCTTGACTCAGACTATCCGTTGGCATTCTGTCATCTCTCATGCAGGGCCGGGCCGCTGCCTTGTTGGGCCGCGATATGCCTCATGGCTCATGCATCTTCGTTTGGCTCAATGTTTGGACCTGTCCTTGGGCCAAAATTACTGTACTGGTACCTGCCTCTGCGACGTGGCGCCAGAGACCTGCTGCATTGGCCAATTGAGCGTGGGCACGATATTGATCATTCAGGCAATCGCCTTCACCAAGTACTCCTCGGAAAGACGGGGACTGGGACTCTGCTTTAGCCTATTGGGCTTGCATGCTTTTTGATCCAGAACTCGACCGTCTTCCACGGGCGGCCCGCGTATGGCGACGAGTAGCCATCCTATGATGCTGTGAGGCGTGGAGTCGTGCAGTCGTGGACCCTATCCTGGCAATCCTGGCACCTTTCTCGAAAATTGACCCTTGTCGCCCAGGGAAATGGACGGACCCAGTGGCCTTCCTCAATAACCTCTCCGGACTTCCCACCCGTTCGCCCGTTATGATCCGAGTCTTGCATCTCGCAAATCACCGTTGACATTACTTTTCATTTTCGCACCCGTTTTGCAGCACTGTTTGCCGCGTGACAGCCACTACGTTGGTGTGCTTTTCGACCCCCCAACTTTCCATGGTCCCCCCCGAGAAAGATCTAACGTTCCACTTGGCGCCCTACTGCATCTACCCGATAGCCTGACCCGGTGCAGCTGCATAGAGCAGATAATAGAGTCGCTCCCCGGGTCGCTCGACCTAGATTTTTTGATTTTATGATGTCAGGCGTAGACAGGGAGGAGAAAGTATGAGTCCCAGACGTGGTATCGACGTCTGTCCGTACCGGGCCAATATTGATTATAGCCATGTACAGTACTCCGATTTTTCAAACGTCCAATATTACGAACCCTCAGATTCTGAGGCAGAAGAGGAAAATGCAAACGGTGTAGGAAAGCAAGGTAAGTTCCTTAGTTAAATCAACTAGGGAGTGTTGAACTGAGCGTGGTATAGGAGAGGAGGGAGAAGAACGACTACAAGCAGAGCATTGGCCTGCGGCGCAATTTCAATCACCACCACCACAAGACCCATACGCCAACTTAACAAAGAAGGAGCGGAGAAAGCTCAAGAAGCAGATGGAGAAGGCTGCAGCACCCCCACCACCCCCACCGGCTCCTGAGCCTCCTGAATCAACGGCACCAAGTAGCAAGAAGAAGGGCAAGAAAGGAAAGAAGAATCAGTCACAACCGCCACCGCCACCACCTCCTGCGGAAGAGCCAAAAGAAGAGCCCCAAGAGGAGCCCCCAGAGGAGGAGAAGAAAGATGAACCTGCAGTAGAGGAGAAGGTGGAGACTGACGAGAAGGAGGAGGAGGAGGCAAAGGAACCTGAGAAAGAGCCCGAGAAGGAGCCGGAACCGGAGGCTGAGAAGGAACCTGAAAAGGAACCTGAGACAGAACCAGAGAAGGCGCCTGAGGCGGAACCTGAACCCGAACCTGAGAAGGCACCTGAGGCTGAACCCGAGCCCGAACCCGAAGCAGAACCTGAGAAGGCACCTGAAGCGGAACCTGAGCCAGAACTCAATCCAGAGCCGGAGAAGGCACCCGAACAGGAGCCCGAAAAGGACGAGGAAGAGGAGAAGGCAGATAAGCCAGAAGCGGGCGAGGACGAGCGAGCAGGACCTACGAAAAAGGCCAAGAGCAAGAAAGAGAAGAAGAAGAAAAAGGACAAGAAAGCCTCTAAGTCCTCCAAATCCTCTGACAAGGGCGACGAGAAGAAATCTCATTCCCACTCTCACAAGTCGAAAGACTCGAAATCTTCAACCCCTCCGCCTGATGAGACGAAATCCGCCGATGAGACTTCAGCATCGCTACCCGAACCTCCTGCAGAAGAGGAGGCGGAGAAGGATTCCTCCGTACCCGAGGCTGAAGTTGTCGCCGAAGATGTAAAGCCATCAGAGGAAGCTGCTCCTCCTGTTGAAGATTCCGCTCCCGCTGACGAACCTGTACCCGCACAAAACGCACCTCCGGCAGAAGAAGCCCCTCCCGCTGAAGTAGAGAAGGCCGTTGACGCCACGCGTCCTGCCGAAGCAGCGCCTCCCGCCGAGGAGGAGAAGGCCATTGACGACACGCCTCCTACCGAAACAGCGCCTCCCGCCGAGGAGGAGAAAGAGAAGGCTGCTGACGCCACGCCTCCCACTGACGAGGAGAAAGTCGCCAACGATGAGAAGCCTACAGAAGTTGAGAAGCCTGCAGAAGACGAGAAACCTGTAGAAGATGAGAAACCTGCAGAGGACGTCAAACCTGCGGACGATGAGAAGCCAGCGGAAGAAGCACCTCCTCCCGAAGCAGCGCCTCCTGTAGAGGAGAACGTAGCAGTGGAAACCAAACCTTTGGAAGAAGAGAAATCTGCAGACGATGCTCTTACTGACGCGGGGGAGAAACCTGCGGAGACGGAAGAGCCTGCTAAGGAGGAGAAGCCTGCCGAAGAAGACAAGCTTGAGGCAGAAGAGAAGCCTGCTGAAGTGGAGGAGAAGGCTTCAGAGGGGGCACCCAAAGCAGAGGATGAGCGGGTTGATGACAAGCCTGCCGAGAGTGATAAACCCGCAGCCGAAGTCAAACCTACTGAAGAAAAGCCTGCCGAAGCAGAGAAGATACCTGAAGTGGAGCATGGCCCTGCTGATGCAGAGCAGACACCTGCTGAGAGCACACCTGCCGAGTCCAAAGAGCCTGAAGCGGAAGACAAGCCTGCAGAAGACGCGTCTGCTGAGGACAAGCCTGTCGAGTCTAAAGAGGCTGAAGCGGAAGACAAGCCTACAGAGGACAAGCCCGTAGAAGACAAACCTGCTGAGGATACTCCTGCTGAGGATACTCCTGCTGAGGACAAGCCTGCAGAGGACAAGCCTGCAGAGGACAAGCCTGCAGAGGACAAGCCTGCAGAGGACAAGCCTGCAGAGGACAAGCCTGCAGA
>JAMAKE010000009.1:753217-949226 GCA_023628695.1 Nectriaceae sp. PG4201
AGGACACTCCTGCAGAGGACAAGCCTGCAGAGGACAAGCCTGCAGAGGACAAGCCTGCAGAGGACACTCCTGCTGAGGACAAGTCTGCTGAGGATACGCCTATCGAGTCTAAAGAGGCTGAAGCGGAAGACAAGCCTGCAGAGGACAAGCCTATAGAAGACAAACCTGCTGAGTATACTCCTGAGGATACTCCTGCTGAGGACAAGCCTATAGAGGACAAGCCTGCAGAGGACACTCCTGCAGAGGACGCACCTGCTGAGGACAAGCCTGCTGAGGATACGCCTGTCGAGGAGGTGCCTGCAGAAAGGAAGCCTGCCGAGGAAGTGCCTGCTGTCACCGCTGAGTCTGCTCCTTCATCTGAACCCGCTCCTGAAGCTATCGCTGAGGTTGAAGTGGAAGGCCCCAACAAGGAACAGGACGAATGTAGTGGACTATCCAAAAAGGAAAAGAAAAAGAAAAAAAAGCAGGAGAAGAAAAAGGGCAAAGCTTCCCCCCCTCCAACCCCAGAGGAGCAAGAAGATGCTAAGGAGGCTGAGCCGGTCCCTGAGCCTGTTGGAGTAGAGGGGACTGCTGGCGCAGAGGATAAACCTGCAGAGTCGGGAACGCACGAAACAGAGACACCTGTCGATGAGACGCCTGTAGCAGACCAAGATCTCGCTGAAGATACGCCTGCTGAGTCCAAAGAGCCTGAAGCAGAGGAGAAGCCTGCTGAGGATAAGCCTTCCGAGTCTATAGAGCCCGAAGCAGGGAGCAAGCCTTTTGAGGACCAGCCTGCTGAGGAACAGCTTGTTGAGGATAAGTCTTCCAAGACAGAGGAGGCGCCTAAAGTAGACGACGATCCTGCTCAAGAAGATAGAATCGCAGTCGTTGCGCTTCCTGTTGAAGACGGTAAGCCCTCTGAAGACAAGCCCTTCGACGATAAGCCTGAAGCTAGCGATGCCAAAGAAGCGCCATTGGAAGACCTAAAGCCTGCTGAAGCCCCAGAGGCTGAGCAGAATACCGAAGAAATAGAGGTAGCTACAGAGCCAGCAGAGTCTTCCAAGGAACTTTCACAGGAGCCGACGTCAGGATCGGACAAGGAGTCCCAGGAAGAAGAGCCAAAGCAGGAAATCGAACCCGACGCTGTAAAGGATGAAGCACTAGCAACAGAACAACCTACTGCTGTGGATGATCGCGGGGCTGAGGCTGAGGCTGAGACCAAAGCTCCTGAAAACCCCCCTGCAACACCTGAGACGAAAGACGAAGGTGCTCCAGAGCCTACTGCATCAGACGAAGAAGAGAAGGTTACCCCTGCCGAGGTTCACGATCCTTTAGAGCAAGAGGACGGAGGTGACGACACGCCGCCTGCTTCGGATGGCCTAAAGGAGGATAAATGCGAAGAAAAGGATTCGGTTCCCGAGCCTGCTGCACCAGAAGAGAAACCAACAGAAGTTGAAAAAGTGCAAGAGAATCTCGAACAAGCCGATGTTCCGGCATCAGAAGAGACTTCTGTTCTTGAGGCAGCAAAGGTTGACGAGCCGGCTCCAACTGAGGCCCTGAAGGACACTGCTAAAGAGGACGAAACCGAGGACAACCCCCCTGTTCCTGCCCCTGCTCAAGATCATCATGATGACTCTGAACACGACGCTGAAGATGACCATCCCCCTGAGAAACCCTCCCAAAAGCCTGAAGCTGTAAAGGCGGCTGACTCAAAAGAGGCGCCGGAGGAGGAAGCGGCTGATAACTCTGACAAAGTAGGGAACACCCCTATCGAACCTGTAGCAGACTTGGTACCAGTTCCAGGGGATAGTCCAGCTGAAGAAGTACCGAAGGAGCTTAAAAAGGCCCCTGCTGATAAGACCAAGGCCGAGCATACTCCAACCCCCGACGGCGACCCCAAATCCGGTAGCGGGGGATCCGATGTCGTGGATGATGTCGCAGATGTCTCTGATGATTCAGACGCTGAGCCCGAGGCTACGATTGAAACCCCAAGGGACATAACTGCGGAAGTAGAGAAGTCTGAGACTCCAAAGCTTGACCAGGATGTTGACACGACGGACGATGAAGGCGATGGCAATGACAAGATGCCTACTGAGGATTCGCCAGAGTCATCGCCCAAGCAAGTTCACTTTGCTAAAGAGGATGAAGAGATTACTGCTCCTCTTACACGCGACGAAAGTGACATTCCCGGCGAGAAGAGCATCGCTGTCGTTGACGATACTGATGAGCTCTCCAAAGACAGTGCACCTGTTGAGAGGCCGGAAACCCCAACGACGGATGCAGCGCCCGATACGGCTGAGGAGAAGGCCGAAGAAAACGCTACCAAAAGCGTCGAAACGGAGTCACATGATCCTGAGAAGCCAGCAGCTGAAAGCGCAGATCTGGATCCTGCCACTGAGAAAGAAGACTCTCATGAACCTCCGGAGTCCACTCCAGCAGCGACTAAGCCTGATGCCATTTCTGAAGATGAATCTGAAGATGAGAAAGACGACAAATCCGCAACAACTGAGACAAGGCCCCCTAAGGAGCCCCCAGCAGACGTTGTGAAGGAAGCTGACCAGGAGGAGCCGGTTAGGCCTCCGCCAGATCCTGTTTCTAATTCTGCTGAGATACCCTCCGAGGACAACGTTTCCCCTGAAGAGGCGAAGGAATCTGCACCAGAGCCAGAATCTGCCAAGGAGTCTGATGACAAGCACGTAGAAGAGATTTCCGAGAATGACAAAACCCCAGAGCTTGCAAAGGATGACTCTGACTCAGAAGATGAGGATGAGCCAGAGCCCGCCAAAGAGGCACCGGAAGCCGCCAAGAACCCTGAAGAGGACTTGGCACAAGAAACATCTTCAAAGGAAGAAGCCCCCGAGCCTACAAAGAATGACTCTGACTCCGACTCCGAGGATGAAGCGGAAGCTCCTAAAGAGGAACCTACAGCTGAAAAGGAAGCACCAACCGCCCTAGAGCCGCCAACAGAAGCACCAACTATCGAGAAAGCTGACCCGGCTGATGACTCTGACTCCGAAAATGATTCTGACGCAGAAGAACCCCCTCTACCTGCACTAACAGGCGACAAGGCTGAGCCATCAATTCAAGATGTGGCGGCGGAGGCACCAGCAGAGGAGAAGCCAGAGACCCCTGCAGAAATTGACACCAAGGACGACAACCTGGAGACTCCCGCCGATAAGGAGCCGGAGACCAAGCCTCCCACGGCAGGTGATAGCCTTGAGACCCCTGACGAAGAAGAAGCGAAACCAGAATCAGAGAAAGGAGAGGGCAAAGACGAAGACTCGGCCCCCAAGGAGACTGAGGAACCCGATTCTCCTGTTTCTGACGAGGTGAACACCCAAGTCACTGCTGGCCAAGATGAGAAGACCGCTGACCCTGAACCCGAGGTTGAGGCAAAGGACAGTGTTGAATCCACACAGGAAGATGCAGCTGCGGTAGCCGAGGAAGCCGCTGATGTTACCCATAAAGAGCCAGAAAAGGAGCCGGAAACCCCGCAGGAGGCTGCTGACGACAAGGCGGAAGACGATACAAAGGCCGAAGGTACACCCCCAGTTGCCAAGGATACTGGAGACAAGCCGACCGAGGAAGCGCCTCCTGCAGAGACTGACGAGAAACCTGCAGACGGACAACCGGCCACCACAGTAGATACCGAAGACAAACCAGGTGAGGAGGCTCCAGCGCCCGACGACCAGCAAGAAGAAGAAACCCCAGCCCCTGAGGTGGAGGCTAAAGCAGTCGATGAAGACCACGTCCTTGATGAGCCACCTGCAGAGGAGGCTACATCCTCCAAGGTTGAGACCAAAGCAGCCGATGAAGCCCCCGTCGTTGAAGAGAAACCAGTAGAGGAGCCAGAACTGGTCGAGGCAGCTGAAGAGGCCCCTGTCCTTGGCGAAGACACAAAACCGGCCGAAGAAGCACCTGAGACTGACGACAAACCAGTTGAAGATGTCCCCGCTCCCCCCGAAGAGGTCAAAGCTGTTGAAGAAGTTCCTGTAACGGACAACAAGCCAGCCGAAGAAGACCCTACCCCCGAGGAGGCGACACCTGCCGAAGCGACACCTGAAAGTGACGACACGCCGGCAGAGAAGGCTCTGCCTAGCCCCGAGGATGAAGATAAACCAACTGAAGAAGTTCCCGCCACTGACGACAAGCCAGCAGAAGAGGCACCGCCTCATTCTGAGGAAGAGCCTACACCTGCCCAGGACGCTCCTGCCACAGAAGATAAGCCGGCCGAAGAGGCACCTGCGGCTGACGACAAAGCAATAGAGGAGGCTCCTCCTGCTTCAGAAGAAGCGACCCGAGCAGTTGAGGGAGAGCCTCCCTCCGGAGAAGATGCGAAGCCAGCAGATGATACACCTCTTGCAGAAGACAAACCTACAGAAGAAAAAGCGGCTGAACCAGCAGAGGAGGCCAAGCCGGCAGAGGAGACACCTCCTGCCCCCGAAGAAGAGGCTAAACCGGCCGAGGAGAAAGCGCCTGAATCAGAGGCAAAACCTGAAGAAGCAGATGATGCTGCCAAAGCCGCTAAAGCCAAGGAGGAGGAGGAGGAGAGTAAAGACACTGTGGGCCCCATTCTAGGCGAGAAGAAGGCGAACAAAGGTGAGGAACACCATTCATTACACGATACCCCCCTTGATTTTCAGCAACATTTGGGAGATTCCACTTCGAAGGTAGATGAGGACTCAATTTACGAGGGCGTTTTGGCGTTACATTCAGACGATACCCAGGGACAGCAGGACACACAACCACGTGAGGGACAAACAGCACTCACCACTTTCGTTGAATATTTGACTCAGCCTGAGATGGTTGGGATCATGAAGGGGCACGATGAGACCACTATGGAGCTTTCGACCCCACAGTTTTCGGGCGAAGACACCGCAACAATCGCAGCAGTTGCGATACCAGAACCCCAAGACTCTGGATCAAGCCGAAGCGCAGGAAAAGCCCCCTTGGCTTCAAAGGACGACAACATAGGCATCACTCGCGCATTTCTTCCCGAAGGGGTGAGCAAAGAGCGGGCCGAGGATGAGATCCTTGACAACACTGTCGAGGAGGCGGCAGGCGAGGTTGAGGAGCAGGTGATCCTAAAGGGCGCAATAACGGGCGATTTACCTACCCAGCCAGCCAATGAGGTAAATCAAACGTTGGAAGACCAGCCTACTAAAATGGAGATCAATATGGAAGAGATGACCACTGCTTCTCTATCAGATCATCCAGCACACAAGGAGTTAGCTCAGTTAAACCTCTATGACAAGAGCTCGAGTGATGATGTATCGGCTCAACCACATGAAGAGGCAGTAACAGACACAGAGGAGCAGCCAGTCAAAAAGGAGTCAGTACTCGGCAAGGAACTATCAGTTCACGCACCTACGGAAGAAGTAGACGAGTTGCAAGAACCACCAGCCCAAGAGGAGAAGCACCTGGATGACGATAACTCTGCTAAGTTAAATGTCGAGGAATTAACGGAGGCACAGTCGCAGCCGATTCAGGAGGAGAAGAGTCTGCTTCATAATATTGCTGAAGCGCCTGAGCAGACTACATACGAGGCCGGGGAGTACCTAGACAAGGATCACAGTGTGGTTGATGCCTTCACTCAAATCATCGAGGTTGAGCCGACTGCCCAGCAGTCAATCAAAGAACATACTGTTAGCGAAGAAGCTTTAGGACACCAAGGACTTCCCCAGCCACCGAAGGATGTAACCCTTGAAACCCAACAGCAGGCAGACCAGGGCGATGTTACCGAGATTGAGCCAGTGGAAGCGCGGTCAACCGCAAGGGATACCTTGGGAGATGGCGTCGGCACTCAACCATCTGAGGAGGTGACATTCAAGGTGCATGAAGAGCCAGCACAGTCAGTTGAAGAGCAGCAAATCCAGGAGCAGTCGGACAAGGAGCTATCAGTTCAGGAGCAACCATGTCAAGACCAGGTTGGCCAAGTGCAGCTTGTCGAAGAGCAAGTTATCGAGGAGCAGCCCTTCCATAAGGAGAGTCCGAGCGAAAACGTCCTGACTCATCTCTCTGACGATGAGACAGTCGCTAGGACAAGAACGGAAGACAAGGAGCTGGTCTTTGACGTCTTACATGAGCCAGACAAGGCCGAACCGATCCAAGATCCTCTGCCACTCTTCGAGGAAGTTCGCCATGAAGCCAAGTCCGACGATGAAGTGGACTGGGAACAGACCCGAGATACCCATCTGGTGCTAGCTGCATCAGAACCAAAGGAAACGAATGAGAGCAATGTCTCCATAACTTCCAGGGAAGAGCTCGGCGATTTGCTAGTTCAGCCATCAACCACCTCGCTGGACATTATCCTCGACCCTACTTCAGAAGTTGCCACAGGCCCTTTCAAGGAGCCCAGTGCACAAACACAATACCACGATAGTAACTCGAACAAAGTTGCAGTAACAGTAAGCTCCGCCCACGACAATCACTCTGAGAGCGATCAAGCTGGCACTTCCGGGGCCGATATCCCAATCGATGTTCATGAAGTAGCCTCAGGCGCTGCCAGTTTTGGCCGGGAAACGACTATGCTGTCTGTGTCATCTGAAGAAGGCGGACACGACGTGGGTGATCTGGTCGACGATGTTCAACGTGACAAAGTTGAACAAGTTGAGATTCAGCCAAATGAGCCCAAACTGTCTACGTCTGGTATAGATGGGTTATTGCTTTCACAAAACAAGAAGGAAGAGGCGCAGCCTAGCCGTGATGACGACCCTTGTGCTCTGGATGTGGTGCCTGAGGTAGAACCCCTGGTGGAGAAGGTTGAAGTCCGAAACTCTGAGTCTGAGCCCAAGGCGAGCGAATCAAGACCTACGGAAGAAGTGGACTCTGTGGTTGCAGATGCTATTGCAGAAGGCCGAGCGCACCACATAACGGAACGAACCGACGTTCAGGGCGACCATTATACTCCTGCAACTTCGATCTTGGGTGTTGCGCCTACTCAAGGCGATGCTCCCATAGCAGCCATCCAGATGGAAGAAGGCATCGATGATAAAGCCACTGACATTCGTTCCTTGCTTCTTTTCTCTCATGCTTCAATACCGGCCGAGCATGGCATCCCTGAGGTCCATGAATTCTCTGATTCACCGACGCTCCAGACCGCTCCGGAGGTTGAAGTATCTCAAAACCTTTCCAACCCCGCTTCACCTGGTAGAGAGACTCAGATTTCTCAAAAACTTGGAGACTCCCTGGCTGCCGAAGACGAATTTGAAGAACCCAAGCACCCGATATCTCCCTCTCAGGACATACCGCAAGACTCCCTTATCACAGACTCCGAAGCAACTGAAGCACTACTTCCTGCCGTAACTTCTCAAACAGGTCTTGTGGAAACACTCTCTGTCAAGCCAGCTCTTGAAGAGGTTCCAAAGATAGAGGACGACGCTGAAGAGCTTGAGCAATCAAAAGCTGGCTGCACAACCACTCCGGAAGAGATGGCAACCCCGGCTGCTACAAGAGCTTGCGAATCGCAGATTGACGTGGCGGAAACAATCTCTACCGAGGTTGTTCCCAAAGAACCTGCCAATATCGACGACCCGAATCGAGCATCTGAGCTACCTGAATCAATCTCTCGAAGTGCCTCATTAGACAATATGGTTCAGGATCTTCGGCTGGCGGCACTTTCTGGCGAAGAAACTGCCGTTTTCGATTTCCAGGGCTCCTCAGCGAGCTCGGCCTCTGAGATGGCAGCTGAAGAAGACACAGCTCGCAGTGCGTTTGGCTTGGAGCAAGGTAGGCCAATCTCTAGGGTTGAATCCGCGGATGGATTACAGTGCGAACCTGGACCACTATCGCCGATGCCCCAAATTGAAACTGCCCCGCCGACTTCTGATCATGCTCTGTCGAAAATGCACATCAGCACCGAACAGTATCCTCCCGAATCTCAACAAGTTGAGCACATTTCCAGTGCTGCCTTACCAGATGTCATCAGAGAGACCCTAGAAATCGAGGAGCCTCGCGATAGCAAGCAGTCGCCCCCTCCTGAACCCCAGATTGTCGTTGCAATCCTCGACATTAAGCTGGACGAAGAAACTGCCTCTGCTAGACATGACACTATCCTAGAGCCTGAGTTCTCCGATATTCGTGAAAAGCCTCATACTGGTGGAGATGTTACTCCACCCGTATCCCGTGTCGACCGCGCCATTGACGACGAGAGTCCCGGTGCCGAGGGAGGGAGAGCACTAAAAGCAAATGTGCCAAGTTTCTCTGTCACCGATTCTGTCGCAGGCGAGGATCTAAGCCTTCGCTTAAGAGACCCGGCGGATGAGCCTGCCAGCAGTGTTCTGTTAGAAGCTGCAGGAGGGGTTAGTCCTAGGGATAACATTGCTGCAGGCGATTTGCAACATGAGGCTACCGAAATCGAGAGTAGCAAGCCTGATATGTCTCCGAGTATTGCCATGGAGAAGCAATATGTGTTAGCCAACCGTTCACTCTCCGAAGCCTCTTCGCAGCGAGATACAGATGAAACTGCTGAGTTAGAAGCCGAGGAAGAACCAGTTCTACCAGACGAACCTGTGCTTGTTGCTCTTCCAATGGACCCCCAATCGCTGGACGACGACTCGGACTTTGTTCTACTCGATTCCTCTGATGCTGTATCGGAGAGTGAATTTGTAGATAAAGCTACGCCGCAAACTGAGACAGGACTGCCAATAGCTCCTACGGATGCTGCAAAGCACCAAGAGGATGATGCACTTTCTCCGGTCCATCATGAAGTGTCTATGCGAAAGCAAACGGACACTAGCCAAGAGCCAGCCAATGATGCGACAATAAGACCACCTCAAGCAACTACGCTCTCTTTGAAGAGCATATCTACGACCTTGGCTGACGAATCCAATGATCCTCATCATGTCTCCGTTAAATTGGATTCTGACGCGGCGAAGGAGCTAAAGCCACAAGATGCTGAGCTATTGCCGGTTGAACAGTACGGTTTACTGGTGCCTGAAACTACGGAGGACACACATCCAATCCATGATGGTCTTATGCCCGAAGTTGCCACTTTTCAATATGAATCTGAACATGAAGAGGATGAAGCTTTGGTCTTGGCGACCTCTAGAGACGTCGTGTCTAACAAGGACGACGAGGCTGTTGAATCCGCGATCTCTGATTTAGTAGAGGTTAAGGGATGTGAGGATCAAAATGCCGTTGTGCCGACATCCGACACTATTCAAGACTTCCAACCAAGCCAGGTTGTTTCAACGCCTGAATTCGTCGAGTACAGGCAAGATGGTATATCTCGCGAGCGTGAGTCTTCGGCGAATGCTGAGTCTGGAGGTGCTGAGTCTGATCTCGATGACGAGGCTGGCCGACCTGCGATTCCGGTTCTGAAGGAAGCTGAAAGCATCGAAGAACAAACACCCACCCCTGCCATTATTGACAGTGTGGAGCCAGCCAAACGCGAGCTGGGATTAGAAGCCGATGAGCTTGAATCATCTGATATCATGGATTCTTCGAATTTCGAGCTGCAAGAAGCCCATAAGTCAACCCCTGCGGCTGTCCAAGTCACCACAGGTGTATATCCCCCAAAGGCCGAAACTATCGTGTCTGAAACAACCCGGACTGAAGATGCCAACTCTGAGGCTATCGAGACCGAACAGGCTGAGACTAGATCTTTTGAGCCTGAAGCTGTTGTAGGCGTGATCCTGGATCCTGAGATTATTGAACATGGAGTATCATCGCCCGACATTCTGGAGGCCGAAGACACCAACTCTGAAGGCATCGATCTTCACCGAGACGTTTTAGAGGTTGCGACAGTTGAGACTGAAGGTGCGGATATTGGCGCTACATCATCTGAAGTTGCCGAATTTGGAGCCCAAGACTATGAGTATGTGGGTGCTAAGCCTGAATCTCCCCAAACTCTGCAATCAGAGGACCACGTGGCTGCGTCTGAGGCCACTAAACCCGATGAGCTTGAGCCTCCCAAGCCTGAAGTTATTGAAACTGGGCCTAGCTCGGTCGCGGGTGCTGAGCCCACCGAATTCAAGACCAAGGAGGCTGCACTCGTCAAACCCGCCATCACCGAGCCTGAGACTTCTTGGTCTGAGGATTCAAATGAATATTTAGATGTGCCCCGGTTGATCCAACGTCAAGCTCCTAAGCCCGAAACTTCTGCTTCGGAAGCTGGCGATCCTAGAGTCTTCTCAGACGTGGCTGCTGAAGCTGAGCTTGTTGAAGGAACAGACTCTTCAGAGTCTGAGGTTAATGACCGCGAGCACGTTGAGATCAGGGGTACTGAGCCTAGGGATATCGAAGCTGACTCCCAGGAGCTTGCTGCAGCTGGTCTTAGTGTGGTTGAGCCTGAGCTTTCTGAGTCCGAAGTCTCTGTGGTAGACCGTTCTGAAACGCAGGTTGTCCAGCCCAAGGTTAATATTATTGCGGATCCTTATCCTGCTGAACCCGGCAGCACTGAGTCTGAAGAGTCCGAAACTGAACCGAATAAGTTTGAGACTGAGGCTCTCGAGGAAGACGATTCAGACGAAGAAGTTGAGCAGCGGACTATTGCGCCTGGAGCTTTGGAACTTGGGTATCCAGATGCTGACGATTCTACTGGGACGAGGCTTAAACCTTCTGTTGTCGAGCCTAAAGCTTACAAACCGGATATCTCCGAGTCTGAGGACTCTGATGACGAAACTCCCGAGCTTCAAGTCTTCGACCCTAGGCTTTCCAAAATTACCCCTGCTGAACTCAAGGCTCCTGATTTCGAAGAGTCCGATGAAGATGCTTTAGAGCAACAGATTGCTCAGTCCGAAGCGCTCGAGTCTGAGTCGTCTGAGCTGGAAGATTCTAAAGTAGAAGCCCCTAAGCCTCGTGTCACTGAGCTCGAATCTATCGATCCTATGGTCTCTGATAGTGAAGACTCCGAGGACAAAGCTCCTGCGTCTGAAGTCGCTGCGCCTGCTGTTGTCGATGCCGAATCCTTTGAGAGACAGGTTGCCGACGCTGATGATTTCGAGGAAGAAACTCCCGAGCCTCAAATTGTCGAGAGGGAAGCAGAGCTTGAGATCATCCAGGCGGAGCTTTCTGAATCTGAAGATTCCGAAGAGGATGACGCTGTGGCTCAACCCGCTGGCCCCAAACTTTTCAAGTCGGAGACCTTCAAGCCTCCGACTTCTAAAGAGATTCCTGTTGATATGCAAGCTACTGTAACTGAAGTGGCCAAATTGGAGACTTCCGAGCTCAAAGCTACTGAGCCTGAGTCCCTTGCTGGGAAGTCTGATTCGTCTGCTGTGGTCGAACCTCAATTGGCCACTTATGCTGAACGCAAACGGTCAGAGGAGGATGCTCGGCCCCCGGAAAATGCAGAGTCGCAACCAATTGATAGCGCAGTTGTGATGGCCGTGACAGAATCGCCCGAAGCTGAAGCTCCAACGCACGATGAACCAGAGTCTTGTGTTGACGAAGGCGTCACGCATGACTATAGGGTCTCTGATATAGTCAAAACTCTTCACGCCGGGAAACCTCAGGAACTCGACGAGTCTACCAAGTCTACGGTGGAGGTTGGGGACATCTTTGACAAAGTACCCAAACATGCTGAAGTGCCTGCATCCAATGTAGAAAGAGCTAGTCTTGATGATTCGCGTCGCGATACAGTGCCAGACACTGGTCCTGATCATGCTCTATCAAACGAGACAGCATATAAAGCGCGCGAAGTTATTGCAGAACAGCCATCAGAAAACGATCTCATGGAACCCACCATCACTGCTCCTCAAGACACTACCAAAGACGTCAGCTCGAAATTAGAGCATGTTAAGCAGCCTTCGACTCCGGAAGTTCCCCAGGGCTCATCAGATGACAGCTCTACCAGTGCCTCTCAGCGGCAGGGCTTGATTGCGGGTGCTGTTGGTGTTGCTGCGATATCTGGTCTTGCAACTGCTCGTGCCATGAAAAAGGACAAGTCAACTGAGCATCCACCTCGGATGAGGTCGCATCATTCACAACTGCCACCAACACCGCCCGTGTCTTATCGACCTCTGCGACAGCGTCGACCATCTCGGTCTCAAGAACGCTCCCAGCCCCAACCTGCAAAGAGAAACGTGGAGACGGACACTCAAGCAAAGGGGAATGTACGCACGTCATTACCTCCTCCCGTGGCGGAGACTAGACTCGCTCAATCAAGGCGTGCCTCACACGAAGAAGGCGAGCCCTCGAAGGCGCCAGTCCAACATGGACTTCGGCACTCAATCACTACGATTGACCATGAGATTCGAAAGAGCGATTTCTCTCTCCCAGCTGCAAGGTCGCCTACTGAGACTCTGCCAATACCTCCGAGTCCTGACGTCGAGGTCCCTGACGCAGAGATGATCAACTTGCACCGAGCTCGAACTCTTCGTCGAAAGCGCAAAATGTCCATCAAGCGTGCCGAAGACACTGTCGCAGCTGCAGTGATCATCTATGCGGCTGCAGAAGCCTTGAGTCCTCCTGAAAGCCCCCGTCCTGCTAGCCCGTCCTTTGCAAGTCCTCATGATGGAAATGGGTTCTCCAATTGGGAGTACCAGATGATGGATTCGAAGGATTTTAACTCCCCAGTTGCTTCTACGTCTTGGAGGAGCTTTGACGATGAACATGAGGAACTTCGCAAGTCCGTTGCTGACTTGTTTATAGACGACAAAAGTAAAGAATCTGGTTCGTCAGACAAAGAAAGACGTCGCAGGCGCCGACACTCTCATCATTCTCACCATTCTAGTAGAAGCCGAGGTGAGGATGAAGGAAAAGAGCGTAGGTCGCGAGGTGAGGACGAAAAAAGGGCCTACCGGCCACGAGGCGAAGATGAGGAGAGACGCCGTAGGCCGCGAGGCGAGGACGAAACTAGACGCCGGAGCTCACGAACTGAAGAGGAGCGAAGGCGCCGCAGCTCGCGCCCCGAAGAGGAGCCTAGGTCTCAGGGATCTCGTGTCGACGACGAGCCTCGGGCCCGTGGGTCCCGTGGCGAGGATGACAGCAAGGAAAACAGAAGAAAATCTCACCATCATCGTCGCCACCGACCTGATAGTGCTGGGTCAGGCACGGCCGGTTCAGGAACACCTCCCAGAACTCCGAAACGACGAGACAGCGGATTCTCTGCCGAGAGTTCTGGAAGCTCGGGCAGACGGCATAGGAGTGACAGAACTCCAGAGGAGCAGGCTGCCCATGACAAGCGCAAGGCTGAACGGGCCGAAAGACGGGCAGCGAGAGAAAAGGAGTATGAACGCAGTCGCGAGGCGCCACCACCAGCAAAAGCGCCACCACCGACAAAAGCGCCACCACCGACGGAAAGAAAGGGCAAGGAGCCAGAGGTTGAGCGTGAGCGTGAGCGAAGCCATCGCCGCTCTCGCCGACATAGCTATTCTACTCGAGCTCGTCCTGAAGACTTGAGACCCAGCGATCGAGATGAGGCGACCATACCCGAGAAGAAATTCTTCGATGTCAAGAATGCTGAAGGCGTACTTGCTGGCACTCCTCCACCTCGTGAAGAGCCTGCGGGTGTTGAATCCCCCAAGGAGAGGGAGCCTGCGAAGGAAGCTCGCCCCGAGGTCCTCAAGCGTTCCTCAACCACGCGCTCCAGGTTTCGCAGTCGACAATCTACCGATGAACCTCGTCCCAAGCACCGCTCGCGTGAGGAGCCTCCTGCGGAACCTAACGAGGCTAAGCCGCCAAGGCCATCCAGAACTAAAACCGGGTCGTCCAAATTACCTTCAGAGGACGCTGCGCGTAAGGCACGACATCAAGAGCGGCGGAAGGCCAAGGAGGATGAGAAGAAGCCAGGAGGGCTCAAGGCTACATTCAAGAAATTGTTCGGTAAATCTTGAGGAGGGAAATTGTCTTCAATTCAAACTGTGTATTGATGAGAGTTTATGTATAACGTGTGACGATAAGTTATGAGTCTGTTACGTTGGGTTTCTTATAATGTTCGATAACGACAGTTGTGTTGGCGCTACGATTTTAATGAAGCTTTGTCTTTGTCTTGGTTGCGAATATAAACTTCCGCCCCCATGTGAATGATGTGTCTCTTGCTGCCGATGACAGACAAACTCTCACATGCCCAACTTGCAATGAGAGACAGGTAATGATGGCGATCATGTGACAAAAAGAACTCTATCTGATACTAATGACAAGCTCTCCCAGCCACGAGGTTCCTCGACTTTGGGAACCCTGGCATTATCGCGCTCCTTGTTACTGCGCCCAATCTATAGAGCAGCCCATTCCAACCTATGCAGGTGTGGAAATCGTACCAGAGCTATATCAAATTCACTTTGAACGGGTTCCGGGGGCGTCAGGTATGGAAATCACATCCAAGGTTTCATCGGCGTTCATAGGATTAGTCTCCGAATGAACTATATATTGGGGCTCAACTCTAGGGTTTGATGAACCCCACGAAACCAAGAAGTCAAATCTGAGTTTCAAAGGGACAGATTGCTGAGAGGTGATCGCTGGGGATTATAAAGATCATTCAAGAGGCCTCTGCCGCCACCTTTTGCCATTCCCCTTGCTTGCCGTTTCTGCAGTAGCATGCACCGGGTTCCATATAACATTAAAACACCACCGGCACATCTCGGGCATGCGCCTTTCAACCGCCCTAATCTCGGCCTCCATCACTGGAGCGCTAGCTGCCCCGATTCGTGGAGATGGCACCAAACATAGAAATGCAAAGATCCTCTGGCTCCCTGCTACTGCAGAAGTCTACGGGGCTACAACGGCCTTACACATGATTGGGGATAAGCTGATCAGATACAACTACTCCACAATAGACCATTTTCGCATGGACCCGTTCAACCCTGGGACAAAAATCTGGGACAAGGGATGGGGTCCCAATGGGAGGATAGTACCTCCGGAGGAAGATTTACCGCCCTTCATCCGGAAAGGAATGATAGAGCCATTGAAACAGGATGAGAAGGGCGGTCCCACCTTCGATCTGTTCAGACCCGGAAGCTTCAACCTGTTCGACTGCTCGAGCCCCGATGATGAGATTGATCTTGGACCGACAGGGAACAGTTGGGTGGACCGGGCAAAGAAGGCCTGGCTTAAAGTCTACCACTATAATGGAAATCCGGAGCCCATCTCTTGCAAAAACACCGAGGTCTATAATCCGCGCAAAACGAAGGAGTCCTCGCCCAAGAAGGATAAGTCTGCAACTAAGAAAAAAGACGAGTCTGCACCGAAGAAGAAGGATGAGGCTGCACCGAAGAAGAAGGATGAGGCTGCACCTAAGAAGAAGGATGAGTCTGCATCTAAGAAGAAAGACAAGTCTACACCTAAAAAGGATGAGTCTTCACCCAAGAAGAAAGAGGGTACGTCCGAGAGTCTTCTCAGGCGACGGCTGCCAGCTACCGCATACGATTCCCAGTATATCAACGGCAACAACAAGCAAGAGAAATATGCTCAGTCTGTCGAGGAAGATAATAAGGAAGAGAACGTAAATGAAGAGGAACAACAGGAGGACAATGGAAAACAGAAGGAGAAGTGTTACAAGAAAAAGGAGAAGGAAACGAGAAAACGCAAGGAAAAGAAGAAGGAAAAGGAAAAAGAAAAGCAAGAGAATAAGGGGAAGAAGGAGAAGAAAGACCAGAAATCGGAAGACGACCGCAAAGGAACAAGGCTCGTTATGTTTAGCAATGACGAAGCGCCTGGAGCCGGGCCTGTAGAGAGTATCAAAACTCGACCTGAACCCCAACTTGCAGCTGAACCTCAAGTTATAAAGGACACGAACTCGCAGCCCATGCCACAAGGGATATCGCAGATGATGTCACCGGCAGTACCACAAGGAAATACTTGGGTAATACCTCCTGCAATACCTCAAGCGATACCCCAAGCGATGCCTAAGGGTGAGACCGAAGCTAGCAAGAAGGAAAAGGACAATCTGCCGACCATATCGGAATACCAGAAACTCTCAAGTAACTACCATGACCTTATGGATGGGTTCAACGACCTTACCGACGACTACAAGGAGCTCGCAAGGGCAGTCGATCAAGGCAAAGCCACTCCTGAGATGGTTACGCAGATGAGGGAAATTTCTCAAGGCATAAGCGGGATAAACGCACAAAACTCGAGGGCTGCAGACTCCCAAGCCGTTCCAAAAGAGGCGCCCAGAATCCAAACGCTGGAGGAGAAGGAGAAGCAATACGCCCTGGATAAGGAGAAGGAGAGGGCAATTAAGACGGCGTCCCGCAAGGTGAAGAAGGAAATTGAGAACAGAACTCTGATAATAAAGCAGTTGGAGCAGGAGTTTCAGAAAGAGGGAAGCCCCAGAGACTGGCTGAAACGGAAGATCAAGGAGGAGCACAAAAGCCTCGAGGACTACAAGATTGCGAACATCGCGAGGTATCGAAAGTTAGTTGGATTGTAGGAAATGGTGTGCTGTAATCGGGGTGATAGCTAATGCGTAGTTGAGACCTTGGTATCGTTGAAATGAGCTAATCTGATACTTCCTGGTTGTGAAAAGTGAAGAAAGTACTCTTCCCTATCGACCCCAATATTGGACGGTGTAATACCTTTTCGGTCAACACGAGGAATAATGGGCGAGGATATTCAGGACTCGAGGTTCGTAGTCTTGATGCATATGCATCCATCCTAAGATCTAAAGATGCACGAAATACCATGAGCTTCGTGATACGGTAGAGTGGACGTTGAGGAATGTCACATGACTCTCCCCGTGATATCCCTCCATCATTCCCACAGGCCTCGGCACTCGATTAATCCGCCACAGCCCTAATTCTCAACCATTTTGTCCACCCCACCAGAAATTCCGCCGGGAAATTTCGCAAACCATCACCACCCCCAAGCACATCTTCCAATTCAGGCGCAGGATTTGACCTCTTTGCGTTCTTCACCACCCACATAATCCTATACAATGGCTCCTCAAACAGTACGTACATGACACCGCTTTGCTGTAGGCCCTCTGCCACAGATGCGAGGCGCCGCGAAAATGCAGTAGGCTAAGGTCAATTAACAGAAGAAGTCGGGCAAGGCCCAGAAGCAGACCAAGAAGGTAAGCAGTCGAACTCGGATTGACGATGGAAGGGAATGTGGATGCTAATGAGCTGTGTAGTTCATCATCAACGCTTCGCAGCCCGCGAGCGACAAGATCTTCGACGTCGCTGCCTTCGAGAAGTTCCTTCAGGACCGCATCAAGGTTGAGGGCCGAACCAACAACTTGGGCGACAGCGTTGTCATCCAGCAGCAGGGCGAGGGCAAGATCGAGATCATTGCCCACAATGACCTCTCTGGCCGCTACCTCAAGTACCTGTACGACTTTCCCCACCGACAACCCAACCACAAAGCCAGAATACTGACATGGAGGACAACAGGACCAAGAAGTTCCTCAAGAAGCAGCAGCTCCGAGACTGGCTCCGAGTCGTCTCCACCTCTCGAGGTGTCTACGAGCTCAAGTTCTTCAACGTCGTCAACGACGAGGCTGAGGACGACGACGAGTAAACGACTACTTTGCATCGGACTGGCGCAGACGGAATGGGTTGGTGAATTGGAACCGGAAAAGTTTACGATAGGGACTTGGCCAATAGACCCCCCAGCCATTTGTGTGGCACAATTCTCTTTCTCGTGTGCTACGTGATCATTTTTGCTACTGTACAATTTGTCTATGAGTTGAGCTGGCCCATGCTTTTGAGCTCTCCGTAGAGGTATCTATACACCAATGACTTCGACATCAGTCTATCAATCCAACGCCCGCATAACGCCCTCAAAGGCAACCAAAGCCATAGCATTCGCCGGAAACGCTCTCAAAAAGCACGGCACGAACCCCCTCCAATAGCCCTTCCATCCACCCTCCTTATACACAGCCTTCGCAGCATCTTTCCACCTAGGAAACCTCGTCTTGCCATCCCCCAATCCTCCACCTAACGGATCTGTCATAATCCGCTGCTTCACCACATCGCTTGGATAACTCGTCAGCCAGAATACCTGCGCACTCAGCCCACCCGCCCAGAAGTTGATAATCGGTGCACTCAGCTTCGTGTTTTCTCGCATATACCGGCTGAAGACGTTGTAGCTTCCCCACCAGAAGAAGAAGAATGTCCGGAAGAGCAGCGTTGCGGAGAGCCCGTGGTAGATACCCTTAATGCCATGATATCTGTAAATCTTGCGTAGGCAGTCGATAGGTCCGTGGTATAACCTGTCCGCCTTGCGAGCCGCGTACTGAATCTGCAGCCGTGCCTTGATATGCTCAACTGGAGCCGCGACGAAGCTCACCGTCGCACCAGCCATGATACCTGCGATGCCGTGGCCTAATGTCGGTAACGCTGCAGCTGCAGCCGCTCTGCCATTCGCCTTCGTCGAGTCCACGTGAAAAACATGCTCAGCGAGGAGTCGACGATACACAGTCAGTGAGCCGAGCATGACAGAGTCCATGAACATCCATCCAACAAGCGGCGGGGTAGCACCCTTGTAAAGCCCGCGGAAGCCCTCATTGCGGACTGTCTGAAGAAGACATTGCCAAGGGCCGCTGAAACGAGCTGAGTCAGTTGTCTGAAGACGCACTTTGACGGTGTCGAAGGGGTGGCCGACTGTATATCCAGATTAGCAAGTGAGAGCGCAGACGAGTTGATGAGACAGACCTGAGAGTTTGGCGATGCCGCTAAAGACCCCAGCCACAAAGCCCTTATAGTCATGGCTAGCCTTCGAGATCTTCTTCTCCATTTTGATCGCTTCCTCCTTCACATCCGCCACCATATTCGAGCTCATAGCTGGTTCGCTTGCCCGATAGGCGTCCCGCGGGGTTTGGAAGAGGTTAAACCCGACGGCAAGGATTGCAGCCGACGACACGGCTTTTCTCAACACTGGACTCGGCCTTAGGACCAATCCATGGAATCCAAGGAATCCCGAGCAGATAAGATCTCGTAGACCTTGGGCGATATTAGAAGTGCAGTAATCGTTCAATTGAGCGATGATTCATTGCGGGTTCACGGGCCTGGTGAGATTTTGGAAGTTTGATTTCGGAGCGCTAAGAATGGATACACTAGGACCGAGGTCGGAGATGATCGCCCTGACTTGCATTCAATGTCTTAGAATGGAAAATAATGCCAGTTATCATCAACATACATAAGGCAAAAATATATTACTATGTCATCACACGTAGCGATTCAAGACTGAGCACGTTCGTCTGTTCTTACTGTAGACATATAAAAAGTCAAGATTACAAGGCCTAGAAATTTTGCAAGATGAAGTAAGATACCTCTCGCAATACACCGACACAATAGAAAGGCAATATCACTGGTTTTCCTGTCGTACACAGTCGGTCAATACTTAGCAGAGTTACAATGTGGAGCATGAATGTTCACCATCAACAAAGGTTTCGATTATTCCCCTATTCATCATCCCCTCTATTACAGCCCCTTTGGTATCTCACGTATCACCAACTATCCTAAGGGTACCTAAACTAACACCAATTGAATGCACGCTCATGTGCCTAATGTTTCCCTTTCCCTTCCATGAATCCAAGGACCCGTCAATAGAAATCGAGGCACCGCTCTGAAAACCAGATAGCCATATCATGTCGTCGTCAAGAAATGAAGCAGAAACTTCGTGCTCAGATCGTCCTTGCTTTTTATCCGTTGCTAACTCTCCCCTACGTCTTATTGCTTTTTAATTATTTTCTGATCGGCAAGTTGCCTTGTCGTTTGTCCAGTCAACGTTCCTCCATTCGCAGTCTATAGGCGGTTCTTTGGGAGGTCAAAATAAAAATCATTCGGTGGGTTGTTGTTCCAGCTCCAAACGATCTTCCATGTATTACACCAGCAATTTATCTGATTGATGGCTTTGAGGGTGTTTTTTCAATCTCTGGGAGGATTCGAGTTGATGGGAGACGTCGTTCAACCCGGGAAACCGGCTTCTAGAAGGTTTCCGTATCGTCCGTGTTGTGGCTACCAATGGTGCCAAAGGTATCTTCTTCAGTCAGCACCACGCCCACCCAGTCGTGATTACAGTATCACATACCTCTCTTGCGTCTGCGCTCTTCTCTCGCAGCGTCCTCTTCGGGGCTCTTTGGAGTCATCGCCCGAGGCCCACTGGGCCTTCGGGTAGGGATGCCGAGGGCAGCATTGAGATTCCTGTTCTCCGGCTTAGGGCTACCAGTGTACTGACTGGGGTGAGTTCCGCTCATCGTGCCATAGCCGCTCTCGTCACTTTGATGTTGAAGCGGGCTAGACTTCGCCAGCTTGGAGACTCGGGTGCTCCTGGGTGGTGTCCTTACAGTAGGACTATCTACGAGTTCCTTTGGTGGCCGAGGCGGTCCTGACGTTGGCGAGGAACCCCAGTATTCTGGCTGAGCAGCACCAGATGACGCATTGCTGTATCTGTTGGTATTCGCGGGGAGTCGGTTCAAGCTTGTCGCAGATCCAGCCCAGTCGGGAGATTTTGGCGTTAATGGGTTATCATATTCCTGAGCGGAGTACTCCAAGGCGGTTCGAAATCGCTCGGTTTGGCCCGGTCTTGGCTGTGGGTGTTGGAGGTTCAAAGAGTTCCGGTGCGCCTTGTACTTAGGATCATCGGGTGTGAAATTGAGCTCACGCTGAGTAGGCACAGGCTCCATGGTAGGTTCGGCCGGCATATTCAAGTTCTGTTCAGAGAACCCCGAATGAAGCTTGTCTTCCTCATAGGGATTATGCTCATGCTCATAAAGTTCGTCATTGTATGACGCCAGGCTCGAGCCAGAGCGCGAAGGAGGGTAGTCGTCGTATTTGGGCTCCTTCTTACCTCCACGCCCGAAAGCTTTCCCTAGGCTGGAAGAAGTAGTTCCAGACCAACGGGAAATTTTAGGAAGCCAACCCGAAGAACCACTCGACTTGTGCTTCTTTCCCTTCTCAGTCCGAGGGGTGTTCTCCGCGCTCAACGGCTGCTGATGCGAGCTCGATGGCTGAGGGGGTGTGTCGAGAGGAACGGAACCACCACGAGGTATATCCGCTCGACCAGGTGTGAGCAGGTTGGGATCCGTTCGCTCAGCTGATGGACTCGGATGGTCATATTGATACTCCTCTTCGTTCTCCTGAACGGTGCTAATTCGGTGATCCGAAAACTTGCGTTCGGTGGCGAGCCTTCCGGATGCGTTGCGGGACTGAGATAACGACAAGTGGCCCGACTGGCTAGCATGGCTAGCTGTTGAGTTACCCTCAGGCTCATAGCCTCGGTCTTGTTCGTATTGACCTTCCGGCTGCAGATTGTTGAAAGAAGAAGGACTGTGTCCACTTGTCGAGACTGGGGGAGCGGTTTGAGTCTTCAAAACATCAACTTCGCCAAGCAGTTGCATCAGCATATCCTCAATACGGCTGAGGTCGCTTGTACCCTTGGCGCTAAGGCCCTGCAAAGCTCGCTTCCAGAGGTTTTTCTTCTTGGCTGCGGCATCGGTAAGAGTGTCCACCTGGGAAGCACTCTGAATCGATCGAGTGCCAGGATACGGGCGTGGGCCATTGATGGCCTTCTGTAGCTTTTCAGTGTTCTCAACACCAGCAAAGATGACATCGTCCCCGGTGTCTTGAATGAGATCCTTCATCTCTCGGAAGGAGTTGCGCATCTCCAACGCCGCATTCATAAGCAAAGCGACGATCTCAGTGTCACGAGCACTTCTCTGAGCGTCTCGAACCATAAGCTGTGTTATGTTAGCAATAGGCCAATTAGATACTTTAGGACGGACACTTACGTGTTGCATGAGAGCGACAATATCCTTGTTCTCAATGCGGTCGATTCCTTGGCCCGTGGCAGCATCGTAAAACGGAGACGCCATGCCTTGCGACATTCCACTGAGGTGTCTAGCGTGATCCTTGCTAGGTACGTAGAAAGGGTCCTCGCCGATAGTAGTGGGAATCCCCGAGAGCCCAAGGGCCTTGCCCTTTGGCTCTACATCGGGTGTTCGGTTGGGGCCGTTCGACATGTAACCTTCGTCATACTTCTGACCAAAGCCTGGGCTGCCGGTGTGATATGCGGCGCTGTAGGGAGCATTCATCCCTCGGTCAAGTAAACCCTCGTTCAAAGCTGGGTTGGCGACGGGACTAGCATCCTCGTAGGGGTTAGTGACGAGAGTGTCGCGTTTCCGCTCGTCTGAAGTTCGTTGCCACTCATCGTGATCATGGCTGGGTTCACGGCTGTGAGTATGTCCCGCAGCCATGCCAGCGGCAGCACCCAACGCAGCGGCACCAGCAGCCTCCGTAATTCCAAGTCCACCTCCTTCCTTGCTTTGGGGCTCTTCCTGGTGGTATCCTCCAATGTCACGCTGGGTTGGCGTGGTTCGACCAGACTGGTCTCCATGCCCCTGCCCGCCATCGAGTCGTTCTTGGACAATAGAAGGGTTAGTCTGAAGATCATCGTCGACGAATCCGATTTCAGGCATTGGGTTGCTCCAATCCGGCATACCACTAGCACTCATCTTAGGCGGCTCATCGTAGCTAAGTCTATCAACGCTGTGGGCGGGAGTGTTGCGAGGCTCGTGGCCTTCCAAGGTGCGTTCCTTGAAAGATTTGTTGCGGAATACACCGGCAGGCACAAACTCTTCCTCCTCCTCTTCGACAAATGGCTGCTTCCTCTCCTGGGCTGCCTTCAATGCAGCTGCGGCGGCGCCAACGGCACCAGCAGTGATAGCGGCCTCAGAGGCCGTGGGAGATCTAGTTCTTACACTAGTTTTTGGGACCTTCCGGCCATGCTCATCAAGCTCATACTCAGAAAACTCCTGGGATTGTTGATAGGATCTGGCGCTAGGGGTGGGATGTCTTTCCTCGTCCATTTCGCGCCGGCTGTCGAGAGACCGCTTATCAGGGCTAGCACCGCGGCTGCTCCGAGAGAGCTCAGAGACAGAGACCTTGGATTGGTCATCGTAGGAAAGTTGAGAGTCCCTAGGACCATTGTAATCGTATCCAGATTGACTGGTTAGAACAGACTGTTCTAGCATCGATCCATCTACGAGTGAAGCAACGGCAGATTCCACGCCCATGGGAGGATGGACGATGTTGGGGTTAGCACCGATACCACGTACTGCCTGTCCAGAGGTAACTTGGTCCAGCTCGCTGTCGTCGGTGTAAGTCGTGTTCCGATAATTTGCAGCAGAGCTCGTCGGTGATGCAGGGTCATATCCTCTATCTCGCAAGGAATTCAATGAGTTAGTCGACCGGCTGTTGCGAGGGTGTTCAGGACTCCTCTCGAGGGCAGAATAAGCATCGCTGGTTGAGTGCATGCTTCTAGAATTTCGGGGTTGATGCTCGCTGCCACCCTCTGTATAACCAGAAACACTCGGAATCGGGCTCAATCCACGGGCGCCCGCTTGGTATGGGACATATTTCAGTGGAGGAGGAACATCCTGGGTCGCGTAGTAACTATCCTCGTAAGATGTATCAGGATAGTCACCAGGGTCGGAAATCTCGCGAGTTTCTTCTTCTTCATAATGGTCAGGGAGTTGGTGCCCATATTCATCCTGGTCGTAATCCTCCGCGTACTTCTTTTCTCCGCGCGGCAGGGCCGTCAAGTCCCCTTGAGAAACATTGGCATGCTTGGTGAGTAGGGTCTCCTCGAAATTGGCCGGAGACCTTGTTGGCGTGGGTGTCGAGGCGGAAGTTATCACGCCACGGTTGACATGTTGTACGGGAGTCAGTTCTTCACTGGCAGAGTGAGGCCTGTCGGTATCGGCAGAGAGAATGGAGGTCCTGGTCATTTCCGAAGGATTGATGTCGCTCATGAGCGGCATCGGTGGTGCAGGAATTGTGAGGTCATCTTCATATTCCTCAGCATACCGATCCCGTCCCAGGCTTCGGCTTCTGGCGTTTTCTGGTCTTCGACGTCGTCGCTCTCGCCGTTGTCGATCCTCGGATTGGGATTTGTCGTCATGACTGGGGGATGACAAGGCCTTAGCTGCGGTGGCCGCAGCAGCACCAGCAGCAGCGGCTTTAAGCAAATCGCTTCGTTTAGGAGTTGTCGGGTCGGCATCGTAATGATATCCGTCATTAAGTGATTCCCGGCTGACACTGAGCGGCGAGCTGTCTCCATAGTCATGGCGAGCCTCGCGGTTCCGTTTTGAGTCGCTGCGCTGACCCGAAGACCGCCTGCGGTCTGTGGAGACATCATCCCTTGATGTAGTTGTTGTCGCTGATGAGGTGAATGAGCTACGCCGGCTTTCGCGCTTGCTCTGCTCTCGCTTCAAAGCGCTCAATTCGGGTAAAATTAATCTTCTGATTGCGTCTTCGACGGTTTCCAGAAGTTTGGGGTTGTTGATAGATGACTTGGAGACGTTGGAACGTTGTGTGGAATGTGTGTCAACGGAGCGATGGCTCGGAGTAAGATTCGATGACAAGACACTCGAGTCAGCACCTGATACAGCGGATTCCTGATGACCTCGACTAGAGCGACGACGGGGGGATTTAAGGTCGTCCCCTGCCCGCTCACTGACGCTGCTGGTTCTACTCTTGGAACGACTCTTTCGGTGTCGGTCTCCATCTTTTGACTTATCCGACACCACCTTTACACGGTCTCGGTTACCCGTCCGACGCTTGTAATTCTTGATCTCGTCCATGGCGACGCCTGTTGCTGCACCTGCCACAGCACCGGTAGCAAGAGCTTCTCTAGTAGAATGGAAGCTGTTTTTGAGATCAGTTGCACCAGCACCGTCGAGGAAGCTATCTGAGGGGATGGCGGAGATTTCCGAGGGATTCACAGGTTGGTAGGTATCGCCGGTGGGTATCAAGGGACTGGCGGGACGGCGGCGTCGATGACCACGATCTATCTCGATGTCGATGGGGTTCCTCGATACGTTGGACTCTTCAGTGGCTGAAGCATACGAGGACATGCTATTTGAGTCTTCCCCCTCGGGATAGTCGTCGCGAAGTTGATCAAAGAGAAGCCGCTTCGTTTGTGAAGACTTGCGGGTTCCCTTGGTAACCTGGATATGCTCGCCTTTACCTTTTTTTGAGGGAGTGAAACGGACTCTAACACTCGGTCTGCGCTCGCCCGCTCCAGGAGAAGTCTTCCCGCCTTCAAAGTACTCAATGAGTAGCGAGGTCTGAGAGCGGCTGGCTTTATGGCCGCGGGTTGGGATGGTGAGTGGAGTGCCGTCCTCAGGAATGGAGAGAGTCGAGTTGCCGTCGGTCGGCCTGGGGATATCTGCCGTGAGCTCAGTGGGAGTGGCAGTGTCGGTTTCAGTAGGGGCGGGAAGCGGAGGAGCTCTTCTCGAGTCGATACCCATTGTGGTGTGGTGAGAACAACTCGGCTGACAATGGGGGATGCCCTTCTTCCTTTCGCTGCGATGGTTGGCAGATGCAGACGATCCTCACAGGACGTCTCGAGTCGAAAGGAGGAGGGGAGGTTGATTAGGGTGTAATGTCAAGACATGCGGGATGGCGAGAGAAGAATGCACGCAAGAAGAAGAAAGTCTGGGGCAAGAAGTCAGCCAGCGTTGCAGGGCCAAAGCAACGCACACCACGGACAGCGCAGCCAATGACACCGACATCCAACGAGTTCGCCACCAAAATCCCAACGGCGGAGGGGGAGAAGAGGAAAGAAACTCACACAACGGAAAGGAAAACTATCAACGAACTGCGCAAAAGTCAACGCAAACGCAACCAAAGCGGCCTTTGAATGTAGGAGTGAAGATGGGGTGGTGTTGCGGTCGCCTCAGGTGGCCAACGCTCTGCAACCGGAGCAACCAGCAGCAAGCAGAGTGGAGGAGGAGAAAGAGGAAAGGGCGAGAGTGAGAGCCGCAAGGTCTAGGAAAATGCGCCCGGGGGGGACGAAGAGTGGACAGGACAAAAAAGCTGACAAGCTGCAGGGTGCGTGGTTTAAGATGCAATATGTACAGCGTCGCCGAGGGAGCAACAGCAGCGCAACTGCACGTAAACGGTACTATGTATGCACCTGGGCCTCGTTTTCACCAAACCACGAAGCCGTACGAGAGAGTCAAAGCGACTAGGAAGGTGCAAGGTGGAGCTGGAGCTGGGCGGTACGGGACGATAATAGGCTTGTGTGGCTTTTGTTGTTGTTAAAGAGGCGGCTGGGGATTTCTTTGGGCTTAGAGCCCGGGGCCTTGGGGGGGGGGAGGTGATGAGTTGGCGCTGCCGGACGAGAAGCAGAGCTGGGCCAATAGCGCTTGGTGGCCGGGGTTTAGCGTTAAAACTGCCACCTCGACTCTGCCTTGAATGGCTGCCTCTTCCTTCATCACCATGTATTGATTCGATGTGATGATGAAGTGGTGTTTAGTTGCCCGTTGCTACGGCGGTGCAGAGGCCGTTCCCGTCTATTACCTGGCGGCTGCTGACTGCAATTGTCTGGAGTCGGGCATCCAGACGAGCATCTTTCTGGCCTGATGGCTTGACCGATTAAAACCACCTCAGCACCAGCCAGCTCTCGCTCTTCAGCGTCCCACGGGATCATCAGCCGGTTGACGGGCCTACGATGTCAGGGACAAGGAACCTCCCAGGATCGGCTGCCGCCAAAGGTTGCGCATTTCCAGCCCCCACAAGCTGCCAAAATTGCCAATCAATATCGATCGCCCATCAGCCCAGAGTTGAGCCCTGCTCTGCTGGGGTACAAGGGTGGCCTAGGCGTCTTTGACCGGGAGACCACCAAGCCATCAATCCATCACCTCTCGTCGCATACATGGATCCATGCCTGCATCAAATGGACGGGAGGGGCTCTGTTGTGAATATCGTTTCTCCCTCGCTACCTGATAAATTACGGATGACGTCCACTCTTTAATTAGGTCCTAATCTCAGACATTCTCTCACTTGTTTCGATCCAAGTCCTCCTTAGACTGTAGGGCTGAAGTCGCAAAATTCCACTCACGAAATTCTCGTCACCTCCGACTCCGGATCCCGGGATTCCCCAGCCCCCAATTGAACTCCCAGAACTCTACTAAGGCACCCTAACGATTGGCCCAACTAGTCTTATTACTGTCACTCACTGTCTCATGCTAACGTTACCGACGGGCCTCTCCCGCTTCGGCCGCGCCGGCCCCATAGCTTAATTCTCGCCCCGGGCCTTCCAAGATGTCTTCGTCTGAGAAGCATTTGCGACGAGGATTCATCAGTCGAGACTTGACCGGGAATTGATCACCAGCAAAGTCTCATCAGTTACTGGGCCCGTATCCCGATCCCTCGCAGTGGATATCATATGCAGAAACCCCGCCTCGCCAACCCCTCCATCCATCAAATCCGCCCATCCATCCATCCATCTCAATCATCGAGCTTCCATTTTCCATTTTCTTTCCATCCCTCATTGGCTTCCTTCTCCACCGCCAACGCCAATCGCCACTGTCTCCTGTACTTTGCATCGAACTGCCCCGTTTCCAGGCCCAAATGGACCCTCCATCAGACCTTCTAACGCTCTAACTGGATCCCTAATCGGGTGTTTGCTCACCAAATTGTGCGACACACTCAAACAACATGGGGCACCCTTGAGTCCCTCTCAGCAACAGTTCAGCTACGACGCCGAGGCTGAGGAGAAACAAAACGTGGCAGCTCTGACCCCCGCTCGAGCAAACCTCGTCTCCCAAAGGTCAAACAAAACCGCTTACCCCTGCGTGCTGCGAGCGACTCTGAAGCTAGTGCTTAAGTGCATGTCGATGAACGAGAACCACCACAACCACAGCAGCGGCCGAGTGTTCCTTCACCAATTCGACCCATGAGACGGTGACAGGAAGGGGAACCCTTGTTTGCTATCTATCTGCGTTTCAAGGCGTTTGAAACACTTGCTAATGTTTGAAGCCCGCCTTAAGGTGAACTCACAGTGTACAACTGACTTCGATGAAACTATTACGGGGTTGAGGCAACACAAGCCTGGAATTAATGTAGGTTCCCGACCAACTTTCTACTACTCATGTTGCACACTGCCGTGTAACTAACTCTGCAATCCGATCCGACGGCTTCGGTGCTGGAAAGGCGGGCCAAGTGGTTGGCGGCTAGTGTTCAAGAATCCTGTTGATCTACAGCTTCCTCGTATCGGCAATATGCTTGTAATACAAACAGCCCAGACTACGTGCTTCATTCACATGAGAAAAGGTTCTTGACATGAGAAATGGTTTCATTATCAGTGATATTTATCATTGTAGGTATCTTGAACTCCGTCGAAATGCACGCTCGTCACCAGAAAAAGCAGCAGCCCTCTTCGCAACGCCTAGCAAGAAACAAACTTCCAGAAGCCCATCCGTATCCATTCATCATTTTCATCCAAACCTCCTATTCTCCATCGTAACTGCCGGCCCCGGGACAGCTACGGCAGGATACTCCGGGGGCGACCCCTCTCCCCTCTCCAGGTCCCTCAACTCCTGTCCCCTCTCCTTCTTCCCATCGTACGGTGGCGGGGCCTCGCCCAGCTCATTCAGGCCCTCCTGCGATCTTGTGTTCCAAGGAGCCCAGCGACTTGCTCCAGGCCGACGTGAGGTGACGACGACGACGCCGTGCGGCGTGGTGATGGGTTGGCCAGGCCATATGTGTTGCAGACGGCGACGACGTCGGCGGATTTGGTAGATTGTAGCGACCATGCCGACGAAGAAAAAGATGACCAGCGGGATGATTATCCAGGCGAAGGGCCGGTCGGATATGGAGTCCATGCCGTTATCTTCTGTCGGACTGGCCATAGTTTAGTTTGTTGTTGTAGGTGTGGGATGTAAGTCGGTGAGTCTCGCGAGTAGCAGGAGCAAGGCTTTAGTTGAAGAGCTTCAATAGCTCGGAACTGTATGAGTCTCAAGGTAAAGTAGGTAGGTAGATAGATCCGTGATTCAGCCACAGGAGGGAAGATGCAGATAGAACCCGTCGCACTTCGTTTGGCAGCGACGTCAACCTCGTATCGAGTCGCCAAGTCCCAGGCAGGTGTGATATTCCAAGAATACGAGATTCGCTGATTTCCGTCCGCTTAGATCCTTTGTATCTTCGACAAACAATCAGCTATCGAAGCTTTCGCAAAATTCCACCAAATGTATCAGCGCTCGGGGCAGTGGAAATGCTTCACGTCATCACTGTCAAAGGAGGGGAATCTCACCTTCTTATCACACCTCCCCCGAACTGCCCGAGGTCAACGGGTGACTTCATCAGTGTGGCTTGGGGCGGGTACGTGACATGGACGCATCTAGGAAGGTTGGGCAATGCTACGCTACTGAGGGTTCTGTGGCGGGGAACAGCTTGCGTGGCGGGATACCGGGACATCTTCTCGCCGAATCGATAGCTCCGATCTTGAACGCCCGGTGCCTCTGCCGTTCGACCGTTCAAGGAATTTGTGCTCGATGTGACAATAGTCTTTGTTATTTGAAATACCTAGTGTGGAATCGTGAGGCCCAATATGTGATTTGGGGCGTATAGACAGTGGCTTGTTGAGGCGCGGCGCCGATAGTCAATGCGCCGTTAAGCCCCAGACTGACAATTCCACATCCTAAGGTACCTAAGGTGCTCTTGAAGGGTCTTGGCACTGAATGGCTCCGTGCTCCGAGCCCCACAGGGGATTTGCACCGCACGTCACAAGCCAAAGCCTCCACCGACGATTTCACCCTCCAGGCTTCATGGCTTCTCTTCAAAAGGGCACACGACAAGCACCAACAACCACCTTCTCTGGTTCCCCTGTCAGCTATCCATCATGCCTCGTGCTATTCGCGGTTTGCTCCCCTAATCTGGCCAATTCTCACACCTCTAATAGCCATCGCAGGGGTCCTGATCGAATGCGATCCGTCCATCAAGTCGATTATCGTTAACATCGATAGCGACAACCATGACTTCATTATCGAAGATCTGGACGATGAGCGCGTTGTCGTTAAGGAGAACATGGTGGCTCTCCTGAAGGCGAAGCTCCAAGATGTATGTGTACCTACAGATCTATACACAACTGCCAATTCCTTGCCATCACGTCGTTCGCATCACTCCTGAGTTGCGTCGTTCTAATCCCTTCTAGCGTCTCAAGGAGAACCTCCCACCGGAGGAAGAGTCTGGATCCGATAACTAGACGAGACGACCCTATCCAAGTCTGTCATATAGTACACGCCGATCACTCGACAACTGGAACTACGATCTATCGATACCAAACTCTCGATACCCTACTTCGTCGTCCCAAATTTTACAGCTTCTCGAACCGCGGCTTCGTCTTCTTCAATCCACTCATCATCGCCGCCGGGAAATCCTTACCCTGCAACGCCACCGAGTTCCAAACCCTAACATACCTCAAACTATCCTCCGTCGTATGCTCCCTCCCATAATTCAACAATTCCTTCGTCCCCTGTACCGCAACAGGGCTCTTCTCCGCCAATTTCTCCGCCAGCTGCAGCGCCGCCTGTACCGCTGCCGCCTTACCGTCGTGCACCTGGCTCACGAAACCGACAGTCAGGGCCTCCTGCGCTGAGAAGTCCCGTGCAGTGAGACACACATCTTTAACCCAAGAGGTTGAGCCGACAATCTTAGGAAGGCGGGCGAGGGTACCAATGTCGGCGGCGAGGCCGATGTCGACTTCTTTGACGGCGAAACGAGTGTTGGAGGCGCAGATGCGGATGTCTGCGCAGCAGGCGATGTCGATAGCGAGACCAATGGAGATAGCATGAAGAACACAAATCACAGCTGTAAAATACATCAGCACCCATCATCATTGCCAATTCCAGTGCTTAACTTACGTTTCTCGCACTTCTCCATCGCGCCGATAGACTCCTGAAACTCTTCGATATGACTCCTAATGTCCTTTGCCTTCCTAGCCGCGTCTGCAGCCTTGCCATTCAGCACCCCATCCTGACTAGCAGCCTGGACATCCAAGCCCGCGGTGAACGCTCTGTCGCCTGCACCGCTCAGCACCACGACGCGCACCTCCGGATCCGCGCTGAGCTGCTGAAATACACGTCCGAACTGGAGCCACACGGCCTGCGAAAAGGCGTTAAGCTTCTTTGGGCGGTTGATCTCAACGTGCGCGACGAAAGGCGCGGGTGTGCTAACGAGGATGTGCTCGTAGGAGGAGTACTCCGGAATGGGAGTTGCGCTGGACATGATGATTCTAGTATTTGATATGCTGGATTTGGTATATAGCAACGAGAAATATTACACTGGAATGCGTTTTTAAACTATGCGGGCGATTTAGATACCGCGATGAGGTTGAGATGGTGGAAGGAGTAACAAAGCGGTAGCAATGGATGCGGATGTAAGTCGTGGATGTGGAGATGCCGAGGCTCATCTCATTAGCTGCCAAGGTTTCGGTATTATTGTAGCCGACCTTATTCACATGGCCATGGCTAGTTTTCCTTAACGCAGCCTCCAGGAATCGGCAACGAGTTTGTACTATCGCTTGATCTTTAGCATGGATGGCTGCAATTGTTTGTCGTCAACGTTTGCAATTGAAAAGTATTCGCCATGGTTCGTGTGCATGCAAGCCTACATCACATCCACGTGATAGGCACCTCAAGTTTCAGAATGAACTCTATACATGCTCTGTTGCAAGACAATACGGTATAAAACAAAGGCGACTATCGCCTAGACAAAAATTATAATCATTTCCGAGCAGTCCGCCCTGTCCTGGGCCAGACGCCAATTGCCCCCATCAAAGGCCGAATCCGACATCTTCAGCGCATCAACCAGTGCACTCATCCCCCGGCCTATTTTGCCTTGGCGTCAAAAACAAAAAGGGGCCAATTTGTGGTGCCCACAATAACTCAAAAAGATATCCATCATTTACAGAAGCAGAGTGCCGAATAGTGTGAAGAAAACGGCGGCACCAGTAACAAGAAGAGGCGCCGCGACTGAGGGGACGTTCATGGGGGCAGGGCTGTCATCGTCTTCAGAGGATGAGCCAGTAGGAGAGACCTCACCACCGGTGACACTAGCAGTGGCGGTGCCGCTGTCACCAGCGTCTTGAGAACCATCACCATCCAGCCCAGGGCCGTCGCCGGCACCGTCCTTCATGTACTTCTGGGCCTGGGAGGGCATCTCAGGAACCAGGCTGGGGTTAACCTGCCAGACAGCCTCCGAAGTAGGGCAGCTGACGGAGTGGGTGGTTTTGGCAGCGCCGCCATCGCCAGTGGGAGCAGGGTACTTCGCGAGGGCCGACTTGAAAAGGTCGTATTCCTTGGAGGTCTCAACATCATCCTTATCGAGCGTAACGATACCGAACTTGTTGTCTTCGACAGAGTACTCGTAGAGCAGGCCACCAGAGTAGACAGAGCTCATCTCATCACTCATCATGGCCGAGAGTTCTTCGAACTTGCGAGGGCGGTTCTTTATGCAGCCCCACTCCGAGAGGCTATAGCATTATTGTCAGTAAGGTTACTAGCGGGATTGAAGGTTGAATTTGAGACGTACAAGATAGGAAGGCCGTAGTCGGTGAAGTTCTTGACCTTGACGTCCCAGCCAGAGGTCTTGAAGTCGCTGTTACACCAGGAGTAATCATTGAAGGCAAAGAAGTCGGATCGCATATCGTCGGAACCGCAGTTCATGTACATGGCAGTCTGCATTCGGTTGGAAGAGACATCGGCAGCCGAATAACCAACAGGAATCTTGCGAAGACCACGCGAGTTGATGTAGTTCTTCATGTCACGGGTGACGGCCTTGACATAAGGGGCAGCCTTGTCTGTGTCCTTCTCATCGTTCATAACCTCATTGCCTGAGAAAAAGGCAAGAGTGTTGTCGTACTTGGAGAACATCTCCACAGTAGCGAAGACGCTCTGGAGGTACATGGTGTTATAGGAAGGACCGGGCTTCGCTCGGTTGATAGAATACGCCGGGTTGTTGACATCAAGAACGAGGTAGATGCCAGCATCGTTGAGCGCCTGCATGCACTCGTCGTGGTCCTTGGAGTTATCGACAGCGTAGACTCGAATGGTGTTGATTCCAAGATCCTTGAACTTGGCAATGTCGCGCTTGCAGACATCGGGGTCAGCAAGAGGGTCCAGGTTGGCGGAAGCACCACCAGGCTGGTAATCGATTCCTCGGAGATAGAATCGGGTCTTGCCGGCCCAGAAAGCTGGTTCTTGTAAGTATGCGTTGTAGGGAAACGGTCACGGTTGTGATAACTAACCATTGCCAGAAGCTGACACAACGGGCAAGCTGCTTGCTCGCTTGGTGGGGGGATCCTTCAAAGTTGGCGTGGCCGTGACGGAGCCAATGGCCGCCAGGGCGAGAAGGGCAAAGCTCTTCATTGTGACTGGATCGAAGTGATAGAAGTCTGATTGATGAATCAAGAATTGTTGGGTCAGAAGTGGTGGTGGCTCGAGATGATTAAAAGTCGCGAAGGTTGAGGAACACGAGGTTTTCCCAAAGAGAGTGAGGGAACAACGAGAGAAGGGGGAAGGTGAATTACAGCGAATTAAGAAGAATCCAACAACGAGGGAGTTGGAAATGCAGTGACGAAGAACGAAGAAGGAAGAATGGCTGGAGTGAAGGTAGCCAACGGGTGGAATGGAGATGTTGGGGATGGAAAGAGGGAGAGCAGAGGGGGGGGATCGGGAGCGAACTGGAATGGCTGGTGGTTAAAAGGAAACCACCAAAAAGGGACCAGGAACAAGGCACTGACACGTTCAATCAGGGCACGCAGTGACAGACTGTGGCAGGGGAATGATGGCCACAGGCTAGTCTCAGATCACGGTGGGTGCGCCCCCATCAAAACCACACAAGGAAGAGAGAAGAAAGCATTGCTTGCTTGCTCCGAATGCCACTGCCACACCATCCAAACGACCGGGTGGTTGATTAACGTGGGGCTGGCCAGCTCCATTCATTTAAGGTATCGCCATCCCAAACCTCGTATGGACTTTCGAGTTTGCCATGGAAGTTCACGTTGTTCAAAAAGAGTGCAATCCTTCAGGATCGCGTACGGCGGACCTAGAGACAGAACCAACTCTTTTCTGCCATCTAGTATACAGGAGAGGAACCCACGGACACGAAATGGCTTGGCAAAGCTTTCCTGATTTACTATCAACGATGACCTGATGCGACTTGAAGAGGTCGCGCATCCCCAGTCAGAGACTCCCCTGTCAACCCCGTTGTTGTAACAGCGATCCATGATCAGCAGGAAGGGGTGCCCCTTGAGGGGGTGCGTTGGGTGTGGCACGGAATTGGAGGCACGTCCAACATGCATCAGCTTAGGACAGGTATCAAACAAAGATACTACAAAGTGCGACTTCGAATTCGGCATTGCTTTCTTCTTTCCCAAACTCCAACGTCGCGTCAACGCATATAGACTTCTCCAGATCTACTACGGTAGCTTCGTAATACCGTCTCGCTCCTTTCGGAAAATGGCTCATGGAAGGGAGCCCAGCCATTTCGGATCATGACGTCCGCCAATGCTCGTATCCAGATTTCCCTGACGCGTCCCTTGATCAGCACATCAACCGTTGAATAACAATCCAGCCACAACAATCTATTTCACTCTACCATCGCAGAGTCCTTTCTTTCACTCGACAAACCGAGATCACCACGTCATGAAGCATCGAGTTGCTTGCTTCCGAAGCTTCAGAACTTGATCTGGTGCTTCTTTAACGGCCCATGTAACACAAATAATTGGCTCCACAGGTTGTCGTATCGCCTTTCCTAGCCTCACGCCCCCTATCTTAAATCCTCCCGCGATTGGCGTCTCCCGCCCCTTGCCCTTCCACCAACCCCAGCAAGCCAGGTCTAGTGCAACGGAGAGCAAGAATTCTCAACCTCTAAAACAAGCTTTCCGCAATGCAAGCGCGAGAGCATCTACATCTCGAGTCGCTGGTTTCAAAGCCATTGAGGCGGTGCGCTAACCGCCTTGTCAGAGACTCCAGCCCCCAGCAGGCCCGAATGGCCTAGAAAACCCACGAGAAGGGGACGGGCTCCCTTCAAGAGTGGGTGTCGATCTTCAGGGGTCTTTCCCTTTATGTTTCAGTGTGTTCCTCATTGTTTCTTTACATAGAAACCGTCTTCGAATATGACGGTGTTGGACATGGGCGGTTACCCACGTTTGAGACGCTGGCGAAGCGAACAGTGGACAGCAAAATTTCAATCGTCGCGACGATCGTTCAAACGATATGGCCCTGGCTCTAGAGCCTTCAACTGCCCCGGTCCGAGACTCTCAGACACGGAGCTAAACTTGCGGCAATCTAAGTACTAGCCAACCATCTGCCGGATGCTGAAACACGCACTCCCATTAACGTCCCTCAAAGCTCCTCCCACACCCCTAATATCCCAGAACTCTGTGCTTCGTGCTCTGCCGCCAAAGCTATTGCTGCGCCTGCCAGGTTACGCACGCGGTGGCTGCAAGGCCAGAGTCGATAAGCAGAATTCGGGAATGTCAACTTTCTCCTCATAATTCAGAAGTAGAGAGACTTCCACCTCGACGATGAGCGCTCAATCTTGAAGTAAGGACCTTCCTTCATAAGGAACGACAGCACAAAGCAAATCCAGACGCAGAAAAGATACTGAAGTGATCAACAGATAGAGGTTGTTATTCATGTAACGGTACAACAGGTGTAGCAGGCCCAAGCATAGCAAGGAGCAGTCCGTGAAGCACCACCGCGATTCTATTCTTCAGGTACAACAAAAATCTTCTCGACACCTTGCCAGTTGCCTTTGGCCCGTTCTTCCCAATAGCTGTCCTTCCCGCTCTTGATCTTCCACACCTCCTCTCCCTCAGGTGAGCCCTCCGCCATGACGAACCACTTGGGCTTGTGCTCGTCTCCACGATCCTCCATATCCCTTCGCCGAGCACGTTGGGCCTCCTCTAGCTTGTGCTTCCAGTCCTCGGCGTCGTCCAACCTGCCCTGCTCTGCAAGTCGCTGATCAGGGCGTAGTCTACAGTCGGTCGGCGGTAGCTTTCCCTTCTCAATGTCGGTGATCTCATTGAGACTGGCCGCAAACGATGTCAGTCCGTAGGTTTGTGCCGGGTTTTCCACCAGCGATCCGACCCGCCAGATATCCTCGCCTCCACCCTTTCCTGACGTCTTGAGGCCCCCAGTCCAGGTTCCTGTTAAGCCAGTGCCAGTACTCGAACCGTCAGGATCGAAGATATCGACGTTAACATCTTCAGCTCGTCCACCAAACATGCCCTTACTTCTGAACTCAACCGAAGCTTTATGCCCAGTGCTATCGTTGACAACATGCATGGTCCCTACAGGTTCAACATACTTCTCACCCATAACCACATTTCGCAGGAACATAGTGGCAATATTCCATGAGTAGAGTTCGTCTTTGCCGCTTGGCAAGCGAAGAGCGATGCGGACGCGACCCTCCGTAGTTATTTCTGCGCTCTTTCCCCAAAACTTCTGTCCAGGGGCCGGCGACTGCGAGAAAGACCAGCTGACGGAATCGGCATGGATGGCGAGCTTGACCGGACGGTGCTGTACCTTTTCCACGAGAAGCCTAAATCCGCCAGGGACCTCCTTCTCACCGCGGATAAGTTCGTAGGTCTCGCCAAGCAGCGGGTTGAATGGCTTGCGTATAGCTCGCTCCTTAGCTCTACCGTTACTGAATTGGGAGATAGCGAAGGCCGTCACGAACAATAGTCTGTCGCCTGGTGTCGATTGCTTCACGGCTTGGTTTAGCAGTTGCGCGTATTCCAGCTGTTCGGCAACCTTTTGCAGGAGTGATAATGGTTCGTTCGCCGAGACTGGCATACTGATAGTACTCAAGTCCTTGCCGACATTCTTCCGTACGAATGCTATTAAGCTTGGGGGCAGGACCGTCGCGGGTGGTATCCCCGATCTCCTTACGACCTGCTGCTCAATCGGCAAGGGCGCAAGGCTTTTCGGTTTTTGTGGAAACAAGTGGCCGGCGTCATCTGGACCTACTACATCTTCCTCTCCTATTGAGGATACAGAAGAGTTGTCTTGGAAAGATGCCTCATCACCATCTGAGCCGGCAGACTCCTCTCCGCTCCCATCGATCTTAAGAACACCCGAATTCGCATCCTCAGCGTCGAAAAATTCATCGGCGGTAGACACAGTCTCAATGCTCTTCCTCGAAGCCCCTCCTGCAGAAAGCGGGACTGGCATACGCCGTCTCTTGCTGTTATTTATGAGGGTTGTGAATTCTGATACCACGGAGTCGAGATCTGACAGCAGGGCCTGGCAGTGATCTTGAAGTGATTTCTCCTCTTGGATCGGACCTTTTGACCTTCGCCTCTCCGACTTAGAACCATTTGCCGATATTGTCGTGGTGACACTTCCGGGTGAAGGAACGGCGAGCGCGGCAGAGGTAGGTGCTTGGAGAGTAGCTGGCGATAAAGCAGGAGTAGTAGATTTTCGTCGCCAGAACGGCCTCTTCTCTTGTGTGGGAGTAAAGTAAGTATCGCTCTCTTCGAGGACACTTGCCGATCCTGGAGAAAGATATTGAGAAGAGATAGGGGGCTTTGCTTGTGTTGCAACTTCTCTCGTCAAGCGCCGGAGCGCATCTCGAGTCCCGACAACGCGGCTAACCAGAGTTTCGACTTGTTGCCACTCTCGATCCTCCTGTGGAAATGAAAGAGGCTGGATTGTGTTCAGCTGCCGGGTGTTAACCCTCACGTTGGGCCGAACAGGCTGATCCAGGACTTCCAGTCCCCTTGCGATCCTGCTGGCCCTCTCTAGCGCGCGAGCCCATTCCTGGAACTGCTTGTCATTAGGCGCCCTCAAATGCCAAACCTCAGCCCCTGAATCGATGCTGATCTCCCTTCGTCTCTCGTCGGCAGCGATGGCGGCGAGACTTAGGGGGATAGCGCCTCTCAGAGCTGAGGAATTCCGATTGTAGTAATATGACAGCGTGCAAGTAGAAAAGTCGAGTGAAAAAAATCGCCGCGCGTAGCCCTGCCCTTTCTTCCGTCGCCGCTTCGCGAGAGTGCCAACATGGTAGTTATTTGAGTTTCCTCCATCGCTCCGCCCGGAAACAGACGTTGCTCGCCCCCCAGCCTTGTGACTATGCAGACTATCAAAAGAAGCAGATGCCACTCCGTCTAGCTTAGGGCTGCTGTGCCGGCCCAAACTTGTTTGACTGGCTCCAGGACCCTGAAGGTTCGGGAGGTGTGAAGAAGTCTGGGGAGGCGCTCCAGTCGGATATGTGAGGACGACAAATGTAGCGGTCTTGGACGTCTGCTTAGAGAAGGTGTTGTCGAAAACCAGGCCGTACATGCCACTCTGTCCTGCTTGAACATCATGAGTCCCTATAGACACTTTATCTGCTTCGCATTTTCCAGCCCATTTAATCGGTATGAAACCCTTGCTCTTAAGCAAGTCCTGTGCGGTAGTCTCTTTCTTGGAAAATCGACCCGACTTCCCATCCGACACCCCCCTCATCTCCTCAGCACTAGCATCGGTATCGTCGCCCGTCGAGGCTAGCAACGTCGTATTGCCGCTTCCAGGATGTTTTACAATGCCAAAGTTGCTGCGGTCGAGTCAGCGCAGGACTTTGTGGGTTGCGCAGGAGAGAGAGAGTTCCCTACATGGACTTCTTGTGAGGTTGGACACTCCATGACAGCGTATTGCCCTCGTCGACCTTAACCCAACGGACAATATACGACTGCGATACTAGTTAGTTTGCTATCTCTCTATGTCTACAGGGCCAGGGTATAGCATGCCTTGCTGTGCACCTCAAGTTGCTCGATGCCCGCCATTTTTGGTACGAGGGGCGCGGTGTCGCGAGAATGGGCGCCTGTGCTTGCTGCGGCTGACCTCAGCTCTGAGATGCAAAGTTTCGGGAGGCGTGTTGCGGCTTTTAGGCCTGATCCATTTCGGTAGGTTCGGTAACGGCGTCGCGCAAAGTCGAATTATGAGGTTCCGCGGCGAAAAATGCAAGAGTAAGACGTTAGAAGAAGAAAAGTAGGATGGCAGAACAGAGGAACAAAGCAAGGAGGCTGGCTAATACGTGGACAATAAGACGAAGTGGAATTGGCGACTGGGGCTGTTTCTGACGTCCGACTGCCTGGAACAACGGCGCTGACGGTGGCTGAGGTGCAGGGGAAGAAAAGTGCTGCGCCATACCCTAGCCACGGGCATTAGTCTAGAGCGTTTGGTGAAGTGGCTGGCTCATTAACAAGCAGGCCTTGATCCTTCATTTTGCCTAGCTAAAACCTCTATTCTAAGGGCATAAGAGCTATCATCTATACATCTAGTCAGCATAATGTGCGCCACCAGGGGACTCACAGAGTACCTTATATGCCTTATTTCTAGGCTTTAAGACTCTGACATAAAGCGTCACTCGTGGTCTTCGTAGTGCTATTTTCGGCTCCATTACGAGAATGACAAGCGGGTGACAGAAACATTGGCAGTCGGAAGTAGGTTCAAGAACAGATATAGACTCAGATTATTAAAGTCGTATTGTCCAGTGGGTGGGCTTTGAAAATGATTTACATTGCTGGGCTCCTCTTTGCCTCGTAGACGTTGATAGCAACACGCCGAAAGTCGGAATACTTTAATGAGGCGAGTTGTGTTTGCTGTTACCCGCGTGAATGAATGTATGGGTTTTCGACAAACTGCTGCACGTCGAATGTCGGCATGGATCCAATCAGATACCTTAGGGAAGTGGTACTCTAATTCTTTAGTAGCCTAAAGCAAGTCACGGGTCAAAGACAGGCTGGAGCTTCGTCGTGGACAATCCTACAGGCATGGACTACGTTTCTCCAGAAGCATGCCCTCTCATATGCAGTTGCAGATCTCACATGAAGCACACGACCCCAAGGCCTTGCCTTATTTCCACATCAGTGCGTTCTCTTGCGACTTCTTGACGTGCCATCGACCAGTAGTTTACGACGAGTTACCCAGTAAGGTAGTTTGACTGCCTCGACTCAGGTAAAGCGGTGTTTCAGGAGAGCATCAAACTAAGAGTTGGTGTCAGAACGCTCATCTACAAATCGATGTTGAAGATTCCTTGCTTTTGTCACCTACATCCTAAACAGAAACTAGCTTCCGCTCTGACGTTGAGATTCAGGCTTGTCGCAACATCTCGATGAGCATCCCTGAGATAGCCCCCTGGTTGGTATTTCTGGATCATGGAATGCCCGCAACCCACATGGCATTCTGCGTAAAAGGAGATTCCCCACACCTTGGTAAGTGAGCACGCGGATTGCCTCTTTAGCGGGCTGGTGAGCGCGGGCTAACGACTCGGGAGATGGAACCCTGACAAGCCCTGAACCATGGCGGACGGTAAAAAGAACTCCTTGTCTTTGCCAGCTTCTCAGCACATGCCACTCCCGCATCGTGGCGCATATCTACAGCTTCGGTGTTAGCCAGGGGCTTCCGCATGTAAATACTCTGTCACTTTGGAGCATTCGAAAATGGCCAGCCCGAGTTGAACACCTTGCTCCTTTCCACGCCGCAGAGCCAAGACCTTCCAGACGCTGTAGGCCGGGGCGACTAGGCTCGTTCAGGGCGTCCACTGCTACCATAACCCCACTGTGGCTGGGTGCCCCCTCTGAAGCGACCTGAACGCGATGCACTTTGGGGGGGAACCTCTCCTTTTCCCGCCCAGCACGTCCTGGTCCCGGCCCAATCTTGCCCAGCACAGGGATCCGAGCATCAGTGGAATCGCACAACGCGACAGCCACTGACTGACTCTCCTCCGGATGCATCGCTCTCCTTTCCCTTGACTCGCTCCGTCCGCCGCGGCTGCTACTTTTGGTGCTTGTCTTTTTTTCCATGTCTTGACTTCGCTCCTTGTCTTGATCCTTCATCTTTCGGGTCGTTGCTGTTGCTTATTCTTGCTTATCCCATCCCGTCCAATCGTCAACGCCAGTCTATTGTCCCGTTACGTCGGCTCACCCGATGAGCATTGTCCCCCACGATCGAAATCCCCGACAACGGTTACACCTCGACGGATACGTATTGGCTGTCTCTCTTCCGCCGTCACCGACCGCGACAACCCTAGGGTAGACGTACGGCATGACGAGTGTTTTAAGCAAGCGCCAGCAGGCGCGGAACGAGAAGGTCCTCCAGGAACTAGTACAGAAGGTCCCGGGCAATGATATGTGCGCTGATTGCCATGCGCGCAATCCAGGTTAGTCCGATCATACCCGCTTCAGGACTCGAGAATCGGAGGTTTGCTGACAGCTATACTGTGTAACAGCTTGGGCATCATGGAGTGTACGATTTTCCCGCTGCGGCCAGCCGCATTCCCTCGTCGAGTTCCGGACTAACGCGGGCCTTAGTTGGGCGTCTTCCTATGCATGAGATGCGCTTCGATCCATCGAAAGTTGGGCACGCACATCTCGAAAGTCAAGTCACTGAGTATGGATAGCTGGTCGAATGAGCAAGTTGATGTAAGTGTTGCTACTGCGGGATGCTAGTGGATGTTTAAACTTACACCATGCGT
The DNA here is from genome assembly GCA_023628695.1 of Nectriaceae sp. PG4201. Classification (NCBI taxonomy): domain Eukaryota; kingdom Fungi; phylum Ascomycota; class Sordariomycetes; order Hypocreales; family Nectriaceae; species Nectriaceae sp. PG4201. The sequence continues at coordinate 794,332 of JAMAKE010000009.1, forward strand.
AGAACATGCGGAAGGTTGGCAATGTGGCTTCGAACAAGATTTACAACCCCGAGCACCGGAAACCACCAGTTCCCGTAGACGTGGACGAGGCAGACTCAGCAATGGAGCGGTTTATAAGGCAGAAGTACATGAACAACGTTGTCAATGGCAAAGGAAAGCCCAGGGCCCTCAACCTCGACGAAGGGACACCCCCACCTCTGCCACCGAAGAACTCGACAAAATTCGGTTTCAGATCCGCATCATCCATCTTTCCGCTATCCTCGAAGTCCAAGAAGGAAGCCAAAATGGCGGCAGCAATGGAGACCGTGCGGAGCCCAACATCTCCGAGGCCTACCAGCAAGGCATCTAAGGTGTTCGGGGCAACCCTAGATTTTGATCATGGGGACGAAACGGAGCAGAAGCTCACCAAGTTGCGGGATATGGGTTTTCACGACAGCAAGCGGAATGCATTGGTACTGAAGGGCGTCAACGGGAACCTAGAGCGCGCCGTTGAGGCTCTGGTGCGACTGGGCGAGGGCGGCAGGCCATCCCCCCTTCCAACTCCATCTCCACGAGAGCATACTCTGCGGACTAGCAGGTCGTTGACACCGCTCACACCGAGTTCGGGGGGACTTGGACTGGGCTCAGGCTTGAGTGTACCATCCAGGTCAGCTACTGACCGACCGAATACGCCCTCAAGTGCTTCGACAAACCCCTTCGATTTGATGCCGCCAGCTCAACCGCAGACGGCGCAATCGACAGGTAGTCTTCAGAACAGGAATCCGTACAGCCCAACGAGCACGAATCCCTTCGGAGTTCCTCCTCAACAGCAGCAGCCACAACAACTCGATGCGTTTAGCCAGGCTTTCCAAAATATGGCTCTCTCCCCACCACAACCGTTATTTCCCCACCACACTGGAGGGCCTGCATCACAGCCAGTTCAACAGCAGGCAGTATATCAACAATCCATGGTCCCGTCTGCGCCAACCAGCCCTAACAATTATCCACCTATGAGCTTCAATAGCAGTATGACATATCCTCAACCCGTACAGACCCAGCCTACAGGATACAACCCTTTCTTCTCGAATACCTCCAACTCTTCGAGTCCAATCCAGCAGCAGCCTCCTCAGCAGGTTGTGCAGCAGCCTCTAGCCGTTAACACTACCCAGTCACAGAATGGGTACAATCCGTTTGCACGATCTCCAACTAGAATAGCATCTCCGAGTCTCGGTCAAATCCCAGAACAGTCGCAAACCTCGTTCCAAAGCCCTGCTGCTTTCCAAAACTCATCACATTTCCAGACTACGGGTCTATACCAGAGTCCTGCCCCAATGCACCAAGAACCAGCGACGAATCCTTTTTTCGCCAATAGTACCCAATCTCCCACTCAGATGAGCAACAATCCGTTTGGACAGCCTCAACCGAGCCAACCACAACTTGCTCAGCAACAAAGTGGACAACAACAGTTTAACCAACAACAGTATGTTCAACAGCAGGTTGGCCAGCAAGGGTATGGGCAACAGTTATTCGGACAGCAGCAGCAGCAGCAGCAGCAACCACAACAACCGCAACAGCAATACGGGCAGCAGTTGTTCAGCCAGCAGCCGCAGCAACATCAACAGCAGCAACCTCAGCAATATGGACAGCAGTTGTTTAGCCAACAGCCTCAACAGCAGCAGCAACAGCAATTCTATCAGCCGCAAAAGCCTAATAACGCCTCCATAATGGCGCTCTACAACAATTATCCCCAGTTAGCGCCTCAGAAGACGGATCTCCAAGAGGTTACCCAGCAACAGCAACAACCCAAACTACCTACGCAACCCCCGACAATCCTTGAGAATCAGCAGTTACAGATGCCTGCTGCTCCAGCAAAACAAGCTTCCGCTCAAAGTCTATCCCCGACCAACAACCCTTTTTTGAATAATATCTCATCTTCTACTACCGCTACTACCCAGTCGGACCCCTTTGCAGCACGGAGCAGAGAGAGTATGAACCTAGGGAAGGATTTGGCGTGGACTAATGGTCGGCACAGCCCGGATGCATTTGCAAGCCTCAGCGCGAGGCATGGATGAGCCAATGAGTCTATGAGCCGCAGCATGGATAAGGACTCGTGTTCTGGATAGCGGACTGGCGGGAGACATTGCATTGTATGAATAGTAATATCTAATGTTGGATTACGGCTGTAACTCACGCCTTTTCCTTTGTCCATGAGAATTAATGTGAGATGACCAATCGTTATCCACCGTATTCAGAGAGTCTCATTCCTTGGTTTTGCAGATGTAGTCGTTTTCAATTTCGTGTGATCTCTTGCTTTGATATCCCACCCGAAGGCTTGTCTCATGCAATATTCTTCTATGAACGCGAGAAGGAAAGAAGCTAGTTCGCGACTTATCCAATGCCGTTGTTCGAAATTGGGAAGAAACGGTAACATTCGTCCTCTACTAGAGTAGATTGTAGAATGAACTTGGCAACTAATTGCCGTGTGGATTTGATGCAGGGTAAGTGGGAGCAATTTTGAGATGGCAAAGAGGGTTATGTGCAAGGAGAGGCAAACAAGTCAATGATAGCCGAGGAACAGGTTTCAACTACTTTCTTGTCTTGGGCCTAACCTGATGGTTCACATATGCGTGGGTTTCCAGTCTAGGTGCTGTGGTTCTTGAAATTCTAGCCGACAAAAACCACCAACCACATCGCCTCCACCACCAACTTCGCCTAACATCCCTAGTAGTTCTTAGAGCAGGAAAGCCTAGGAACCTGCTCAGTATTGAACTATAACCACTAGTTTGGTAGAACTTTCACCAATGCCGTTTACAATGATGGTCGTCACACATCGACGTATAACTCGTGAAGTTACAAATTTGGACAACCAGACGCTGATCATCTTAGACCGCATGTCTAGTCTCACATCCTACATGAACTGGAAACGGACAAAGCCACGCATCAGCGTTAGAGAATGGGTCTCACTTTTCGGATGCTTGGTCCGTAGGACAAACGCGGGGTTTGATGGTTCGTGGGAGGCAGGAATGTGACACTCCACCAATCAACTTACATGACTAGGGGTAGACTTGGCAGTGGGACGGCGATGGTGGGTCAGTGGCAGTTCTGAGGCTCAATCATGCTGATCGCTGACTGATTGTGACGAAAGAGTCACTTGATGTGAATACGACGAATACCTAACAGTCAATTGAGTCGCTGATCATGCAATTGCTCCCACAGAGACCCTCCGATGTCAAAGGTAGGATTGACGTAAGAGAGGTGGGAGGCTCGACGGAAATAAGGTGGCATATTGCGACATCGGTGGGAGGATTCACAGTGTCCAATGTCCTCAGAGTCTGTGATTATGGACACTGTACCCTTGCCACAGCCGCCTGCCGACAAGATAACCCCCTGGTTCTTGCCAGTGGAGAGTTCTAGACTCTTCCTCCTATCGTGACCATGCAAATGAGGAGGCACAGTGTAAAGTCTGGTGGACATGTCAGCGACTGAACTCTGACAGATCTGTTATCTTCCTCGTAATTTCAAAGGAGTTGTAATTGGTCGGATGAGGTTTTCCAAGACGGTGGACTCGCGCCAACCAGTCGCCTTAGCATGTGCTGTAAAACGGCTCTAAAGTTTCCAGTGAAGGCGTTCGCGTTAGTCAGACATCTGAAGCTGTGCCCGCACCGTCCTTAGCACTGTATTTTATAGCAATTTTCAATGAGGCTACTCGGTGTGGTGAGCCCAGACCGGCCAATTTGCACAGTGATTGGCGAAAGCAGACCGCCACCTTTACAGTGCGCCTACAGTGCACCCGAAGCGTCCGCCAGAATGAAGCAGGTGACACTGCCACAAACTCTGTCCGTGCTTCTCGCCCTTTCCCTTCCACGCTCACTTTTTCCCGACTTTGACTGACGCATCCCAATTCCGGTTTCACCGCTGCCCAACTTGCACGCTTCCACGATCAAGACATTGTCTCGTACCGCATTCAACCCCGGAGAAATCGTCTATAAGACATCAAATCTCTTCTTCAATCCATCAACTTCAAGTCCAATATTACCTGCCTCTACATCCGACGAACCGACACGCAAAAAACCCAACGTCCACCGCCTCCGCCGTTATCTTCCCCTCACAACCAGCACACCCGAGAACACTCAGACAATCAACCAGGGAACCAAGGAACAATGGCGCCAATGAGGAATCAGAATTTAAATTGTAGTAGTAACTACGGCGAGGACGTTTTCCAGCAGGTCAATGTCCTTGCCTCCTGCTACATTGTCGACTCTACTACCAGCCTCAAGAGCGTCCACTACTGCACTACCGGGGTTGCAGGTTCGTTCTGCCTCTCATCCTCCTAGCATGGACAAAAGACTAACATCCTACAGGGGCCGAGTGGTATTCCTGAGGTCCCTTCCTCAGGCCTACCCTCCCCGCCAACAAGTCCCCCCCTCGCCGCATTAACCTCGTCCAACGAGCTCGCTCTTCTTCCTAAGAACAAGAAGCGCGAGATCCCAGGCCGGCGCCTGGGCCGACGAGGGGGGGCAGCACTTTCGATCAGGGAAGAATGTGAGAGATTCTTCTGTGAGTCCATGAAGACGGCTTTTCTTGGTGAGAAGAACTCGTCGATGAATGGCTCCGGCCTGTCTGGTGCTTATTTACAAACGCCGCCACCGGAAAACCGGCTTCCCGCACACTTTCAGCAGCATTATGATGATGACAAGGCCCTCGGCTTTAAGATTGATGCTTGGATGGAGGTATGGGATTATGCCGGCGGTGCGAGCTTCCGCGCCTTCCTTGCGGATGATGGAGAGGAGAAATCACTCTTCGTTTTCTTTGATATTGAAGGCGTCCTGGGAAGAGATTTGAAGAAAGCGTATGTTTATTTTACCATCTACCAAAACCCAACGTCAACACGAACTGACATACTTTTAGTTTAATGGCTCTCATCGAACTTGCCGACGGTCCCCTGGACTGCTCCCACATAGTCACTTGCATAGATAGGCGCATCCCCGCTGAAGAGGCACAATCCTTATGCAAGAGTCTCCAATGGGTCGGCTTCGATATGACTACTCTGGATCACTGGGCTCATGACTTGGACGTTACGAGCAACAAGTGGATGTTCATGGGTATGGAACTGTAAGGACGAGGGAACGTCCGGTTTCTCGGGAGTTTTGATTGAGTTTACGGTGTTTTGATCAGTCTCTATTCCTTTCCGTTCGCTATTCTCTTGACATAGGCCATAATAGGCGGTAAAGTGCTCTCGCTCGGGTTAGTTCCGGAAGAAATTGGTTGCATTTGGGCGTCGAGTCTTCAAAACTCGGGATTATCTTCTATTTTCTTCGTATCTTACGACTGTCAAGGTATTTGAGCGCATGGTTGACCTTTTGTCAATTTCACGGGGCAGCATTACGTACAGACTTGTTAGTTTCGTCAATTCAATTACCACAATTCAACTGTTTTAACACCAGACCTGTCTATTCTTTCCCATGACTTTGAGTCCACCCCTTCTAAAGATCGGCCTCGAATTGTCGTACTTGTAATCCCTTCTCTTGCAAGTACTCCTTAATCTGCTTGACCGTGTACTCTCCCCGGTGGAACATCCCCGCTCCCAGTGCCGCATCTGTCCTCGTCTTCTCAAACACCTCCTGGAAGTGGCTCGGGTTACCAGCACCACTGGACGCAATGACGGGGATCTTGATTGCTCCTTTGACCTGGTTGATCAGCTCAAGATCAAACCCGCTGTTCGTACCATCCTTGTCTATGCAGTTCAGCAGGATCTCGCCCGCGCCCATAGCCTCAACGGCCTGCACTAGCTCCACAACGTCCATGTCACGCGTCTCACGACCGCCTTTGATTGTACAGGCGTACCAGCAGAACTCCTCACCCTTGGGGCCTGGGTAGGCTGTGCGGATGATGTTGTGGCGGGTTGCGTCTTGCTTGGGAACGTAGACGCGCTTGGGGTCGACGCTGACGACGACAGCTTGGTTGCCGTACGCTTTTGAGATCTGCTCGATGGCTGTGTTGCCGAAGAGCTTCTGGCCGAGGGAGTAGTACTCTTCCGCGGCGAGCACGGCGTCAGAGCCGATGGACACCTTGTCGGCACCGGACTTGAAGTACATAGTCGCAATCTCGAGAGCGGATACTTTGGTGCCGTCCGTGTCGACGGTGTCGCGGATGCCGCCGCCAATGGTCAGAGGCACGAAGACTGTTTTGGAGGTCTGACGTAGAATCTCCAACATGGGCAAATCGGCGATGGGACAGTCGCGGAAGGACGTAATGTTGAGGAAGGTAACCTCATCGGCACCGTCCTCGTAATACCGCTTAGCCATCTCGACTGGCTTACCGAGGTTGCGCACATTGCGGTCATCGCCCTTCTCACGCACATCATACTGGTCCCCCTTGGTCACCACGAGGTCGCCTTGGTCGTTGGTGCGTACATCGAGGCAGGCGATGACACGACGGGTGAGCATGTCCCTGCTCGGGGCGGGCGATGGGGCATCAGGGGTAGCAGTTGCGAGGTTTGCGGCACCGGAGCCCGTTAAGAAAGCGCGGAGAGTCCGTAGGCCGGCGATACCTGACTTTTCGGGGTGGAATTGCGTTGCGTAGATGTTTCCCTTTGCGACGGCGCCGACGAATGTCTCCGTACCGTACGTGCCAGTTGCCACGGTCCATCCCTGAGCCTCTAGCTCACCGTTGGTGTAAGGGAATTTGTACGAGTGGACGTAGTAGTACTTGGAGTCTGGCTGAAGATCATACATGGCCTTGCCACCAGTGTTTGCGCTGTTCCAACCAATGTGAGGGACGGACTTGTCCGAGTCGTCGAAGCGGTCCAGGTTAAATTTTATGACACCCAGACCAGAAACGTCGGGATCTTCTATGGAGCCTTCCCACAGGGCCTGTAGGCCGACACAAATGCCCATGAAGGGCTTGCCGGCCTCGATGTGTTTCCGGATGGGCTCAAGGTAGTTGGCTTGGGCAAGTTGGGAGAGGCAGTGGCCAAAATGGCCGACGCCGGGGAGGATGAGTTTCTATAGGGTATGTCAGTATGATCAGACTGGGAGGCGGGACGGGTGTAAAGGGTGTAGACCTCGGCTTTGGGAACATCTTCTGGTGACCGCACCCACTCGACGTCGTATCCCGACTTCTCAATGGCGTTTACCAGACTCCTGATGTTGCCGGCAACATAGTCCAGCAGGTGAACCGTGGGCATCTTACCCGCTTCTTGAGACTAGCCTGGAGGTAATATAGGGAATATGATATAGAAGTGAGGTGGCCTGAGAAGATCTAGATTAATCCAGGAGATGCGATCTAGAAATTGTGAGATTTATTTACCAAAGGATAGGACTACGTGAGTCAATCGTGAGTCTACGATTTGGCGAGAAAGTGACTGAGTGCTAATGCGGCTCGAAATTCAATCAGCGATAGCGGGGCATACCGGGCTGCCCCGCCTGATCCCTGTCCTGCCGTCCCTGACCGACCTGAAGGGTCCAGGAAGGGCAACTAACATGGATCGCTTTAACCTTTGATCTTTAATTGTTGACGTTGAATGTCGCAGACGCGACCGCGAAGCCCACAGCCGTCTCCCTTTTAACACGAAGCAAACAAGCAATTCTGCGACCCCAATAGGACGCGACGTCAAATCTTCGATGCTCTACCCCGCTACGACAAGGATACACATTCTCGCTCTTCAGCGACCAGACCGGTGACACTATGGGAACTCCAATGGACGAGGAGGCATTGGCAAATGAACCGGCGGCATTGGGCCTTGAAGAACTCGTGGAGCAAGATGAGCAAGAAGATTGGGAATATGAATACTCGACTACAGAGACAGAGGCAAGTGCGGTTCGGATGCATTGGAAGCACCATCGTTAACCAAACTCTAGACTTATTACTTGACCCTCGAGCTATCCTATCCTGAATTTAAAGATCGTCAATCGAGAACACCTCATCATAGCCGCGGTGGGTATTATAAGAATTGGTTGGACCACCATGCTGTTGGGCCGAAAGGTACTGGTCAAGCGGACAATGATGCCGACGACAACGACGACGAGCCGCTGCCAGAGGCAGAAGCCGACGATGACGAACCCGAGATCGACCCCGAATTAAGGGACAAGGGCAAAGAAATAGACGAGGGAGGCCAGGATGACGAAGCGGACAAGGCACAAGAGAATGTTAAGGAGTTGGATGACATTCAAATACTGGACCTTCACTCTGAGAAACCGATCATCTCATACAAGGGACGCGTCTTCGAGGGCCAATGGGCTGAAGTGATTGGAACAGAAGCCATCTTCGCCAACCACGATAGCGATAATACATTACCTGCCCTGCGCCAACTGCCGGGCAATGTGGACTTGCTCGGCGCTAGCTCGTCGCGCATCCTCACAAAGGAGACGATCCTGAAGCCGAAAGTCCCCAGAGAAGATCCTTTGGCGGCGATTCGAGAGGAGTGGAATATTCGCATTCCTGTCGGCAAAGACAGGACTGGGGAGCGAGCACAGCAGACGCGGTTCCTGGAGAACCTGATGGCACTGAAGAAGAAAAAGGGGGAGACGGATCATGTGACGGTCTATGCGAAGGATGGAGCCGGCAAAGACTTTAAGGATAACAGAGATCCAGACTACAAGCCTCGTAGGAGGAGGAGAATCTTTGACGAGAACGGACAGGAAGTGTTTCCGAAGAAAGATAGGAAGCCGAGGGGTGGACGACGGGCCATGGGACGACCGAGACTGCGCGGTGGACGTCACGGAGGCAACGCACTCAGGCCCAGGGATATGGAGAGCGCCGGACCCAGCGCACTATCAACACCAACTCCTTCGAGATGGATGGACCTTGAGGACAAGGATGAGGATGAGGACGAGGATGACGATGAAGTGGTTGAAGAGAGCGAGGACGAAGAGGACGAGGACATCTCGATGGCAGATTAGGAGTAACGGCTTTCAAACTTACAACTGCCGGCAACACCAAGAACCTCGAGGTTGCATGCACGACTCAGATCTGGGGATAGATGCGACGAGGCGCACTGCCGCTCACGACGCTACCGTTGGGCTACGTTAGCAACATGGGGGTAGGGTGGGAGGGACGTCCATTGGCGTAAGCGATATGATACCCGTGGTGTAGGAAGGCGCTGATAATTGAAGACTTGATTTTGATATTCCCTCATTGCAAGGATACTCTGTTGGGGTTTAACTCGAGACTACGTGTGGCAGGTGAACAGAATTCCCGGGACGGAAATACCTCGCTTGATTCTTGACCTTATTGACTTTCAGCCCATCTCGCCAACGCCGAAGTTCAATTACGAGGATGGTCTAGATGCTATTTCGAACCCCAAACTCAGATGCCAAGAATAGAACTTGAATGATTTTGGTGCATGGATATTGGAGTTTGCCCTTTTCTGGTTCTGAGGTGGGATACTTTACTTCTTGAAAGCTTATTCTTGTACTTCCAGGATGTTGATCGGTCCATTCATCATAGTGATGGCTACTTGTCGTGGCTACATTAGAGTAACCGAATCGGGCCGCACCTGATACGGCTGGGGGTCGGAGATTCTTGGAAATGATTTTTGACCTCCGACACAACTTCGCCGTTGTGTTGATCTGTTAGAATCCTGGGCATCTATGGGACGTTGACCCGCCCATTCATCATAGTGATGGCTCTTGATGGGATGTGTGCCCCCCTCACCTTGATTTAGTGTGGTCTGTGTTGTCTGGTCTGGTGGTTTGGCGATGAACCCCCCAGCAAGCCATCATGACCCATCCGAAGCGATCCCTCAACCCACGATGCCCCAACGTTTCTATCAGCGGTGAAGCCCTCATGCCAACTGCAAACCATCCCATCACCCACGCGTTGCTTGATGGGGCCATAATTGGTAGACGACGCGTGATCCGTGACTTCGAGACAAGGGTCACCTCAGCCTCGTCCGCTCCGCCAAAGCGGCAAGGTAGGCACGGGGTCCAGTCGCGTACGGTGCCATGTGGCGGTCTGGTTGACGATGGTTCGCTGGTGGACCTTGTCTGGTGTTTTGAAACTCTTGGATGAATCTAGATTGCCGAGGTGGTGGGAGAAGATCGTATCCGTAATGTTTATTAAGGTGGTATTAGTTTGATATTATCCGATCTTCAGTCCGGTACTCGGGGTACCTTTCTCAAGTAGCATATCTTGATTCTAGTCTTAGAGGCTCACATCACTCGCTGCCAGCAGCCGACCCAGGACCAGTGACCGCTAGCGATGAGTGATCAGCTCAAAGGGCTGCGGGACAGACACGGACATGGTTCCAGTGACAACCCAGAACCCGATTTCGAGACCAGGGCTACTGTAGAAAGAAATAGTCTCTGTTAACCAGACCACCGCGCAGGATGAAAAAAAGAAGGTTGGTTTTAGCTCCAACAGGGAGGTGAGTGTCGCAGACTCGGATTGGGCCTAAGGGTTGTATTCGCATGCTGCATCCAGGCCACTGCAGTGGAAGGTCTGGAACTGCTGCCACAAGAGTAAAGTATCTGGGTACCTAGAGAGAGTGGCAGAGGGACTTTTTTTTCTGGATGCCCTCCATCACCCACAAGCGCTGGCCAGCGACAGCCAGCGCAAACAGGGAACTCAACCTTGAATGAATCGGATCTTTCCAGCCCCCCCTGCAGCCCCTCGTACCTTGCACCATACGGGGCTTACCGTGGAGGGGCATCAGTCAATGGATGCGGACGTTCGGCGATCCACTGAGGCGTCTGTGGATGCTCAGAAGGGAAGCTGGCCGTAATCGTATCGGCCTTCCAGCCGAGTTACCGGTACTAAGTCTCAGACAGCGGTTGATACAGCGGGGTAGGTAGCGGGTACGGCATTACCGCCCAGGGCTGGTTTTAGCAGGCATTCTTGTGGAGTGGGTGAGGGGGGGAAGGGCGGTCCGAAAAGAGGGGTCCAGATGTGTGTCCGTCTCAACGTGGAGCTGGATATGCACTTGGGTCTCAGGTATTGACCAAGCAGAAGGAGGGAGAAACACCACGAGGATCGACACTCGTAGGCGGGAGGGTACATTGGCGCCATGTACTCCTGGCAGTCTGTCGGAAAAAGCAACCTAAGGTACCTGACTTGATGCTTCATGGTGGTCGCCGTGGTGGTGGCAGCGATGATGAGTTGGTGTTGATGCTGTTTGCGCTTTTTCTGACGCAGGGAACTTGGTTGATTCGAAAAGATAGGTACTACTGCCGCAAGGTACCTGCTAGTAGCCCTTATCCTTGTCCTGTCCCGTCTTAGACCCTGAGGGATGGTCGGCGCCAGCGCTGCAGTGACCCAATGGATGGGGACCCGTTTCCGTTCCCGCAGGACGGAGTTCCTACCCGGACCCAGATTCCTGTGAGATTGTTATCCTTTCATCACTTGCACCCGTTTCCCACCAACAAAATCTAGGCCCGGCCTAGCCCCGACATGCCGCCAGCGGCGTCGTTTAAACCTGTCGTTTCTCCTCCGTTCGGTTCGTGATGCTCATATAGCTGGCCTATCTCCCCTCCGTGCCCTATCCTCTTACGACCGAGTCCCAGTGACCTTCGTTTGTTCGGTTCCGTCCCGACGCCCTGGCCGTCTCGACCATTCCTACCTCCTACCTCCTCCCTCCCCCCTCCTCCGATTCTCGCTCGTCGTCCCCGGCGATACAACAGCTTCCGCTACCGTCGTTGCGCTAGTCGCAGGTACAGGGCATTGCCTGGGCCTTGTTCAGGTCGCCATGTTCTGCTTACGCCGATGTACGATTGTACTCGCCTTCTTACTATTTATCTCCTTCGGAGCATGGCTGTTGCCCAAGGTCCTCGACCCGACGAAAGCTGGCCCAGAAAAGCGAGCCCGTGACCGTCAATGGGTCCAGAGCAGCCCTTACTTCTTGGACCGCCAGGCCTGTCGTTGGATCGGTGTCTGTGGGCTTCACCACTTGAGGAAGGATCCCGCTTCTCGAGGCAGTGGCCTTGACAATGACGAATGGGGTGAGCTGAGGCGAAGGGCCCTCCGATGGGAGCCTGAGGAGCTTCCCAGGGAAGACACCAAGCGAAATGTCCACGATCGAAGGAGAGTCCTCAAGGACATCCCCGACTACGTGACCAAGCATGCGCCCTTCGTCCATCTCTACTCGGGCGAGGAATTCTGGCCCTCCGACATTCGAGAGCATGTCGAACACATGACCGTCTACGTGGACGACGAGCCCTTAAACACGACGGAGAAGTGGACTCTGCACAATCTGCATCATCTCAACAAGTACTCGGGCAATATTGTCCTCCGCAGCGAAGACGATGTCGAGGACCGTCCTAGTTGGCTGCATAGCCATTACAGTATGCCCAAGCCCTTTCCCGAGGAGGACCTGCCGGAGGATATTCCTCCCCCGCGTAACAATGGCCCCAAATCGCCGGAAGAGAGGGAACCGACTAGCTGGTACGACGTTGATAAGAAGCACCCGCTTCACCGCATCTCAGACCCCCGAAAACGCAAGCCTAAGACACACCCTCTGACTAACGAACGTCTTGTCACTCGTGGCCATAAGCCGGATGAGAATGGCTATTCGGCAGCTCCGGCTGTGTTGGTGGTCATCGACAAAGGCTCTGGCATTGTGGATGCCTTCTGGTTCTTCTTCTACTCTTACAATTTGGGCCAGACAGTCTTGGGAGTGCGCTTCGGGAACCACGTGGGCGACTGGGAGCATTGCATGATGCGCTTCGAGAATGGCGTCCCGAGGGGCGTCTTCTTCTCCGAACATGAGGGTGGACAGGCCTACGCCTACGAAGCTGTCGAAAAGCGAGGCGTTCGTCCGGTCATTTACTCGGCCGTCGGCTCCCATGCCATGTACGCCCTGCCAGGAACGCATGCCTACATCCTTCCCTTCAAGCTCCTCAAGGACGTCACCGACAAGGGCCCGCTGTGGGACCCGTCTCTCAACACCTACGCTTACCACTACGACATCATAAAAGAACATCACGAGGACACCGACATCGACATCTTCCGTGAGCCTAAGAGCCTCGTTCCAGCTGCATCGAACCCGCACGCCCCGACCTCATGGTTCCACTTCAATGGCCGCTGGGGCGACGAACTCTACACCCTCGCCGACCCACGTCAGTGGCGCTTCTTTGGCCAATACCACTACGTGACAGGCCCGGATGGCCCCAAGAACAAGAGGCTCCAGCGCGGCCAGCTGTGCCAGACGAATAACTGCAAAATCCTGTATGAGCTCGACCCGAAGGGGACGTGGTATTAGAGCAGATTCGCAGCATTGACATGCCAGTATTTCACATCAGACGTTGTTCTTTCAGCCATTGGCTTCTGGGTTCCATATATCGGCACATTCATTCCAGTTCACATCCATATTTCACCACGAAAGGACATGGCAAGACGAAAACGAAGACGAAGACGAATTATTCGCTGCTTCGCCGAACCGGATTGCCGGAGAAACGCGTGGCCGGTGGCGGTGGGGAAAAGCCGCTCGTATCGGCGAGAGGCTGGGGGTAGGCGGGCAACAATGAATAAAGAAAGGGTATCGGGAAAACCGGATGATATCCAACGGTATTAGAAAGGCTTTCGGGTTTCGGGTTTCGGTCGTTTGGGGTGACGTTTTATTTTTATTTTTACTTTATACCATCGCCAGGATCTGGGGATTTCCTTTTTTCCTTTTTTTTTGGGGGGGCTTGAGGCTTTAGAGGTTGGATGACTTCCTTTGAATTTTTTTATAGCTTGCGTTAAGGCTTTGGATTTGGATCTGGATTTGGTTGGCAATGGGGTTCTGTAGGTGCGATGTGATGGGCTTTGATACCCGATACCACTGCCGCGTTAGAGATGCGTTGACTAACCCCCTCAAACAGCAACTGGATTTATGAATTTATGTTAAAGAATACAATGTATCTACGATTTATCCATGCATTTGTTCCGCCTGCTCTCGTGGAAGGTCTTTCTATGAAAGCGGTGATCTCATCGCGATATGTAACGTATCAGCGTACGCAGCCTTCTCAGGCAGCTGAGGATACCTAGGAGACTCGTATACGGTAACAAAACAAGTGAATCAGGATGCTACCTGGAAATTTAGGTGCCTGGCTTATCCAGTTTTTGTCTCTTATTCAAGCCATGGCCTAAATATAGACGGTAGTCGTCGTGTGCGACGCGTCAGTTCCCCAGATTGTAAACTCCGTATTATATTAACTTGAGGAGATACGAGGCGGCATGGATAATTAATGGCTACCATTCATTGCGCGCTGTTAGTTGCAGTATCCTCCAAAGCTTCAAGATGCCAGTAACGAACCAATCAAAACAGGACTGTGAGATTCAAGCAGAGAAGATCTCTATTACATACTCAAGGAAAAGAGTAAGAGTAGCGGTGGCGATGCCATGTCTACATCGCATTTAGTACAACAAGCTGAGTTGCAATCCAAGACAAGTTCGATCCAACAGGATCTCAAATCAAGCCCTCCAAGATCTACAGTTCGCTTAAACAAACAAGCGTTCCCATTCCTCATTTCCATCTCTTCAAAATAAACCAACCGCCTAACCACTCCGTGCCGACCCCGAACGCTTGTTCCTATATAATTCATCCATAACGCCTCATATTACGACCACTATAACGCCAAACGTATATCGGACTTCCTCCTCCTCCAACTGGGAAAAACCTTCCAGTTCCTAGGGTTCACCCACTTCGTAACAGTTTAGTAGTGTCCCTTGTACATCCGTCCATCTCATGGTCTGTTCTCATCGTCTTCGTGAATCTGAAAACCCGCAGCGTCTTCTGCGGGCCAAGCACTCTGTGTGCTCGGATACTCAGACGGCTGGCTGCTGGCATCGCTGCGCTGATCAATCTCACGCGGATCAATGTTTTCACCGTCTGAGATACGATCCTGGTCTTCGATGCCTGGCCAAGGTTCATCTTCGGGGAGGTGCCAGCGCTGAGTGTCGAACTCGGGGTTTAATTGGGCATGATTCAATATTTCGACACTGCCATCACTTTCATCATCGTTGTAATCATAATCGGAGTCGCTTTCATCGTAGATGTCGATATCGGCATCTGGATCCACATCGGATACAAATGCAGGGACATTGTGTGTCGTACTGCTGCCTCGGACTGCACGACCATCTTGAAGCGGAGCATTGCTGTACGGGGTGGCATAAGCAAATGGTGTAGTGCCCCTGACAGTCTGACGGTCAGTGATGCCCAAAGGCATTGGGCTAGGCGATGCAGTCCACCTCGGCGTGAACCGTTGGTGACTGGGCGACCGAGTACGACGTGGCTTCATGACTGCAGACTGTGAGTTGGTCCGCACCGCAGGGGAAGCGCGTCGATTTTGACCGTAAGAAACAACCCGACGCCTGGCCGATGCTGGTGAGTACTGTGCTGGTCCTGAGATGGGCATCGACGCCGTGCGAATGTGAGGGGGGCGAGATCCTCTTCTCGCCTTCAGTGCGGGAGATTGCCCACGAGCCGATATGCCAGGGCTGGAGCATCTAAACATCGAAACAGCGGGGAAATATTGCTGCGAAGGCGATGATGATATTGTTGTCTGCCTGTCTTTGGGTGCGCTCATAGACACTTGAGCGCTAGGCGTTTCATCCAACTGATCGTTCCATGACCAGTAATCTTCCCGGTTGTCGGCTTCGGTGCTCGATGGCAGCATCCCTCCATCAGAATGAACTCGGCTCATTTCCTTTAGCCTCTGCCATGTCCATCCGGTCTCATAAGCCTGGAAGTCCTGGAGGTAAGCGTCAGGATGGGTGACGAACAGTCTAGGTTCAGACGACCTCATCATGACAGAGTTCAGGAACTGTACATCCCACATAGCAGGAGTCATCATCTCTGCAGGACTGAGAAGCCGCAAACGGGAATCTTTGTGGATCTTGCGTAGAGGAATCCAGGCTGATTGCAAGCCCAAAAACGTTGGCATGCGGCCGTCGGGCGTTTGTGACCGAGAAGACATCTGCATGTCGCGAAATACGCCGCCAAACGCAGAGTGCATGGCCAGATTGACGCTTCTTGCGTCTGATCCGTTAACCGTGACAGTCTTGATCAGACCACGGCTTCGCAGCCGCCTATCGACCATGCTCTTATCTCCACAGGCCTTTGGGAAGAGCCACTCAGTGTCATGATCTGGACTCACCCAATCACCATAGAACGGGGACTGAGATCGAAGAGTAGCCGTGCTGTGCGTCATGGGGAGCTGCGTCCATTCATCACTGCCGATATGTGCTTCAGTCTTGAACAGATGACTCTCCTGCCACACCTTCTTAAGAGGAAAGGGCATGAAAACAACCTCGACCTCCCATGGATGACTAGCAGAGGGCATCAAAGCTTGGAGCTGGACGACCTGAGCCTGCAAAGACTGCACCTGGCTATAAAGTTCTTGAGAATGAGCTGGCCGACTCGTAGCATTGGTCGACACCGAGACCACACTAGCATCGTCATTTCGGCTAGTGCGAGAAATTACACTGCCGTTATCGTTGACGATCTTCTCAACCTCCTCTACTCTGCTCTCAAGCTCGGCCATGCGAACATCAGCATGTTCATGTTTGTCATGACATTCCTCGTGACCAGGAGCCGAGAATGACACTGTCTCCAGCCTATCAAGGCGCTGTTCATGGCCGCTAACAGTGTCTGATAAGTTCTTGAAAGCCCGACGGGATACACCTGTCTGGGAGCCGTGGCCTGCCCGTGGTTCCCGCTGGGTAGGACTATCGTCTTGTGGGGTTTCTCGATCATGCTGTTCCTGGGTGACAAATACAAATGAGTCGGTCTGAGCGGCAGGTCCTTCAGGTTCGGCAGCTTTGTTGGGTTCCTGGGGTTTGTCCTGTAGTGGTGACCTTGGTTTTGCTCCAGTTCCACCACTAAGTGTTTGGAGGCCTTTTCCCGCAAAAGGTCGTAAGTACTTGGCCTGGGCGGAGGATGTGGTAGAAGTTGCGGTCTGAGATGGTAACAAGCACTGAGATGGAATGGGCGGTAGTGTATTAGGGTCCGGGTGAGATTGAATAAAATTGCGCCAACTTAACGTATCTGGCATCGAGGTACCTGGACGAGGGCTTGCAGAGATCCTAGAATTCGGGCTGGTCTCTTCGGGCCTATTGTGAATGAATGAAAGAGCTCCTCCAGGGCTGATGAAACTTCCGAAGTCCATCCCGGGAACACCAGCGGGCGTCTTGAGGGCCAGTTCCATCATGGGGCTTAATGGTTCGCGTCCAGTCCTAGGCTTCTCATTTTCCTGTCCGGGAATACTGGTATCGGGGAGCTGGCCATCACGGTCTCCATGCTCGTGATAGCAAGCATGGTGGTTGCACATGCACCAATGAGTCTGGTCCGGGTTGAGATGGCCTCCGGATATACTGCAACGGCCCCAGAAGCGGCGGCATCCACATCGGGCTCCATTGGCACCTGGACTTAGATCCACGTAATTGCATGCTCCTCCTGGAAGAATGGAGACAAGATTCTTGTTGGCCGAGGAGGCATCGTTGTAGATATCGAACAGGTTCGCGCCGATATGGGACGGATCGAAGGGAGTCGTAGCCATTGGGAGGCGCGGGCGCCCATGTCGCGGGGACGAATTCGATGGAATAGATGTTGAAGCTGATGGGGACGAGGTTGAGGGCGAATGGAAGCAAGAAAGTCGTGATGATCTCACGGGGCCCAACCAGGCCCTGCTGGGTCGCAGACAATGGGACCGTCTAGTTCATCGCACTGCAGTTGTCAGTCAGTCTAAGCCCTGAAATGATGCTATGCAGGCACCGAGCCCATGATATTCTGGGATCCTGAGGCACTGACCAGGGAACGGAGGAATCAACGAGAACGATGCAAGAGCGGATGGAGCGAGGTATTTATCTCGGGCGCCCAGTGCAGTAGCAATGAGGCGAGTGCAGGCGAACCATATGAATATGGATATGGGGGAGTGGACGAGAAGAAATGTTGCGAGGAACTGGGGAGAGGTTGCGCAGGGCCTCTGGATGGGCGAGGCGACCACCTCAGACGCTGATGGGGCGTGTGAGACAAAGGTGGGATGTATCAACAAGACGCGATTCCCTGTCGTGGCCTACGCCTAATTCAGAAGGATTGCATGGCTGCCTTAATTGGTGATGAAGCTGCCGGCCTTGAATGCCATTGGTTTCGACGTAGGAACAGCTCTGTGTCTGCTGACTGGAGTGAAGCGATTCATGCCCAAGCTGCACTTATAAGAGGCCATATAAAGCCGTTGAAAGCTTAGGCTCTTCATCGCCAACGGCCCATCTAAACTCAATTAGCACAGTATCTGTATCTTCATCCCCCAAGTTTATTATTGACGAAAGCACCCCCGTCTTAATTCATTTAAAGCAGCGGTCCTCCATGCCGCAACGCGTCCACTCTAAGAGGCCCCAAAGTCACTCCTAGAGATGGCTCTCCCCCCCGACCCCGCCAAACTGAGCGCTTTACGCGGTGTAGCCAGTGCACGCTCACTAAAAGATACCTCCCCTTAAAGCCAAGACGCCGCCAATAGGATGCTTCCGCTGGTTCCCGCGTTAGTGGGGGAGCGGCTGGCTTGGAGGGGTCTGACTCAATTCGCGGTGTATGTTTAGAGAGCCACGGCACCTGCATAATTGCACATTGCTGCGTCCAACGACATAGAATCCTAGAGAAGGATATATGAGGAGAGTGAATTCGGTACATACCTGGTCCTTATTACTATTTTGCGCACAAGGCGAAGGGGTCATTGGATCAAAGCGGAGTTGACGGACAGGGCAGTTGACGCGACGTCCCCGGTCGTGCGCGACTCAAACAGTGAGGCGACTGCTAACTGATATCGCCTCGAGAAACGGCTGGCTCTGCAAACCTGGCACCTATCTTCGTTAATTAAACGTCAACTGCGTGCTTCCATAGCCCCGTGATAGGGATTCCAGGTTGCCTGGTCGCGATTTCGCCCGATGCTTGCAACTGGGATAGGAACCGGATAGTTGAACTAGATCAGGTAGTGACCCTGTAAATGCCGAATTGATATTGACCGAGACGGCGTATATGGATATCTTAAGGAAGTCTAAACATGCTCCGAAAAAAGAAGGAAAAAGGAACCCGAAATCCAGTAAAGCTCAGTGGTGATGTCCCAATAATACAAGATGCTCTATACATGACCATGTTCTCCATATGCCATTAAATGCACGTGTGCTCTCTCACACCTCGCCCCAACTGCCCATCGGCCCGTTCGATGCAATCATAGACCCCGTTCCCAACGACCCTCCGATATCCCAGTAGTGCCGGGACGACACGCTGCTCCGCCGAGCTGACAGCCTCGTGCTTTGACTCGCACAGCTGCTCGGGTGCCGTAGCGCCACAGGACTGCTTGGCGTCGTAGCCTTGAATGCCCGCCGCTCTGCTGGTGGCCGCGTTCGCGAGATTAGAGGGTGGTGTTGCCTCACTCGTGCGACTTTGGCGGCTGTATCTTGCGTGCAGGTTGTTGCGAGATGGGAGGTGCCCGATGGGGCGGAATGGTTGTCATGGGAGAGGAAGCGAGACCGAAGGTAGCGGAATACTAACTTGATATCGAGATCTTTCTCCCACTCCTCCTGGGTGAAAATATTACTCATGGGAATATCTTGACGCGGCGCCTGCGCCGTCTCTGTTGATGGTTCTATTGGGCGGCCGGGGATGTCGATCGGCCGAGAAGTGGGCTTCATGGTTGGTTGAAATTGAAGGAAGGATGAGAGCTCAGGATCTGTAGGGGTGATGTTGTCGGCGGCTGAGTGTGAGATGTTTGATTCAGGAATGATGGGGAGGCCAGCGTATGGCAGAGGCATTTGTTGGACTCTTTTGTAAGTTGAAAAGGCTCCTGGATGGTGCGAGAGCTGGTTTACCAGCAAGCCGAGCTCTCGTGACACTTTCTCGAGCATATCGAGTTGCCAAGTCGAGTTGCTTGTTGATTGCGGGGGTTGCATGCCGAGTTGCGAGGCTCGTGGCGTAGTTGATAGATCATCCTCGTCTGGGACTGCATCTCCGAAGAGAACTGATAGCATCCGCTCGTCGATGCCCATAACATCTCGCAGAACTTTGCGGGTGATCCTCGCCAGGAAGCCCTGGGACTCATCCGGAGTCTCAACAGCATCCTCATCGTGCCATGTCATATTATCAGATTCAGCGTCCTGAGTCTGTCGCGGTGTGATGGGGGCAGTTTTTGACGGTGTCCTCCGATGAAGTGAAGCCTGTGATAACCGTCTCCGTCGCGTCTCGCGCTGAATCTCACTCAAAAGGACTCGACTATGCTCTAACCGCCACTCCTCAATTCGTCGGCGTTTTTCTGCGTCTTGTACTTCTTCTTGTTCAAGCTGCAACTGGGCGAGATCAAAACTCTCCTGGCGTCGACGTACCCTTCTTGGGTTGAACTGCTCAAATTGGTATATTTGCTCCTGTGCTTCGGTACCCAGAGCAGGCTGATCTAACCGGAAGGAGCCCAATCCGTCATGGCTGGGGAAAACCGGTATTGACTGTTGGTTGTCATGTTGTGATTGCGAGTAGATACCGGGCAAAGAGCGGAACTCGGGGAGATGGCTGTCGAGGCTGTCCAGCTCAGCGTCGTCCTCGGCGTCTTCATCGTCATTTGCAGATATAGAAGCAGACTGGCGCGAGTCAACACCCAGCTCCGATCTCGCAGCAGTGAAACTCCCGAGATCCCCGGCTCGCGATCGTCCTGGTGTTTCCAAGGATTGGTCCGTCTCGCTGAGATACGATGTCGTCGTGACTTCCGTGGGTGCGAAGAGGACCCATGTTTGCGATTCGTCCTGCGTTCGGTCTGAGGGAACGGCCGGCTGTAATCGAGGGGTGTCCGGCTCGTCCGCCACGGGACGAACGACCCGTTGTATTGACTGTCGAGTAGGCTGGTGAAAAGCCATGATAGAGCGTTGTTTGATCTACCTTTGGCGAGGCCTCGAGATGTTGGCCTGATAAGGATGGAAGAGATGGATAAGATGGTGTAGGTGGATCGCTGCGTGTTGGGGGGCTTGCAGCGATTCTATGCAGATAGAGCGTGACCTCGACTCTCAACAACGCAGGAGAGAAGACGACCGCTCCTAAGCAAAAATTATGTCAAGAAATGATTCAGAAATGATACGCTCCGGTGGAGTTGATGGGAAAGAGTTCCCTGTGCGACTTGAGAGAAGTAAGGAGGACGGCCAAGGCGCTGGGTTGGCCTGGCAGAAGTAGTCCAGCCGCTTTGAGGGCGTCATCTAGACGCTGCGGTCGGGGGGCGATCGGCGGGGTGGGGGGGCTCGCGTGTCTGCTGGACAACTGGACAACGATTTAGGGGCCGTTTGGGCAATCCCGTTAACTAATCGCCCACACGTCCCCTGAGTCGAAATAGGTCGGTCTGACAGGATTCCCAATCAACAAACTCCTTCGCGAGCCTCACCGGTTCATTTGCTGCACCTATGGCTTGATATCGATGCATTGCGGTCATTCGTACGATAAAATAGCCCATACTGATCAACCGCCATCTGTCGTCAACATCGCTCCCATGTTGTTTCCAGACAGGCCCGCCCGACTTATCAGATCAGTGGAGCACAGTGGAGATAAGCTACTCCCATGGGCCATCTGAACTGGAGACGCTTGAGCTGGGCGGGCTGGGCTGAGCTGGAACAGACCATCATGTCCATCTCGGGCCTGATATTACGCGAAACGAAGTCTCACTCAGCACTTAGACCTGGAATCAAGCATTTTATTTCCTAGAATTGGCCTGTTGCTTATTTTGCAGCTCTTGTCCGTTTTTGTGAGCGCTCCCAACAAGTTCTTGAAAACTGGCGAGCTGTGACCGAATATGGCGTCACGACACATCCAACTGAAGTCATGCGGTCCAAGCGTGGGACCCTGTAGCAGAGCTGTCAGTCTCAGCAACTTGCGCTCCGCAAATCGCTCGCCTAGTCACCGCAGATTCCGGACCCAAGCATTTGAGCATAAAAGTCAATGTCACTCTTCAAGTGGCCTTTACGTGCTGGTGATTCCGTGTAATAAAAGCCTTCGTACGAGTGCTTATTCGAGTCATGCAAAGCCCGCTTGTCAACATACAGGGATAAATACAGCACCAATCCACTGTTTACGAACATACACTACTTTGCATGCAAATGGCTTCATTCATCTACACGTATGGAAATAGCGGTAGGTATCAAAGGGTATACGATAACAAACCACTAGGACATTCGAATGCAAGATGATTTGAATTTGCCGAATTGACATCCTTCAAGAGGTCCCTATTTGACATGCCATTTTGACGCCAGCCTAAATCCCAGTTGCCATCCTATCCATCATCTAAGCCTCAGAAGTGAAAGCGTCGGGGAAACGCTTGATGTTCTGCTTCAGGTTACCGTGGTTGGAGAGGAACTGGACGTAGGCACCGTCGACCTTGACACGGCCAGCGGCCTTCTTCTCGAGGTACTCCTCACGTCGAAGGGGAGTGAAGCCCCAGTTCTTGGAGATGATGATCTTTTGTCGGCCAGGGAACTTGTACTGAGATCGTCGAAGGGCCTCAAGGGCAAGGTGCTTGTCTATTACGTATTAGTCAGAACGTGTTCCAGTGGCAAATGCTTGCTAAGCTGGCAAACTGAGTGAGAACATACTGGAGTCACGAGTGCGGACAGACATGAGAATCTGGCCGATGTTGACACGGGCAACAGTACCGTTGGGCTTGCCCCAAGCACCACGCATACCGGTCTGCAGTCTATCGGCACCAGCGCAAGACAACATCTTGTTGATACGGACGACGTGGAAGGGGTGGGCGCGGACTCGGAGGTGGAAACCCTCCTTGCCAGAGTGCTTGACCAGGTACTTGTTGGCGCAAATACGGGCGGCCTCGAGAGCCTCGGAGCTCAGCTGCTCATACTCGTTGGAGACGAGGTGGATGCAGAGAGGGAAGTCATCGACGTTCGCGCGCTTTCGGCCCAGGTCGAAGATTCGGATCTTGGGGTCGGGGACACCACGGTTGAATCGGGACTTGGGATACGGCTAGAGAAGAATGAAATCAGTCATGTTGTCCTTCAATATATCCATTATGATCATGACAAAATCCGCTCTGGGACCTCGTTTGCTGGTGAAGCAGCGTCCCAGAATTTGAGCCTCTGTTCTTCCAGGAAAAAAGTCCCAGAAATCTCTCTCGGCACCCAGAGCCACAAACTCACCTTGTTCTTGCAGTATCGATAGCAACGAGCGGGACGACGAGCCATCTTGACAGATTGTTGGGGTTGCTGTCCGTTAGTGGGTGGTGATGTTTGGTGGAAGATGCGTTCGTTAAGATGATCCCGATCCCTTCAACCTGATGAACCCACCACTTTGATTTCAAAGCAGCACTTCGGGCTTCGGCGTGGTGCTCTCGCCTAATCATCGGGTCTTTAGGGCTTGCGATCCTGAGTGGGGCTTCTCATTGGCTGCTCCCTCTTTGGCCGTGCCCCGCCAGGCTTCCCACTTCGCAAGTGCCAAAACTCCGAAGTCCACGAACTTTTCGAGACTCATCTTCAGCACTCAACTACCAACGACAGACAATCTACCAGTCTCAGGTCAACGAGCGCCAATCCGTCAAAATGGCCCCCCAGAAGAAGAGCAAGAAAGATGCCAACAGCATCAACTCTAAGTTGGCGCTTGTTATGAAGTCCGGAAAGGGTATGCGATCTCGTCAATCAGAAAGAAAAAACTACAAAATGCTAATTCTTTGCATAGTCACTCTTGGTTACAAGTCGACTCTTAAGAGCCTCCGATCCGGCAAGGCCAAGCTGATCATCATTGCTGGCAACACTCCCCCTCTCCGAAAGAGTGAGCTCGAGTACTACAGCATGTTGTCCAAGGCCCCCATCCACCACTTCTCTGGTAACAACGTAAGTTTTGCACAAATATCTCCTGTACTTTTGTGATCTTGCGCACTGCAAGATGGCCTTTTCCTAGTTCTTGCTTCTTTGAAGCACTTCTCTTGCCCGAGAAGCAATTCTTGTGGCTTGCCCAGAGAAGAAGTCTCCCTAGACTTTGGAGGGTTCATTGGCTTACTTTCCTTCCCACAGATCGAGCTGGGCACCGCCTGCGGTAAGCTCTTCCGATGCTCCACCATGGCCATCCTCGACGCTGGTGACTCCGATATCCTCAGCGACCAGCAGGCTTAAGCAGTCAAAACAAAATGGGGTGCATTTCATGGCGTTGGGGTAAAATGGGTCTTGGGCATTTGAGGATATACCATTCAATGTGATACGAAACGCGACAATCTGAGAGAGGACATGCTTGCATGACTCAAGCAAGTGCTTCCCTCGACCTTTGCGTCGTGGGCTTCAACTTGCGACTAGATGCCCTGAGCTTAGGACATCTGTCAACTCAATGAAACAATAAAGCTCATAACCATTGTTCCCCGCCATATTTTATCTCTCTACCTTTGCGTGAAGTTGACAGAATTCGGTTGGATTGGTTGCGTTGTACGACTCTATCTTGAATGTTGATACGTTAAACCCAAATCTTGTTTCATCCATAAATACCCTTGGGTTCGAGTTTCGAGGGCGGTTTCCTCGAGTGAAACCGCAAGGGAGCCGACGTAGTTTGCAATGGCCAGGGCAACCAATAATATACCCGATGCACAATACTGTTCAAACATACTCCGAAACCTCCTTGAACCTACTCCCTGGGTACATAGGTAGAGTTCTTCGATTTCGACGTCCAACCCTGATCGAAAGTGGGGAAATTCCAGAAGAAGCTTAGAAGCCATGTGAGTACATTACCTGACTAGAGGGATCCAAGCATGACATCCGACCCTACGCTGCAATCTTAATCGGTTAATCCCAAGACAGCAAAACAACAACAAATTATGGTCATGCTCTGTTGCATTGATCAAGACACGGTCCAAGATTTCCAATTATTCCCCCATCGCGTAGAAGCCCTGATAACCATGGCCAATGACTCGACAAGGGGTGATCAAAGGGGAAGCCTGGCCGACCACGCTGCCCTCCGCAACCTCCCCAGAATGGCCAAGGGCGGGTCCAGGATTGGTAGCCAAAGGGCCGTTTCACCATAGTGGTGGGACATGTTAATGAATGCCATGTTGCCGTGATATACTAATGTTATTGCAACGCGAAACGCTGCCAATAAACAAGACAACCAGGCAGCTAATTAACTCCTTTCCCCTCTCCGGAGTTTTCCATCTACAGTGCATCATCACCACGGTGGCAACTGGGCGCATTCCTCTGGGGCTGTACATCATCTCCATACACAGTCAGGCATCTGTATGACGGCTATTCAGTCTTCCGATTGAAACTCGTCGTAGCGACGGCCATCTGGTGGGGGCTATATTGAGGCTGTACCTCTCTGGTTGGGCTGCTCACTGCTGCACAGTCGTTACGTTAAGCCGGCTTCCAGAATCTGACACAAGCGCCACACGCTACGTACCTTACGCTTGTTGAGGCGCACCGCACCGCTGTCCTCCACTCCTATTCTATTTGTGTCCCGGCAGGTCACTGGGCGACGTTCAACAAGCCCCAGACGTCCAAACATCTTCAGCATATTTACCCGTTCAACACTTTCGACAGCGCTTTGTTTGGTAACAATCAGAATCATCCAGATTAGACCACCTGTTCCAATTCACTCGTTACAGCGACATGTCTACGATTGCAAAGAAGCCCCCGGCGGCAGGCGTTGGCAGAGTATCCAACGCCGACTCCAGCTCGTCCCCAAGCTCATCTCCATCACGGTCGAACTCTAGAACCGGCACTCCAGCGGGCGGACATGCGCGCACACGGTCGCTTCGCACGGGTACACCCGTATCAGCCCGCGCAGCTGCTGTACGAAGAGATTCCGGGCTCAGCCATGCCGAAGCCGATGCTCGGGCGGAGGCCGCCGCTGCATTGGAAGATCTTCAAAAGCGTCTAGAGACGGAGGAGAAGATGTCGCAACAGTATAAGCGCCAGGCTGATGTTCTCCAATCAAAGCTCGAGGAAGCAGTCAAGGAATCGACCAGGCTGGAAGAGAAGACGCATGAGTACGAAGAGCAGATCGAGACGCTACACAACGAGAAACGAGAGGTGACTCGTCAGATGCGCGAGATGGAGTCTATCTATGAAGCGGAACGAAGCTCAATTCTCAAAGAAAAGGAGGAGATGTCGAATCGGGAAGAGCAGATGCAAACAGTTATACAGCGACTGAAGGACAGCCTTGCCCAGAGGAATAACTCTGAAGATGACGGCCCCCCTCGTCCTTCAAGACAACGTACGTGACAGCTGCCCTTCGTCATATACGCTTTCAATTTGCTAATCAGTCAGTATCAGCCAATTCATCTCCGTCCCTGGAGGGCGGCAGCTTCGCCCCCCCGTCCTCCCTACAGCGCAGCGACTCGCGGAATAGCTCCAAACTTATCCTACAGAAGGATAAGCTGATAGAATCATTACGCCTAGAACTCGCTGAGGCCCAGATAAAACTTGTTGAGTCCGAAAACCAAGGTGGTGGCAGGTTGCACGAAGTCGAGCGGCTCCTCATGGAAGCGCGTATGGCAAATGCCCGCCTTATGGAGGACAATGAGAGTTACCAACTGCTTCTGCAAGAAAGAACACTTAAGGGCGACTTTGGGCAGAGCGACTTTAGCTACATGGGTGCCAACTCCAACCAAGATGCCCTGAACGCCCTGGAAGGCAAGACTGGAGGTTCAAGTCTTGCGGACGAACTGTCCTCCGCTACTGAAGCCGAGGGCGAGGTCGACCATCGACGAGAGGCCGAGCTAAGGTCTCTGAGAGAGTCGAACAAGGCACTCACATTATATATTAACAAGATCATTGAGCGCCTTCTTCAACACCAAGACTTCGAGTCGATTCTGGATCAATCCGGCGATATGAAACCGATACCAGACACGAACAAGGACCTCCCTCCCCCTCCACCTGAGAAGCCGAATGGCCCGACACTTCTTCAACGGGCCAAGTCGATGGCTGTAGGACCTTCCAAGCCCCGGCCACGACCTATGTCGGTGATTGCTCCTTCAGCAACATCCGACCATACAGACCCAGACAAGGCCCCTAGTATTCCTATCGGCAACTTGACTAGGTCAACGAGTACCCGACGAACACGGCCCCAAAGTGACCAGTTCACTGGCGCTGCAAGCCTGGTGAGCCAGATGTATAGAGGCCCAGAAGGCCCTGTATCTCCTCCCCTGGGGACTCCTCGACATTCGCAGACGTTCTTCGCACCGCCAAGTGTGTCAGGCAACCCCAACGCCGCTGCTAGGGTCCCAAGCGGCAGTCAAGCTCCCACCTCTGGGAACTTCCCAGGCATGAGGAGCGAGACATCTAGCTTGAGCGGCGACTCTGGAGAAATGTCCACGCCGCCCTCACAGTCACCCCCGCGCTCCCACAGCGACAAGCACACCACCTTTGCAGGTGGCAAGCCGCGACCCCTAAGGCTCGTTCAGGAAAACCAAGACGCTGTCAACAAAGACAACAAGCGTGCAAGCTGGTACTCGGGCTGGAGCTGGGGCAAGAAGGAAGAGATGCAGCAACAGGGGGGCGACGCAATCCCGGAATAGATCCTAGGGTATGCAGAGCTGCAATGGTCGGAGGCGGGCCGGTTAAGTTGACCTTCATGTTTTTTTTGGGGCGTGATGGGGGTTGGATATACTGCTGGCGTGGGTGTGGTGATGGATGGGGCATTGTACGATTTACGTCACTACGTTAACTTAGACATAGCGGAGTTGGGCTTCTGGGTTATTAATGCCTCTACGTATCAACGCGCGTTCGTATACTAGAGAATTCCGAACTTCTTAATCCAAGTGCGTCAAAGGCAGGATATGTTTTCTCTGGATTGCTGCCTCGAGATACTCTCTAACGTCGCTTGGAGGGTGCAGCAGCAGACGCACCTAAGGGCAAGCATGTTGCGGGTAGTCCTCGATTCATAACAAGTTCGTACAGGCGAAGAACCACTGCCTTTCGTTGAAGATACCTGGAAATTTGTAGGCGCTTTAGCATAGGATTTGCCTGTTCATTGTTAAATTTCCTGATCTGGAAACCTGTTCTCCTAGGCATCGGCCCATAGTTTTACCTGGTGCGAAATTGAGCTACCCGGTAAAGAGCAGATCAGGAGATCAAATCGCAAGTACCTCTACTTCCACTCTCATCGTCTTTATCATGCAAGCGACTTAACCGTCAGTAGAAGAACCATTGGGAAAGTCCGCTTGCAAAGATAAGAATCCAGCAGGCAAAGTTGACGCAAGTGCATACATGATATTGAATGAGGACCCCTTCTATGCAGTCCCCTCGCACGATTCAATAGCTTCGATTTCAATGCTACGAGATTTAGTCACCCACGCCTATTCCGTCCAGGAATCACGAGTCATGCAGGCCATCCCACCCAATATGGATACCCCTAGGCGATGTGTTACATGCCTATTCGCATCCTAAAGGCAGGCATCCAACCTGCAACGGTGCACAAAAGCAGGTAGCAAGAGACGACGGCGACAGCAACGGTAGCTCCTCTGGGTGTTTACCAAGCAACGCTGGACAAGTGGACGAATCAGGCAAGACTCGCGACACCAGAACGAACCACCTCAGGCGGCAGTGTTTAATGACAGGTCGACTGGGTGACAGCGGGTGATCATCTGCGCAGGAACCCGCAGGACGACGGAGGACGGCACGGCACGTTGTGAGAGTTGCTAGTGAGTGAAAGGAAATGATGCGTGGGGTTTGCAAGTCGAGGCATGTGGATATGACAAGAGGAAACACAGGCCATGAGCTGTTGAACGATCTGACATCTGAGACGATCTGGAGTGAGTGGCGTCCCTGGGCGTCCCAACTCACCATGTTTGCGGTTCAGTGATCTCTTCAGGTCCTAGCCACAGAGACCCATATCCTTGACTGACAGAGCGTCCGAGCTGCCGAGTCTGGGGAAGCAGACAGGGCAGGACGCGACGGATGAGGCAATGAGATATTTTCTGTCTCCTCTTGCCCGTAACATGCCGAGGAGGACGGAAAGAAACGCCTTGTGTAAATGTTAGTGGTGTGAAGAAATTCATCATCAAGTCTGAGCTTCGTCGACGTGTGCCACGCGTGTGGCTTGGGATAGCATCGTGTCGAGCTGTGAGAGGCTAGTGAAGAAGGCTGCCATTCGGTGAGCGCAGAGACGCCTTACAGTGAGGGTGGGACAAAGGGTCCCGTGGAAGTTGGTATTCAAAGACAATAGGGGGGAATAGGAGATGATTGACAGGCAACAATGCAGCATGCAAAGACGACGGCTGCGGTTCCGATTCTAGTGTAGAGGGATGGGATGGGACGGGACGCTCCCACGTTCCTCCTTCGCATGGATGTGACGTGGTGTGATGTTTGAGGATATATTGAAATCAAAGCTTAATCAACGAGGCCGAGGCTGAGGTGGTATCCCAAGCTGCGCCGTACTTTCACAGCCGGATAGTGGCAATGACAGTGCCAACCAGAGCAAGGCTATTCTAGCCCCCAAAACGGCGCATATCAGTTTCGTGTGAGTTTGTAATTCATGATCGTCAAGCGGGTCTTGCTGTTGCATTTGTAAGAGCCGAGCACAACACAGCCGACTGAGAAGTTGTGACCCTGGCAGCGGATGTTCACGGCGAGGCAGCATCAAGCAAACCCAGGAGACTGCTAACGTATTGCAAATTTCCCATGATCTCGGTAAGTATCTTATTAGTGACAGCCAGCGGAATGCGCCCTGCACTATATCTTGCAGCCATTCCGGGGAACAGTGCTGGGCGATAGTAGCCCCAGGAACCCAAGGACTAAGCAACGAAGACCCTGGCATTTCGGCTCACGTGTGTCAGCAAAAGAAGAAAGGACAAACACCGTATCCACTAGACTTCTCCCGGAGCAAAACGAGCGGTCAGAAGGGAGTCACAAGGGCTTGATACCACGCGGATACATGGAAGATACCGTTAGAGGAGCGGGAGAGGGCGTAGTCCAAGGGTAATTCGGCCCCATTGTGTGCGTGTCCCGAGCGGGCAGTCAGGTAGTCTCTTTCAGGTATACACAAGCACTCACACCCCCAAGCGGGTGAAAGAAAACACCGCTCACCTTGCCTGAAGACCCGACTTCATATCAATCGCAAGGTCAAGCATAAAGCCTGCCTAATCCATAAATTGAACCTAACGTCATCCTGGGGTAATACTATCATCTCGGCAACGAGCATTAGGATTTAGGCATAAGTGTCTGGTCAAAGATTAGAGTTCCTGAGGTAGGTCGATGTGCGGTGTATTCTTTCGCCCGCTTGACCCCCTAGAACAGCCCCTCGCCGACGCCCGTTAGCATGTCCCGGGCTGCCAGACGGTCTGCTGGGAGCGGTAGCGCTGATAGACGGAACCCAGCCCAGATTCCGCGGGAGGGCCAATTCAGGCTCGGCGCACGATCCATGACGTGGAGACGACGGCGCGATTGAGTTTGTTGAGAGCATGGATGCAAGGACGTTAAGAAGGAAAATAAGACGTGAATAAGCCCATCATTCTGGCCACATGATGAGCTAATGACCGTTTGTTTGTTCAATACTATTAGGTGAAGCATGAGCCCCCCCTTTAGAATATGTGGTTGCTAGATCAAAGTGTTCCTTCGCCTTAGATCTATCAAGATTCTAGGGAAAGAACTGGTCTATTCAGTCTTCCCGGAACGGGACGGGACGGTGTTAAAGTCATGCTCGGTACTTCAGAAGGCAATACACGTGTGAATCGGCATCCGAGGGCCGCACCAGAAGGAGGGCAACGATGCTTCCGAGCCCTGGAATGCAAGGAAAACTTGTCCCACCTTCCAATGGCTTCCACTCATTGCCGCGTAACAATCTAGCGGAAGTGATGGGGGGAGACCGAGAAAGGTGTGGGAGTGTGGTAGGTACCGAATACAGGGGCCGACAGGGCTACACGACGCTCCGAGGCCCACTGAGGCGCCCCCGCCTGTGGACAGGGCAGGGCATTGGAGGAGAGCCCGTCCGCTGCGACACGGCCGGTCAGGTACCAAGTACAGCGCACACGTTGGCACCCGACCTGGCCTACAGGGAGGGGCAGGTACCTGGAGCCGGTCTCAACAACGGTACCTATAGGCGGACAAAGGCCCCCTGGAACGAGCCAGCCAGCGGTCCCGTCGTGCCCGCAGGTTGCCAAATTTCGCTCGCCTCATCTGAGAGAGACTTTGAAGCTCGTTTAATATGGGCAGCCAGCAATCTCTCGCATTCCGTCAGCCCATTAGGTTTGGTGGTGAAAATTTTGCGCAAAGTCACCGAACAGAGTGTTAGATAGAGTCAAGGAACGACCGGGAGGATCTGTGTGATTTTCCGCCTTAACCCCCCAAGAGATCGGGACATTACGACATCATTTTTCCATCGTGGGTGGTGGACGCTAGGCCGCCTCAAGCTTTCATCAACAGGGAGTAAAAAAACGACGAGACAAATTGACGAAGAATCCACAGCCCAGGCGACCCGACAGATTGTGTCATGCTGGCGCACTAGTCAGGCCGGCCAATCCGCTTCGACTTCCCCAGGTCGACTCTTCCGTTTCCAGGTTTCTTGTGTGTGCAGATATACAGGTACCGAGACCATCCGCCACGGGCTGTTGGTATTCGTACCTGTAACCTCCAGATTCTGCTCCTCCAAGCAACATCTTTCGACGCTCTCCTCCGTCACCTACACGTCGACCAGCAGCACAGCATACGAGTGCAGCACCGTTACCCGCCGGCCACAGTAGCCTGATCTCTTCCCATTCGACCCAACCATCCCGTCCGTACATCTTGTCTGTGGCAACGACACCATCTCCCGTGTCGCGTTGTCAACCGTCAAGCAACCGCCGGAATAGGTTGGGTATCACGTCTCCCGCACCCTCACTTCCTTGCGCCTTCAACCGTCGTTGCAGGACCTAGCAACTCCCCATTCATGCGTCAATGACGAGCCAACCACAATGATCTATTTCGTCGCTTGCATCGCCATTCAACGTCCCTGTTAAGGCCTGCTCTGTTGGCATGCTCGCTCGACTATCACTCCACCATCATCGACTCAATCCACACTCGTGAATATGGACAAGTCAGCTGCCGTCCCTGACGGCACCCCCGGCGTCGGCAATCCTGCCTCTAAGACGGCCAGGCATCGTTCCAACACTCCGGACCCGTCCGCAACCCCGTCGACGAACACCGCTGGGAGTCAGTCCTCGAAGCAATCATCAGCAAACAACTCCGTTACCCCTTCGCCCTTTGCTTCAAGAGACTCTTCCCCAAATCGACCCCCCCGCAGAACTGCTTCTGCTACCAGGTTTACCGGCGACAGATCTCGCAAGAACAGTCAACAAGATCTGAGTCCCTCTCGACAAACCAGACCTGGTGTCCCCGGCCCCACGAACTCATCGCGCTCGCTTTCTTCGACAGCCACCCCCACATTACTTCCCTCCTCACAAGATCAACAACAGCAAATACAAGCCCCAACTCCACAAAAGCTCATAACCAATCCAGAACTCAGAGATAGCCCAAGATGGCCCGTTTCACCACGATTGCGATCCCCTCCCCCACAATATAATAGGCCAGGCCTGCCCTCGCGCCGGAGCGAACAGGACCTACCTGCGATCAACGTTCAGCGACCTAGCCCGTCACCTCAGCCGTCGGATCATCAGGCGGCTACGTCAGAGAGTGAGATGGAGGAAGCTCAACTTCAGCCCGGGATCCGAACACCAGCTCGTGGCGCATTAGAAACCGTCCAGGAAGTCAGCCTACCGAACTCGCCCAATCCAACGCACGATACCGCATTAGTGGAAAATATCAAGGAGAAGCTCTCTGGCCCGGAGAACCAGTCAGATAGCGCCCTAGGAGATGTTCGAACTCTGCGAGCGCGGCCAAACTTGGCGGCTCAGGAAAGTGGTAGCGATAGCGGTAATAGCAGAGTCGACCAGCGGAGAACGACATCAGTCCCACCGCCTTTGATTACTAGGCAATCCAGCGCCATGTCTACAAAGCAGATGAAGTTGAAACAGGAGGGCCCTACTCAGAGCATGACGGTCGAGACCGAAACTGTGCCCAGCGTCCCCCAAGTTGCGCTGGCAACAGGTCCCAAAGTTGAAGCCAACGGAACTCTCAAGACGAAACCAAGTTCTGAGACTATCAAACCCAAAAAGGAGAAGAAAAAAACCACAAGGAAACAGCCATCTGTCAATCCTGGAACTGGTGAGATACCAAATTCATCTTGTAGCCAGGTTCAGCCCAAACTTCGTCATCATCAATCCGCGAGAAGTCTCTCTGTGGCTCCTGATGCTTGTCTGTCGCCCACAAGTTCTTGTGGCCAATATGTGCAGAATGACGAACTCGGGAGTCTGCGGTCTTATGTGCCCGGACCTCGAACCCAGAGCCTAAGTTTCTATCCTGTGACCACGTTGCTGACCAGAAAACCACAAGCCTCTTCAAAAGCAGATATCTTCGAGGCAAAGATTGCCAGCGCCATTGATGAGACGAATACGTCGGATTCGGAAGAGACTTTTGTCTACGATAGTAATCCGCCAGACAATAACGACCGCACCCAACGACGCTTCCATTCCCGAACACCTAGCGCAACTTCAATGGCTAGTCAGGCTGATCGACAGAACTTGCGATCTATTTACGGTGTTATGGAAGGAGCTGGGCCTGCTCACGGGCCTAAGAAGGGCATGAAGTTCGTCAATACTTTCAACAGCAACGGAAACGACAGTTTAACTCCTGGAGAGGAGGATGGTAAAGGTACCGGTCGCAGTGCTGGTGGCTCTGGACGCGGAACTGTAAGGCAACACCATCATATCGGTCGCTGGGGTCGACAACCCGGAAACGGCCATCCTTCTCTCTTCGATAATGAGTCGCCGTTTCCCAACGCAGCGAGGTCGAAACTCACCGGCTCACGAAACTCTTCTGGGCCTACAAGCCCTCGAAACAACCACTCCGCGCGCGGCGCCCTTGGCAACAAGCGCACATCCATGCAGATGTCGTCTAGCTATGACTTGGATGACACGACAGGCGCAGATGATGAGCATACACCACTCCTGGGCTCCATCCGGTCTGCCAGATCCGGGAGAAGTAGGCGTGGCCCCCACAACCTGCGACAAGCGGAGTCGCAGACTTTTACTCGGAGGCAGTCCTACCTAAATAGGTTTGCGGCTTGCCTTGTCCTCACAATGATGCTGATGCTGGTCATTACTGGGGCAATTGGCTTCATGTTCGCTACCTCACAGCCAATGACTGACATCGAGATCACGGCTATTCACAACGTCGTGACTAGCGAGCAAGTCTTGATGTTTGACTTGACAGTCAAGGCACACAATCCTAACATCGTAGTCGTCACAATCGATCATGCCAACTTGGAGATATTCGCAAAGTCGGAATATGCAGGGACGGATTCAGACTGGTGGGAGAGTCCCCATGGTCCTGAAGACATACAGCCCTGGGACGACCCGACGCATGTTCCTCTTCCTGACGAGCCCGATGACGACGATGACTCCAAACCTAATGTACTTTTGGGACGAATCACAGAGTTCGACAGTCCCCTAACATTTGAGGGCTCCCTCTTCCACCAAGGTACCTCTTCGTCCACAGGCGAGATGCAGCTCGGATATCCTGGAAATCAAACTTCAGGCGGCTCCAGGAGGTGGGAGCGAATATACCAAAACGAATTTGACCTCATAGTGAAGGGTGTAGTGAAATACACCCTTCCACTGAGTGCTCGCATCCGCAGTGCTACGGTATCCGGGAGAAAGACGATCAAACCGAATTCCGCCAACGATCCAAATACAAACAGCACCACAATGGATTTTTCTCGCTAGGTGGGTGACCTGCCTCTAGTGGCAGTACCCTCTAGCCTTTCCTTTGTCACACACATTGTCTTGTGTAAATCGAGCGAGCATGGTATGGCATGGCATCTCAGGGAGATGCAAGCGAGGGTTTGCTTCTTTGATTATAGACAGGGTAACGCGCTTCCTGTCCGGTGTTTCATGGGGTTTTGTACGCCTTCTACTGCCTCGCCCATCGACCCACTTATGACCAACACCTGGTCTCGAGATATAAGCTCAACTTAATATCACGAGTACGGTTGAACGGGTGAACCCAATAAGAGCCGATTATTGGCTTGACTGGGATAGCAGTATGGGAATTTATAGTGGAGTTTTTGTGTTTTTCTTCAGATCCAATAGATGGAAAAGTGGCAACTACATGTTGTAATTGTAACGGCTTATGACAACAAAACAAGAAATAAAGATGCAAAGCCAGAGAGGAAAGGCATGGTCTTGGTGTATATACGAAAGAAGCAGCATGGGAATACTTGGCCGAGCAGGAAGAAATTGATACCGAGATACCATGAATCTAATTTGGGCCTGGATGGTGAAAACGTATAAATGTCGTTAAAGGTATCCTCGCAATATCTACTCTAAGTTCCAGTCCAATATTTTGACTAAAACCCCTGAACGCCGTTCCTTTTGTTCTCCTACAAATCAACCCCTAAATCCTATCACGCCGCCAAGCCAGCACTCATGAGAAGTGAATGCCCTCCTCGTTAAACGCAAACAATAACCTGAGGAAGTCGTTCTCATCGCACTTTCCAGAACGCTTATCAGCGAGTTCAGTGACGTCCTCAAGAACCTTGCGGATTTTCTCCCGGACAAGCTCGGCGACCTTCGTCTTCTTGCGCTTACTCTTCGTCTTAGCCGTGATGGAGTTCTGCATTTCTTTGAAGAACTCCGGGGCATCGTCCTCGTCGTCGACGTCCATGCCGCCGAATTCCTCAGCGTCACCGACGTCTTCAACCTCCATATCGTCTTGCGCATCCTCGACCAGGCTATCGTCCACCGCCACGCCATTCATAGCACACCATGTCCGATAATTCCTCTCTACCATTGCCAAGATCTCCTTCGTCCCTAGCCAACTCGCGCGTAGGGTCTTGTTCTTGCGAACAAAGCACACCCGCAGCAAGCCATCCCATTCATCCCAACTGACGTTTGGGCGGTCCTTGCCAATCTTAGGCTCAATTCGCACGACAGAGGACTCGACCTGAGGTGGCGGTCGAAAGTTGTTCTTGCCGACTTTCATAATGTGGGTGATCTTGGCCCAGAATTGCGCGTTAACAGAGAGTCGGCAGTACAGGGCGTCGCCGGGGCGGGCTGTTAGGCGGAGTGCGAATTCGCGCTGGAACATCAGGACTGAGGTTCGGGGAGGATTTGGGAGTGAGAGGAGTTTGAAGACGAGTGGACTTGAGATCTGGGTTGTGTTAGTCTCCATGCGTATCAAGGCGGGAGAATCCTAGATTGTGAAGATCATGGACACATACTTGGTAAGGAGTGTTTGATATGCAAACATCGAACGGCGGCAATTCCGTCTTGATCACATCGCCCAGCAGAACCTCCAGCTTCCTCTGCTCAGGCGTCCCTTGCACACGCTTCGTCACTTCAGCCGCCATCCTAGGATCCAGTTCCACACAGATACATTTCTTCGCACGCTCCAGAATCCGAACAGTCAAGTTGCCGGTACCGGGACCAACTTCGAGGACAGTATCAGTGGGTTTGAGAAAGGCCTTTTCCACGATGGCGTCTGAGACACCGGGGTTCTTCAGAATATGCTGGCCGAAGTTGGTGTTGAATTTGAAGACGTTGTTTTTGTTAGCGGCGGAAGATGAGGAGTTGCTAGGGCGCTCATAAGGTGAACTAGAGGCGCTACCGCGCTTTGCGTGCTTAGTTTTCGCCATGATTGTGAGGAGCGTCAAAGTCTTGAGCGTGGATGGGATCTAGATCGTGGGGAGGGGCGGTGATGTGGGAAACTTTTTTGACATGTGGCTTATCGATAAGAATTTTAGCATGTGTTAATTACCCCGTCGCATGGTGTACAGCAATGCCTGCCTGGTAGCCCAAAAGCTAGACTAATTTCCACCCACTATCCAGGTTTTGCACCACCTCCTCTGGCTGCCTTGAACTTTCGCGACGCCAGCTCCATCAACTTGACTCTCATCACCACCAACCCCCTCATTTGGCTCGCGTGCTGCACCTCCACAAGGCCGATCGCGAAGATGACGACTCGACGCGACTTCCTCAGCCAGCCAGCGCCGGAAAATTACGTTGCTGGTCTGGGACGAGGTGCCACAGGCTTCACAACAAGATCCGACCTTGGTCCCGCTCGAGACGGCCCCAGCGAAGACCAAATAAAAGAGGCGCTCGCAAAGCGCGCTGCTCAGCTCGGGCTTGCGCCTGAAGGCAAGAAGGGCAAGGAGGAGGATGACGATAAGGACGATGAGCGATACCAGGATCCAGACAACGAGGTTGGACTATTTGCAGGTGGTGTTTACGACAAGGATGATGAAGAGGCAGATCGCATATGGGATTGGGTCGATGAGCGAATGGACCGGCGGAAACGGCAGCGCGAGGCTCGAGAGCAGGCCGAACGAGAGGAATACGAGCGGAACAATCCTAAGATTCAGCAACAGTTCTCCGATTTGAAGCGTGCGCTTGCCACAGTCTCCGATGATGAGTGGGCAAATCTACCAGAAGTTGGAGATCTGACGGGCAAGAATCGTCGAAGTAAGCAGGCACTGCGACAGCGTTTCTACGCGGTCCCGGACAGTGTACTTGCGGCAGCGAGAGATTCGACGGAACTTGGTACAACGGTGACGGATGATGGGGGTGCGTCTGGTGCTGGAGATTCGGCGGATGGGACGATGACCAATTTCGCGAAGATTGGTGCGGCGAGAGACAAGGTGCTGAAGTCGAGACTGGAACAAGCCTCTCAGGGTGCGGGAAGTGACTCGACAGGCACCTCGACCAGCATCGACCCTCAGGGGTACCTCACGAACCTGAACAAAATGCAGATGAACGAAGCCCAGGCGCAAGTTGGAGATATCAACCGTGTGCGCGAACTACTACAGTCTGTCGTCAAGACGAACCCCAACAACGCCCTAGGATGGATAGCTGCCGCACGACTAGAAGAACTCGCAGGCAAGATTGTGTCAGCACGAAAGACTATCGATCAGGGATGTACGAGGTGTCCCAAGAGCGAAGATGCGTGGCTGGAAAATATTCGCCTGAATCACGACTCTCAGAATGCCAAGGTCATCGCGCGAAGAGCCATTGAGGCAAATGGTCGGTCAGTGAGGCTCTGGGTGGAAGCTATGAGGCTGGAGATTCTCCCCAGCAACAAGAAACGAGTTATCCGACAAGCTCTCGACAATATCCCTGAATCGGAGGCCTTGTGGAAGGAGGCTGTTAACTTAGAGGAGAACCCAGACGACGCAAAACTACTACTCGCGAAGGCTACGGAGCTCATCCCTCTATCTGTAGACTTGTGGTTAGCGTTGGCACGTCTAGAGACACCCGAGAATGCCCAAAAGGTCCTAAACAGGGCACGAAAAGCGGTCCCTACATCATACGAAATTTGGATTGCTGCTGCGCGGTTACAAGAGCAGCTTGGCCAAGGGACCAAGGTCAATGTTATCAAGCGAGCCGTTCAGGTTCTAGCCAAGGAGTCCGCCATGCCGAAGCGAGAAGAGTGGATTACAGAGGCTGAGCGATGTGAGGAAGAAGGTGCCATTATCACCTGTGAGAACATTATCCGTGAGACTCTTGGATGGAGCTTAGACGAAGATGATGATCGTAAAGATACGTGGATGGAAGACGCCAAGTCAAGCATTAATAGAGGCAAGTACGAAACGGCGAGGGCCATCTACGCCTACGCCCTACGAGTATTCGTCAACAGCAGAACGATGTGGATGGCAGCTGCAGACCTGGAGAGGAATCACGGCACAAAGGAGTCACTCTGGCAGGTCTTGGAGAAGGCTGTCGAGGCATGCCCAAAGAGCGAGGACTTGTGGATGATGTTGGCCAAGGAGAAGTGGCAAGCAGGCGAAGTGGACAATGCACGACTGGTTCTCAAGCGCGCCTTCAACCAGAACCCGAACAACGAGGATATCTGGCTTGCAGCTGTTAAGCTGGAGTCCGAGAACGGCAACGAAGAGCAGGCACGAAAGCTACTAGACATTGCGCGGGAACAAGCACCAACAGATCGTGTCTGGATGAAGAGCGTGGTATTTGAACGAGTGCTGGGTAATGTCGAGGCAGCCTTGGACTTGACATTACAGGCCTTGCAGCTCTTCCCCGCGGCAGCGAAGCTATGGATGCTCAAGGGCCAAATCTACGAGGGCCTGGGAAAAGTTGGACAGGCAAGAGAAGCATATGGCACAGGTGTCAAGGCGGTTCCCAAGTCGGTACCTCTATGGCTCCTATACTCCCGCTTAGAGGAGAAGGCCGGCCTTACAGTCAAAGCTCGATCTGTCTTGGACCGAGCGCGTCTCGCGGTACCCAAGAATGCAGAACTTTGGTGCGAGTCTGTGCGTCTTGAACGACGAGCCGGCAACATAGCCCAAGCCAAGTCCATGATGGCTAAAGCCCTACAAGAAGTACCGAAGAGCGGCCTCCTCTGGGTGGAGCAAATTTGGCATCTCGAGGCCCGTACTCAACGCAAACCCCGGAGTCTGGAGGCCATCAAGAAAGTTGACAGCGACCCGATTCTGTTCGTTGCCGTAGCGCGTATCTTCTGGGGTGATCGCAAGCTAGAAAAGGCACAGAACTGGTTTGAGAAAGCACTCGTGCTGGATAGTGACTGCGGGGACAGTTGGGCGTGGTATTATCGTTTCTTGATTCAGCATGGGACCGAGGAGAAGAGGGCGGACGTGGTAACCAAATGTGTGTTGAATGAGCCACGGCACGGCGAGATTTGGCAGGCTGTGGCGAAGAAGCCCGAGAACGCGAGAAAGAGTTGTGAGGAGATATTGAAATTGGTTGCTACGGAGCTAGAGCAGTAAAGTGGGACAGTGTATTAGATGTAAGAATGCGGTTCAAGGATTGGGAATGGTGGAGTTATCGCTTATAACGAAACGAAGACAAAGTTTCAGTTCTCACGTTCGAGAAAGAAAGGTCTCGCTCACTTCAGCTGTACTTGAACGAAAAGTGACATTCAATTGAGATGGATAAACGAGACCCTCATTGTACATCTTGCATGCTGAATCAAAACGCATAATTAATGCATGACATGAAACTGGATCCATCATTCCATTCGAATCTTACACAACCCTGGCATCGACTTATTTGTTGCCGCTGCTAAACCAGCTTGAGAGGCCGCCCTTGGCCTGAGCAGCCTTCTCTTCGACGGTATGGTCGAACTTGTCGACGGCCTTGAGGGCCTCGGCTTTGGTGTCCTTTGCGTATGCCTCTGCGTTGCTCTTGGCTCTCGAGACTTGTTTGTCGGCTTCGGCGAGCTATGAAAGGAGTCAGCCAATCGCGTTTGTTATATGAGAACGACTCCAGGCGATCAATGGAGTGAGAGGGGAAACTTACAGCATTGTCCACCTTGGCACCGGCCTCTTGGCCAAAATTCTTCGCGTCCCTCTCAGCGTTAACGGGGGAGCGGCCAGGGAGGTGGCTCTTGATAGTCGCGGACGCCTTGTGGGCATCGCCTATTGCAAGTAGGAGATTAGCGATGAGATTCACAATCGGAGAAGACCAAGGAGCGCGTACTCTCGAACTTGTTCTCGGCCGCCTTGGCATTGCCGCCGGCTGCGTAGAAGTAGTAACCGACGCCAGCAGCGGCAGTGCCACCGAGGATAAGGGGGAGGCGAGATCGAGATGACATGGTGATTATGTGGAATTGAGGGTTGTAGATGGAAGAGATTGAATCAGGTGATGAGGAGAGTCCCGGCTATTTGAGTGTGATGGGTCGCGGATGGTTGCTTGGTGATGGTGTTGAAAGATGAGAGTGGTACGACTGCGACAAAGCAGGGGGACGGCATGCCCTTTATTTGATTGCGACCCTTAATGCTATTCCCTCCGCTGGTAACCTATGGCAGGTAACCTATAGCAGGCACGTCGTAGCCCGGGCCTCGTGTCATTGGAAACCAATTCCGATGCTTTCCCCCTTCCAAGGTCGCCCCGGGGCCCCTCCATTTCGATGCGCCGCCGATGGGTTGCAATACATGACGTAGTGCGGCGTAGAGAGGGCGGGGTGTCACTCAAGAGCTGATGCAAGCGGACGCTTTCTCAAGCTTTTGTCTTTTCTGAGTATTTGAATTGAGATATTTGCAAACGTCTCCCAAGTCTCCGTTCGAGACATTGGGTTATCGCCGTGATGATCCTCTCCAACATTTTTTTTCCCCGGCTGTTGTCCATCGGCAGTTGAGGGTCTAGGAGGGTGTAAGTCGAGAGCTGATCCATTGAGACAGCTCCAACTTCACAGTGGAGTCGATCACTGGAACTGCAGCGGTTGTTCGCAAGCTAGCGCACCGTGTCCCACTAAACTAGACGGACGGTTTGCACCGGTGCACGGCATTACATCATGGACAAATGGCTTCATCTTCAGAATCTCCCACAGTGACGAACCAGCCCTGCGCTAGGCTGCTTCTCTCGTCAGCCTGTTCAGCCCCTTACGAGAGGTACCAGCTACTGCTGGACTAGGGTTGGCTGGCAGGGGCCGAAACTTTTACCTACAGTAAAACAGGTTCTTCTGGGTGAAGTTGTGTTAGAGAGTGTTAAGGGCTCCGCCACGGGCTGGCCGAAAGCAGGCGCCGGGCCAAGGTGCCAGAGTAGCGCCTCCCTACGACGTCCCCTCATCTGCATCTTGTCGAAGGGGGTTCAGCCTCAACTTTGATTCTTCCCATTTCTCGACTTCAAATTCGGCTTGTTTGATTCCCCGCTACGTCACTGCTGTTTGAATTGCCGCACTTTGTTCCCATTCCCTCGTTGTCCCGCCGATGCACATAGCGATACTCCACGACTAGACTCGGCCCACCAGCACCAGTCCGCCATGCTGAGGAGAGCTCTGCAGCAGCGATGCTGAAAGTGTCAAGTTCTCGTCGGGCAGCAGGGCTGAAGCCCACTGACTACGACCATGAGATATCCCTCGTCGATCACGATGCTGCGCGTACGCCGCCGGAGACAATGACCCCCGAGCCTACGGATATCACTAGAAGCTCGACCACGTCGCGATTGTTGCCGCCGAATCGGGATGGCCAGCAGCGGACGCCTTCGCCGACGCGGGAAGATGGGCAGACGGGGGATGGGCGTGATACAGTGGAAGACCAGACTCGGGAGAATGGGGGACAGGTTAACCCTCCGACAGCTCGGCCGTCAATAGAAGTTCAGGGTAAGCTATCATGGCTCGAAATGTTGATCGACGTCAAGGTTCCTAACCCCTCGATAGAGCCCACTCCCGCTCCCAAACCGGTTAATGGCAACCAAGTCAAACCGAAAAACCCACGCCAGGAACGAGAGACGGCTATTGATATTTTGTATGAAAATGAGAGAGGGGGGTTTCTATGCGGCGTCGCCCTCTTTTCGGCAGCAGCACTGGGTGGCCTAGATCCCCCTGCTTGGAGTGAGTTGCAACAAATAACCAAAAGTACACCGACAAGACGAGCAGATCACTGACAATCGTGTAGCCAATCAATATCACAAAGCGTCCCCAACAAGCATACATACCGCACAGGTCCCAGATCCGTCCTGGGAGTGGGCTTGGCCAGAATGGCGGATTAATCACCAAGAAGGCGTCGACGAAGCCGGATGGGAATATTCATTCCATTTCTCGAGGAAGTTCTCATGGCATAGCGGCAAGTGGTGGAACTCCTTTGTCCGCAGACGAGCCTGGACACGCAAGAGGATCAAGAAGCTGCCCGAAGATGTCTCTGCCGATCCTCACATGCTAAATACCGATTATTTTACGGTCCGTCCTGCTTCGGCGATTCACTCTCATCGTTCGCACGGCAGCATAGCGAGCAGCCGTGTTGCCAGTAGGATGAGTATGAGCCAGATGTCCAGTATCGAGGTCGACGAGAAGCCGCCAGATATTGAGAACATAGAAACACTCATGCAAACCCTTCGGGCCGCCAGGATAGACCGCGAGAAGCTTGAAGCCGTCGATAATTACTTGGAGAATGCGACGGATCTCTCGCAATTGCAGGAAGAGATGCATGAGATTATGTCTCTTTTTGTATTTCAAGCGTCGAGACGAATTTTGCTCAGCCGTTTGATGCACATATATGATGAGACGACAAAACAGCTGGAGAAGAAGGAGACACCAGGCTTAAAGGAGCGGAAACAAGAGCTAAAG
Source organism: Nectriaceae sp. PG4201 (assembly GCA_023628695.1). NCBI lineage: Eukaryota > Fungi > Ascomycota > Sordariomycetes > Hypocreales > Nectriaceae > Nectriaceae sp. PG4201. Next base: position 837,298 of record JAMAKE010000009.1, read on the forward strand.
GAAGCGGTCAAGCATGCCGATGAAGAAGTCCGCAAGTTAGCCTACTGGAGCGATGTCAAGCAAATGGCGGAAAGAGGCGATATCAAGGACGCAGTCGATACTAACAAGGGGTGGCACGAAGGATGGCAAGGCGTTGATCAGAGCGGAGGGGCGCAACCAAATAACGGCAAGCCTCCTGGCGATTAAGTGGCGGGAGGGTCAGCCTTTTCAGGGGTTTCTTTTGCAAATTTATATACGGTATACCCTGGCTTGGCTTACGGGGAGCATCTTCATGGTTGAAATAGGTTGGGCTGTACTGTTTGATATCCTCAGGAGAACAAGATATCCCAAGACGAACGGTGTGAGTGTATTATTTGGAAAGATGATACATTGGCATCCAACGAACACTGCTAAAGGAGCTTTCATTGGGTTTATTATAGCTTTCATTGCATTTACTTGGGTCATGAAAATAAGGCATGAGTTGCCAAATTTGCCAGTCGTTGTCTCTAATCAGATTCGAGGATGAAGGGAGAACTCGGGTGCCACGTGACGCAAAACTTCCGATTTCGCGCGGCTCATGGTTATCGATAAGCCAATTCTTTTCCCCATGAGACCAACCACTTGAACCACCGATGGCTTTCGCTACATCAGCACCACAACGGGCCGCGGCAGATGAACCAACCCCCAACGATGCGCAGTTCATGACCAATGTCCCTGGGAATCAAGTCACTATGGAGGGCTCGGTCACGATGCTTCGACATCTCTGGGCTTCCGCTGATTTCCAGGGACCCATTGCCCTCCAGGGTCCCGAGGCCCTTATCCTGCTTGCGCCGTTTCGAGTCGACTTCGACGGCTGCGGCTGTGCCAATGGCCTCTGAAGATACTTCGCCGAGTACTGCAATTACCTTGCCCGCTGGGAAGGAGTTAATCAAGGCGCAGAGTGAGGTGCTAGGTGAACAGCAGTTTGGCGAGACTCAGGATGAATCAAAGGAACCTCATCGAAACCGGCTGTTCAAGGATGCCTTCAGAGTGAAGACTCTAGAAGTCGACAATCAAGACACCAAGAAACTCCACAAGGCTTTCATCACCAGACCGCACGAATATCCGAATGAGATGGCCACACGGGCGAGTTACCACGAGCACATTCGAGATGCAAGGCGCCAGGTCGGACATGGAATCGTCTGGAGCCACTTCAACAAGAAAGTACCGCAGTGGACGGACTGTTTTCATCTAATAAAGAAGATGACGCCGCAGTGGAGTGATAGGACGAGCATGTCGGCTGTGCGTATTGTGCTGCCCAAGTCGTGGGACATCGATGTCAATAATCAGAATATGGAGTTTGTGGACTCTGCGACAGGCGTGCTGCAAAAGCTGCGCACCGTGGTGGATAAGAATCCTTCGGCAATCGTGCTACGTGGAAAGAGCTCTGTGTTGGCGGGTGCGGCGGATGAGATCGTGCGGTTTTGCAAGGAAGCTGAGGTGTATGAGCTGGGAGAGGTTGGAACCTCGGACTACAAGACTAAGCAACTCTGGCCGACCATCGAAGGTGCTCCCAACGGAGGTGCATCCCTACCGGAGGATAAGATGGACAACATATGGGTGCACAAGGAGTATCAGCCACACTGGATCACGAAACCTTACGAAGACATCCCTAAGCCCGAGATATGGACTCGGGAGAACTTCGAAACGTACGTCGCGACCTTGACGTATGGCCGAATACCTTCGCATCTCGCCATCCCATTCTACGGCAAACGCGCCCAGAACGGACGCCTTATCGACACCGAGGGCATTCGCATCCGTCTCATCGTCGAGGCTTTCGAAGACCCCGCCGCCCGGCCCTTCATCACGGCTTCGGTCCTTAAGATGGCCATTTCGCTGATGGCGTTCAAGGGCGGCCACCGTGCATCCGCCAGCCAACTTATCGCGCTCGGCGAGGAATGGGGTATCCCCATGGATACAGACATCTTCAATGTCATGCTCGACGGGTATGCACACAAGCGCGACGTCGGATTCTTCTACCGCTTCCTACGCCGCATGGAGGCAAGGTACTATCAGCCTAATATTCGGACGTGGCTGCTCTTTCTGCAGCTCATTAAGGGGGATGATGAAAGGAGGCAGGCTATCGTCGCTATGTATGAGCTGGGCATGTTCAATCACAATGCTACAAGAAAGGGGATTGCGGAGGTCATGGCCTCGCACGATTCATACGGTGCGTTCAAAGCTGGTAAAACCATGGACGCATTCCTCCTCGACCAGAAGGAACGATATGGCTCGGAATGGTGTACTGTCGAAGCCATGAACAAGATCATCACCGAACTCCTCCGCTTCCACCGCAAGGAAGATCCTCGTATCGCCGACTGCAAGAATCTCATCAACATTCAATCCGCAGCCGGCCAACGCATTGAACTTAGCACTATCAATATCCTCCTCAACCACGCCGCGATAACCCATGATTGGGGCGTCGCCCTTTGGGCCATGTCGCTCTTTAATCCCGCTGGCTGCGAGCCCGACCAGGATACTTACACAGCTCTCATGATGCTCTGCATCAGAACCCGGTCACCACATGCTCTCGGCACAGTTTATTTCTACGGTGTGTTGAATCGCAAGCTCAGGACAAGGTCACGCAGCTTGCTCCGTTACGTTCTCCTCCGTCTACACCGCGACCCCTTCTGGAAGACTTACCAACCCGGCATCTTCCCCAAAGATGCTCTCCCTGACCTGTGGGAAAACAAGATCGCCAACTCCAAGGCCGTCATGTCTCGCGTCGAACGCACCATTCTCGAGAGATGGGACGGATACACGCCCGTCAAATCCCTCGTGCGTTCCCTCGAGCTAGCCTTCCGCTCGAATGACCAGCCGCTGCACCAGCAGATCAAGAACGGTCGCGAGGGTGTGAAGGTGAAGGATCTCGTGCTGAAGCTGAAGAGAAGGGATGGCCAGGAGGGGAATATCAATATCCGACTGAATGGGACGTTTAGTCCAGAACACATGATTGTGGGTTGGAAAGTTAGGCAAAGCCCTGAAGTGCAAAAGGCTGGCATGACGCTTGACGAATTCTACAACGACGACCTAACTGCAACTTCAGCGCCAGATGTTCCCACAAACCGGGAAAAGACGTCGTTAGAGGACTTCTCCCAAGAAATACCGCCGAATTCTGACCCTCAAGAACAACAGAAACCCGACGTAAAGCCGGAACCCGGGTTGGAGGAGTTCATAAAGGAGGATCGAGTCTCTTCCACCTAAAACCACCATCACCACCACCGACATATCTTACCATGTACATCATCATCTCAGACAGCCAACCCCCCAACATCACATACCCATACCATGTATACTAGCAAACCTGCCCTTAACCCTCGAAACCCTTCCAAGGGCAGTACAGGATGTAGCGAAAGAAAATAAATGCAGAAGCAAGCGGATATAGAGAAACATCAAGTCATGTACTACTTTGGTTTAATGAGGTATATATGAGGCCACCGATGCATCTTCCACCGCCCGGTCCCTCCCGTCCCTAGCACTCATCGCCATTGTAAGAAAACCCCTCCTTCAGCGTTGTATAAAAAAAGGAAACACCATGCTATCCTCCAAGCCATGACTTGATCAAGAAACCCGTCTGCTCCAGCCTAGCCATCCCCGCACGGCCAGGCCGGTCTAGACTCCCTTTCTAGCAGCGTCCAAAGAGATAAAGAGAACGAACTCCTGCCGTGTTGGATGTGTGGAGGAAATTTAACATCGCGAGGGTGAAACGTAACGTGAGATGTAATCTCGGCGCAGGACGGGGGTGGAGTGAATATGAAGGGTTTCTGTCTCTCTCTCACGCTCTCGTCTTCCTCTTCTTCCACTCTCGTCATTCGCACCCGGGTATCCTCTCTTTGCCCATACGATCCACATCTGACTTGACTGACACCAGTAGACCGACAACATGAGCCGGAAGGACCTTACATAAGAATATCTGATATCCACCCCTCCCAATGGCCCTGAAAACCCCCAATACCCCAGGATCTGAGGATAAACACGGCCAGTATTAAATGATGATCAGTTCAAATCGGCCTACCACTTGATGTCAGGACCACCTAATCCTTCTTACTCTCCTGGGGGGCCGGATCCTTCTTCTTCTCCTCCACGGACTTCTCTACCGGTTTGAACGCAGTCCCCGGGTTTGGTTTCGACTCGGTGGCTGCGGTGGCCTCGGGCTTTACGTCTTTGTTGTCGGAAGCGGATGTCGAGGCCTTGGAAACTTGGCTCTCAAGGTCTTTGTCTTCGTCGGCGTTATCGAACATTTCGGTGTCATCTGAATCCGTAAGAACCTCAGTGCCATCGCCGAGGAAAATGATCCGGCCTCGGTACCCACCAACTCCGAAGCTCTTGCCTTTGTTCTCGGCATCCATCTCGTAACCACTGTCACTATCCTCAAAGTTGTGGTGGACTCCGGGGCCACGGAACTCGGCTAAAGCACGCACTTGATTAGCTCTGTTTTGGTGAAATATCTGCAAATATCAAAGAGGTTGGTTCAATTGCCAATTATGAAACCATAATCGGACACCTCGGGACTAGGAATACCGTACCGTATTCTGGGGGAGCGCAAGGACCGTCGCCATTGGCAACTCTCTTAGCGATCTCGTCGTACCACTCTTCTTTCGACTTTCCGTTGAGGAAACCAACGATGCACATGGTCATGTTGTCGCAACCGACGCCGCCGGTCTCGGAGTTGGAAGCTAGGCAGTTATCCATCATGTTCTCGCAAATCTTATCAAGCTCCTGCTTTGCGGCAATACCACGTCGGACAAACTCGACAACGGCTTGGGAAGATTGGCAGTCCCAAATACCTGTTTAAATAAGCACTCTCCTCCGCACAAAGATACTTAACCCTACTCACCATCGCAGGCAAGTACCAGAAACTCATCTTCATCGGTGAGCTCGTGTTGCTCAACATCGGGGAAAGCGGTAACGATCTGGTTCTCGGGAGACAACTCGGCGCTCTTCTTGAATTCGAAATCGCCAATAGCGCGTGACAGGGCTAGGTTTCCGTTAACTCGTCCAAAGTCGACAAAACCACCGGCAGCTGTGATTCGGTTCTTCTCGTCTAAATAGCGCAAGGAAAGTCCATGTCAGTATTTGGGCCTGGTCAAAGATCTTCCAGAGTTCCACCAACTTTCAAGCTGAGGCTTGTGATCTTGAGATAGGGGCTTTGCGCGGCCCTTGATGCCAAGAACACCTCTTGAGTCGCCAGCATTGGCCTATAGAGTTGGGTCAGTATTTTGCGGGATACCGTGCATACCCCTCGTCCTCATAGTGGGGCGGGGCAGACGTGGGGAGGGACAAGGCGGCGAACTGACGACGTAGAGCTTGTTGCCGGCAATCAGACTGACACAGGCGGTGCAGCCCGAGACTTCTTCTTCGTACTTGGGATCTGGCAGACAAAGTCAGTCTGTGCAAAGGAAATTCTGCAGATAGAGTAGATAGCCGCGCGAGGAGAATTCTGGCGATAGGCGGAGACCCTGGAGAGTCAGGTGAGGAGGCGCGCATACCGTTGAGAATAGCGCGATCAGTCGCGAGGAAGCCATCCTTCAAGCCCTGGGCGTAATCGCCAGCCTTGAATGTATCCTGCTTGAAGATAATGTTATGGAGATTCTCCCCCGCAAACAATGCCACCTTGTCGCCGCCGTGACCGTCGAAGACTCCGAAGAAAGACAGATGGGATTTATGAGCCTTGGCGCTGTCGAGATCGAGAACGGTCGTGTGAGCATCCTCCATGCTGATGCGCCAACCCTGCATAGCTGATACACCGTAGATGAGTCTTTCATCCTCGCCCTTTTCCGAAGTCTGGCAGGAGAGAGAGAAAGGTCAGCTGGGGGAGTTCGAAAAAGCAGGAGAAGCAAGTAGAAATCGTCTTCACGGCGGGCGGATGCATCGGAGAGGAGGGGGGTAGAATAGTCGAGGATGGCGACGCGATAAGTACACATTGGAGTAAATCAAGCGACGACGAAGGCGGTCGATATGAAGAGCATCGACCTTAGAAGTCCATGTCTGCTGTTGGCTCGTGGTATTTTGTTTATGTGACCTCGGCGTGGGGAGAGGGGTTCACGACTCGGACTGGCGATACTGCCCCTCGCGTATCTCCAGACGCAACCGCACTTAGATATGATAACGCACCTTTTCGACAACGGGCTCCGAGAGAGTCTGACCCATGGCTAAACGTTGGTTTTGACAGCAGCTCTCAGCTACCGCGTTAGAGAGGAAGAGGAGGGGTTAGATGCGACGGGGTCGGAGGATTGGCGGGGAGAGAGGAGGAGGAGGAGGAGCGAAAGAATGATGAGGGAAAGGGCGAGAAAAGGCTGAAGGAAACAAGGGCCGGCGCCGGAAGAGTTTGGTGGAGGAGGGAGATGGGTGTGTGTGGACTGCGGCTTGTGGATGCGGATGCTTGGTGGTGGTGGTCGTTAGGTGATCACTGGTGTTGAGAATTGGTGAGAGCCCGCCCACGGAGAGGAGGAGCAAAATCCGCAGGAAGCGGGGTACAACCACTGACGATGTGCTCACTTTTGACGCGCAGGCGCTGATGCCACCTGCACTTTACTGTCACAGCTGCTAGAGGCCACTATAAGTCACCCCCTAGAGTCCCCCCCTTAGGTGCAAAATTATAGGCGCCCTATACCTTAGCTTCTAAGGGGAAAGGCCAGCTCGGAAAACAAAGAGGCCAACGGCCCACCAGGAAAATTTGGCTGATGCTGCAGCTGGTGCCTGTTTGCAGCTGCAGGATCTTCCGATGTGTCGTTGAAAAATTTCGCCCATTTTGCCGCCGCCGTCATGTCAGGAAAAGAACTTGGTTCTAGATTTCTGGTCGCGTGTGCATATCCAGGCCCCGTTCGTACCCAATCGCACTGTCTACCCGGTTCTTTCTCTGTGCTACAGGGCTTTCTGGTTCTGTAGCTGCCACTCATAGCTTCCATTATGACGGAGGCTCCCTGCGTGCGCCTCTGTGCACATTACGCGCCCTTTCTGGCCCATGCTTGCTGCCCGCCCTCCGCTGGGGTAAGGGTACGTACCGACCTTGTCTCCATCCCCACCTTCCAGATTCTGCCCCTCATCAAACTCCGAGCCTGTGTGCGAGTTACTATAGGGTAGATCAGCATCCAGTGCAGTAACAGAAGACAACCCCAGAGACGCCCGTGATGCGTGACGTAGGTAGGCGCTCTTGATAGATTATCATTGGCCTCGTACCAAGCAAACTTGCTGGCGTTACCACTGAATCTATGATACTCCGAAACGCGCCTACGTCAGGGGGGCAAGCAAGCCTGACTCGCCCAGCTTAGTGCAACCCAAACTGGCCCTACAGATAAGTTCAATGACATCACCAGGAAATGCCTACTATTAGCTGAAGGAACCGACACTGTAGGTCATTGTCCTCAGAATTGAGAAGGTGTAGTATCAAATTGCCAGTTCCAATTAATGAAGTTACCTCGGTCTAGCTAGGTATCAACCCCTCCAACCCGTTTCCACCTGTGCTAGGGAAATACAACCTAATAAAAATGCATTGGTATCGTTGCCGTATCGTGAAATATATCCAGAATCTATGTCAATCAATCAATCAAACCCAAAGAATATCTATGCCCTCGACCCGTCTCATAGAAAAGCCTTGAAACTACCGTCAGTTCGCGCTGAATCCTCCCTCCTCCATGCATCAGAAGCTGACTCTTCTAACTTGGACATCCTGCTAGGTGATTTCGCGGGCAACTCGTTTAGCTTTGAGTATTTACTGCTAGGCTCGACTCGAGAGGCAATGGACCCCCGGACACTAGTCTTTGAATCGCCCCATTGACTCGGGGAGATGAGCTCTGAGCTGGGTGAACCAGCACGCTCACCTGGCTGGGCACCTTCGCGGCCGGTGCTGAGGGCTGTACTGGGTCGGTTGGGGTGGAAAGGCGCGCCGTCGACAAGTTCACGGTAAGAGACGCTCGGAGCATCACGGCGGCTTCCACCAATAACTCGCCAGTTCTCTGTTGAACCAAATGAAGGGTCGGTTAGAAGACTTCTGTGTCCACTTGACGATTCCGTGTCATACCACGCCCGGCTGCTGTGTCGGCTGAGCCACTGCTGGCTAGAGAGTCGGGCCTGGCTTGGTCGTTGCATTTCGGGTACACTCTCTGCTGCCTCTGCAAGAAGAGGTGCATTGTCCCTCGATTGTGGTTGGCTCTCTGCTGGTGTGTCCGATGTCTTCCTACCAAATAACCCAGTGATGAGCCGAGGACTAGACTGGTGCGAAGATGCAAAGGCCAACGAGCTACCGTCAGTGGTCGAGAAGAGGTCAGAACCCGTGTCTGTCTGTGTCCGTTTTATCGCGCTCTGTCGCATGCCTGGTAGGTCTTCTAGCGAGGGGATCGTCAAATCAAGACCACTCCTGAATGAACTTCCGCCCGAGTCGGATAGGAAACTTGGAGGAGGCAGTAATTGGTGTGTCGATTCCGGGAACGTAGTGTCTGAATGTGAGCTTCGCATAGAAACCTCGCTTCGTCGAGCCGTTGCCGCCTCCGTTCCCTCCACTGTAACCCAAGAATGCCTCCCCCCCTCGGTCGCTGCGCTGATGGTTCGAGCCAGACGCCCTCTCGAATTTTCTGCCATGAACCCTGAAGGCAAATCTGGCGTTGCTAGGCTTCCTGTGCTCAGCCTAGAACCATGCGACCCTAGCTCCGAGTAGCCTCGCCTTCCTAGCTGCTGTCCCGCTATCCCAACGCTGTAGGCACTGTTTGCTTCCTGCATTGCGGGAGAGCTGCCGTTGACACGCAGGCTTTCGAGGACGGGGCCAGATATTTTATTCCGAAAGTTACTCGATAGGTAAGTCCGTCGACCTCGGCGACGGCGGATGAGACAGCAGATGAGTAGCATAATGAGAAGAGCGATAATGAGGATGGGTAGAAGTGTGGCAAGGAGTATTTCGCCGGTGGTAAGGCCCTTAGAGCCAGAATCGGAAGAATCCTCTTCGCTAGTAGAAGAGGTTTCGCTAGGTTTGCTGGGTTCGCTGCCTGTTTCTGTGGAAGTCTGAGAGGCCGAAGTTTGAGGAGTAGACGAGGTTTGCGTCGAAGTAGCTGCGAGGAGCTCAATGTTGAAATTCCCGGACTCTGCTAGATCGGAACTCTTGGATAAGGCATTGATGGTAATATTAAGCCTGCCTGACGCTGACTTCGGCACTTTGCCAGTAATGTTGAAGCCATCCAGCTTCAACCAATCCTTCTGGGGGTCCACAGTCAGTTTGAGGTTGACGTCGCTCGGGTCCCAGAAGTATGGCTTTAAGTCGATGCCAATATTCTGCCCAGCCTTGACATCAACGTCTTCAAGAGATGACCGAAACAGGTTTGTTTCAACGTTGACGATGACTTGCACGTTTAGGGTATCAGAGAACGAGTCACGGAAGTTGATGGTGAAATTGGTTGAGTGATCGCCCTTTCCCGGTTTTCCATCGATTTTCCACGTCTTGTTGTCGAAAGATAACCAATCCGGCATATCGCCGGTCGAAACGTCCAAATCGCCTGGCTTCACAGGCTTATTGTCGAGCTTGATTCCATCAGCTAGCCCTTCGTAGCTGACCTTCTTTCCCGAGGTGGCGTTCAATGTGATCGTTGGATTGTCCGTACTGAGTCTATGGCTCCCGACGACGAGAGAGAAGGAAATATCGGTGGCCGAAAACCCCACGATATCGGACGCAAAAAGACGAAATCCAAAAGTCTGCGGTGGCTGGACGAGACTTTCAAACGCTGGAGTTGTCCCGGTGAAGGTCAGAGATGCCGCATCAAACTTCATCCACGCAGGGAGAGGGCTGTTGTCAGCAGACGCAGCGTAATAGTTGATCTTGTCCGGTTGATGCTCGAAAGTGTTGGGATCGAACGCGTAAGTAAACTCCGTAGCCGGATATGAGAGTAGTGATGAAGGAGCTGAGTATTCGCCAAAGCTCTTGATCTGCTCGGAGATGGGTATCTTGACTGTAGGAGCCTTGTTTCTCGACACCACGAGGGTTGCTTTAAGGGAAGATTGACCTGTTCCGTCATCGGCGATGAGCTCGACTGGCTGGCCCACCACGTCGCCTGGAGGGACTTCGCTATCTTTCGGTGTACCGTAGAGGCGGCCGGCATTGCTGTCGATGGAAAGCCATTTGGGTGCATCGCCAAGTGAATAGGTGAGCTTTAAGTCGGATTTGAAGGTATAAGGCGAAAAGGTGTACGAGAAGGGCTCATCCACTCGGGCGACTGGAGGAAGCTGAGAGTTCAGCGGGAAGTTGACAATAGGTTCACTGCTCGCAAAGGTGGCGAGATGTAGAACAGCGATCAGTATTACAAGTGAGGCCATGATGGCACGAAATTGCGCCGTGTAGCGCTAGATCGTGAGGTTTGAGAAGTCAAGATACAGAACGCCATATAGGAGGAAGCGGAAAGAAGGACAAGTGAAGGAGAAGAGTAGCACATGGAGAGAGACAGCATGAGGGCATTAGCATCGTCACAGACATCTCGAAGGCTGGCAGTACAGGGCATCTACGCGAATACTGCGCCCTTCATTCCTTCACAATCGCTCCACTGGGCCATTGTCGACTGACGGGTAGTGTATTCGGGTACAAGATGATTGGTGCGCTGGTAACAAATCCATTGCGAATAGAGGCAATCTGTCTCAGCAGGGACTCATCTTGAGGATAAAGCAGTGGCGGGAAGCTCGAGAGGGGAGAAGGGCCGTGGATAGAGGCTGGCATTGCCGCGATAGCATTCCTGTGGGAGGTTCGGTCTGCTGGGAATTTGTAGTAAAGGTGAGACATCCGGATGCCACTCGGCTGGATGATCAACGTGGAAGAACAGTAGCAGCTCAAGGGGTTTGCATCTTCTCCTTCAAGGGACGACGAGAGAATTCGATGGTTGTCTGAGCTGATGGATCCTCTGGGATGACCATGAGGCGGCTATTGGAAAAAAGGGACGCATCCCCATCCAAGCCAAGGGCGACCGTTAAGCCCCCGTCTCTCTTGGACATTGGAGCACGTTACTGGAGGGGTAAGGGCGACATGGAAGAAAAGGCTTTACGGGCCGCTGCCACCAGCTGGTGATCCACTGACTCTGGCTGGCTCCAGTAAGGTAGTGGCGATGGTTGATAACGACGGAGAGCCCTTATCGTGAACGTGCGATGGAGTTTAGTCGTTCTTGTTAGCGCGGCACCCTAGAAAGCAGATGAAGGCTAACGGAAGGTACGGACGGCCCCCCAAAAAAGACCAGAGTCTGGATTGCATCAGTCGCTTCGAAAGAGGAGAAGGAGCAATTGCTAGTAGGTTAGTCTAATAGCAGGTATTAGGAGTATAGCCGTAGGGGGGAATGTTGAGATGGAATCATTGACTTCAAAACTTCGTTTGTCACCCATCACTATACCATCACTATATCGCCATCACCACCACAACGCCTTCATCAATTTGGCTTTGCAGAAAACTCACTCCGTTTTCGGCATCCAACCGGCAAGCATTCAATAAACCGGCAGTTTAACGTATACACAATGAGTAGTACATCATCATCTCCACGGATGGACCCGGTTGCCATCAGCGAGGACTTGACTCCCTTGCCGACTTTGAAGGCGGCAGGCATCACGCAAATCGACTTTGACGGCGTTCTTTCACAACCGCTGAAACTTCGCGAGGATGTACGTTCGGGTTGCGGCGGGCAAACGTGGCCGGCAGGCCTAGTCTTGGGCAAGCACATGCTGCGGTACCACCGGGACAAACTACGTGAATCGCGAATGTTGGTTTTTTCTTAACTCCTAGAGAGCGGTGACTTGTGTTAGTTGTCACTTGTCGCTTAAGACTCGCTGGTTATTTGACTTTGCGCTGCTGCGAGAATTTACCAGGATACTGGAGACATGCTGACTCGTGAGTCTCAGACTGGAGCTCGGAGCGGGAGGCGGCCTCGTCGGACTGGCTGTTGCTCTAGAGTGCGAGCTTCAGAAGCCGCTGGTGGTGACGGACCAGAACGAGATGTTTGAGTTGATGCAGCACAACATCAAGTTGAACGACCTCGGAAGCAAAGCACAAGCCATGGTGCTGAGTTGGTGCGTTTTCTCTCTTCCCGTTGGACGCCCCCGCGTTTGGGGAGCAGCAAAGGTTGGCTGACACTTTGGATGCACAGGGGTGAGGCACTGCCCGCGGCGGTTCTGGAGCAGAAACCCGACGTGATTCTGGCAGGCGAGTGCGTGTACTTTGAACCAGCGTTTCCATTGCTTATGGAGACTCTCAAGGCGCTACTGGAACTGAATCAGGAGGCCGTGGTATATTTCTGCTTCAAGAAGAGGAGACGAGCAGACATGCAGTTCGTCAAGATGGCAAAGAAGTCATTCCATGTGGAGGAGATTTTTGACGAGGATCGGCCAGTGTTCCAGCGGCGGAGCCTTTTCCTCTTCTCCTTTACCAGCAAGAAGAAGAAGAAGAAGGGGAGCGCCAAATATGTCAATGGCAGCTCCCGATTGGCGACAAACGGCGACAGTAGAATACACACAGTTTCGTCTTAACGCCATGACTGCACCCGTAGATGCACCGCGGGTGCGATTTCCCCTCACCGGGCCTTGATTAGTGAGATGGAGGGTAGCAATCTGGCCAACGAGACGGTGCAACGTCCGCTGAGCCTGTATCCATCCATCCATTCAATCATTCATCACTCTCTCATCATTCCTGCACGTTTCTGCACGTTTCTGACTGAGCCGCTCCTAGTCGGACCCTCTGGAAAGTGCCGGACCACAGCGGGAGAAGGAAGATGCATTGGGGGATGCGTGGAGACGATGTCGTCTCCTCCTCGCTGTGCTCGGTCAGCAGCGGAGGGAGCCAGCGCATGGATGGTGGCGCCTGAGCTGGTTTGGCGGTTCACTGCATCCACTCAACGACTCAACGACTCAACCGCATGTGCGTTCGCCCACTGGTCATGCTAACCAGGGGAACCGAGTTCTGGAGAACTCCTTCGGACAAAACGACGGTTCCTACGGCTGAGCAGACTTCCCCAAATCTCCCCGTCTTATGCTGAAGGAGGCTGTGTAAGTGGACGAACCCACGGACATCCAGGGATCAGAGAGGTCCCTTGTTCCAATACCTGGACAGCCCGAGGCACTTGCTTTGTCGCAAGCCGCTCCTGGTCATGTGCAATTCCCCTTTGTGAACGCTGGAATGGACGACATAAAGAGGGTGGAGGGGAACCAGCCCTCCCGAGTCAACCATTCAATGCCGTCGGGTTGCATACCGACGAGCGGCACACAGCGCTACGACTGAGTCAAAAGAGCGAACGAGAAGGCGAGAGAAAAGGAAGAACCTGGACAGACTTTTCATCCTGCTGCAGGACCACTGCAAGCCATCGTCCGCTAGCATCCAGGGCACTGAGGTGGCAGAGGATGAGCGGCCAACAGCCGGGTGTTTTTTCTCGCGCTCTCCACCCACCCATCTTAGAAAGCCAGCATCAACAGATCCTATCCTCCATCCAGGCCTGGGATAGCGGCACGGATGCAGCAACCGAGCCTGCCAGGAGGGCCGGACGGCTCAGGCACCTCAAAACGCCTATTGGACGCCTAACAACCCGGTGCCTGAGTCGGACCTGACAGCGACGCGGCAGCGCAAACTTAGAACTTTGGCGTCAGGCTTGCCCCTTGCAGGGTAGCCAATCATAGACACGGGCGCTGAGGAAACATGCTCCTCGTCGGGCCACCTCCCCTCTCCCCACGTTGGGTGTGACATGTGGCCCCTGAGGGCTCATGATTCTGAATCGTGAGGCCATCTCGCACACTCTGACACAAGCAGGAATAACCTCGATGCCGAATCAGCACCTCAGGCTCTGCAGCCGTCTTTGTCAATTGTTCGTGGATGGTGCCACGCCCCCTGTTGGGCCCCCCTGGTGCGCCCCCCTGGCGGAGTCTCTCTTCCCACCGGCCGCTAGGCTCCTTGGCCGCTCTCTTCCGCCTCCTTGGTTTTTACTTTGGGTTGCTTGGTTCTCCTGTCAGCCCCGGCAGATGCACTAGTTTACCAAGATGCCAGCCCTTGATACACCCCCATGCCCTCCTCCGACCCTCACATGGCCCATGGGCCTCCCACACCTCGTTGACCTCCAGGAAACGGGGCCTGAAAAAAACCACGCGTGGCCACGTCCGGGTACCTTGTCTGGCTTGTACGGTACCTGGACCGTCTGGATCCAATGGAAGCTTATTTGTTACGGTAGAGAAAAGTCCTAGTTCCTTTTAGTACAGTTGCCCTCAGAGTATTAGAAGCCTCCACCTCCCTCCGCTGCCCCTTCCGTTTCGTTTCGTTTCTTCACCAACCCGTTCGAGTTTGACAATCATTCCTTTCCTCCTGAGCAGGACTCTCTCACTCACATACACTCTTTCTTTCTGCCCCTTGCGAGGTCTTTACTGTTGAACAGAACTAGAATCTTGCTTGCCCTCCTTCTCAAAGCAATACAATCTACCCACGGTGATATCCTCTCTGTCGTATTAGACGGACAACATCATTCCTTGAACAAACAACCAACTACGAAAGCGAATACAAACGCATATCCACCATGAAGTCCTTCACTGTCGCCTCTGCCATCTTCGCCGCTGTGGCCCTCGCCCAGCCTCATGGCAACCACCACAAGGTCCACCACAACAAGCGTGCCGTCGTCACCGAGGTCGAGTGGGTGACTGAGACCGAGTACGTCACCCAGCTCATCGATGCCACCACCACCGTCTGGGTCGGCCCCGGCCAGAACCAGCCAGAGACCACCACCGAGATCGTTGAGCCTACCACTACCCAGGTTATCGAGCCTCCCGAGAACACCCTCGCCGAGAAGAAGAAGAAGCCTCAACCCGAGACTACTACTGAGGCTCCTGTAGCCCCTCCCCCAGAGCCTACCACCAGCACCTCTACCAGCTCCTCTTCAGTCTACGTTCCTCCCCCGCCTCCCCCGGAGACCACTACTAGCGAGGAGCCTGTCGTCGAGGCTCCTGCTCCTACTACCACTCTTGTGACCTCCGTCTATACTCCTCCCCCGCCTGCATCCACCTCCGCTGCCCCGTCTAGTGACAGTGGCGACGAGGGTGGCAGCAGCGGCGGCAACACCTACTCCGGTGAGCTGACCTACTACGCTGTCGGTCTCGGTGCCTGCGGTGAGGACGACACTGGCAAGGACAACTCAGACAGCATTGTCGCTCTGTCTCATCTCCTCATGGGCAGCCAGTCCAACGGCAACGACATGTGCGGCAAGACCATCACCATCAAGTCCAATGGCAAGACCACCACCGCCACCGTCAGGGATAAGTGCATGGGCTGCGCTATCAACGACATCGATGTTAGCGAGAAGGTTTACAAGGAGCTCTGGGGTGACCTCGACACTGGCCGCTCCGAAGCCACCTGGTCCTTCGACTAAACGTTCACACGGGGGTGAGACGGTTTTGCCTCACCCATCGCCTCGTGGCGTCACCCTCAAACTTAAAACCAAAAAGGAACATATATCCACCAAACAGAAATCTGAACAAATTCAGAAGCTCCTAGGACCGCGCATTTACCAAGTCCAGATAAATACAAAGCTTCTTCAGGTTATGACCTTATGATTCGGGAAAATTATATACATCAAATTGTTTGTACGTAGCACCCCCCCTGGCGTGGGGCTGGCACACGCAAAAGGCCTGCAGGAGAATCATCTTTGGCCCTTGCTCGAGAGTTTGGGGTTGAGGGGTTCCCTGTCAGAATAGACTTGTTTTTGTTTTGGGCTGTTTTTGGGTTCTTAAACATTCTTGTATATAACCTTAAACTGGTTGTTGATAGATCTTGGACCAGGATTGGGACCGGGAAATGGACATTCATTCTTCATGAAAACAATCTCTTCCTTCGTTGCCAACATGAATGTACTGGTCATGCAAGCATCTCGACGTCATGTGATGGTTGTCACGGTTTAATTCATCTGAATAATTTATCTGGATAATCTATCTAGATGCGACTGGCTATATACCAAGGTCACATCGGATCTACCATCCTAAAATCGTTCCCGTGAAAGACGCCTTGAGGGATTCCTGAAACTGAAACTCGCCTACCTAGCCAGGTACCAGTGTTCCCTGTCCATCCCACTAGGATTTGGTAAACTCCCATAATTATCCTTGTGCTCATATAAATATACAAAAGTCTTCATAACGTAGATGCATCCCGGCTTATAATCATAGAAGACTCAGTAGTTCTTCCACATACCGTCTAGTATCAACACCAATGCCCTGGGCTAACTTTCCAGCGCCTTCAGCGCCGGCGCTGTCAGCCCGAAAGCCCACGTGATCGCTTGCACGGCGGATCAGGAAGATCTCCTTGGTGATATCGGGCGCGTCGTCCCCTGAGCTGTGCTTGCTTTCTGTGTCGGCCACGTCAGAGCTTGTCTCGTGGATTGTCGAGAGTGTGCTGATGGGTTCTTCGCGACGGTCGAGAAGACGAGTCCAGACGATCCACCACCCGCGGTTGGTCTTTTGTGTGCGCTCAAGGGCCGTGGACTTCGGACGTGTAGCGGCGTGTACGGTAAGTAGATGGAGATGAGTGTTTATTGCGTCGGGACGGGACCATGGTGACGGATCGAGATAGTTATCTGGGATATTAGGGATGGAGCAGTGAATGGTGAGGTCGTTCGGATCCCATATAAGATCGTAGATGTTATTTGAGCCGACAGCGTCCGAGTTGGGACGTTCCGGCCGATACTTGGTCGATTGGAGAAGGGGTTTTCTTAGAGGTGCGAGTTGATAGTGAAGAGAGCGGTAGAGTGCATCCCAAGCCAGAGAATCTGTCCGTAGTTGGAAGAGGAATGTGAAGATGAAGGGTCGGTTAACATAGACAACAACCCGTAGCTTCTTGGCTTTATTGAGGTCGTGGGAGTCGTAGCCTGGGAGCATGTTCCCCACGACCTGGGACTGCGTAAGGACACTGGCGGGATGCTCAAAGTCTCGAACAATTGTGGCCTCCGGACGACCCGCGGCTTCACTTTCTAACTCGACGTGAACAGTGCGGAGAACAGTTCGGGAGTTGTGCTCTGTATCATCTTCAGATGGCTGGCTCTGGTCAACCTCGCTGTTGCCTTCTTCAATTTCCCCCTTGAGGCCGATGAGGTAGTGGCCTGCAGCTTCGTAGGACGAAGTACGAATGGGCATGGGAGGGCGTTGATTAGAGGGCTCCTTCTGATCTTTGCTGCTCTTGCTGTCACTAGGTTCTGGCACAGGTGGACTGGGTGAGTGTTTGGGTGAGTCTCCAGAACCTCCCGGTAGGGACCAGTATGTGCCATAGCCGAGTTTGAGGTAGCTCACATACTTGTCCAGTTTGCCATCCTCGCCCTCTTGGGACTGGATATCATCCTTTATCGGAGCACCACTGGAAGTCTGCTGCTCCTGACTCGCCGGAGCGTTGGATTGATGATCAGTGCTTGTTGGTCGAGATGCTTGTATGTCCGAGTCGTGTTTGTGTGTAACTGCCTTTGTTGCCCTCCTCTTAGCACGCCGAACTGACGTGGGACTTTCAATAACACCGTATGCATGATCACCCCAGGTGTACAAATCCGCCATCCAATGGGTCACGTCCCTTAAGGACTTCCTTGATATAGCTCCTGTACCAAGGAAAATGGCACCGTCCCCAGGTCCTGGTTCCTGACCCGCCCCAAGCCATGGTGATGATTCACCACTTTGTGACGCTTCCTGAGGAGCATCAGGGTCATAATCGCCAAACTTGGAGACTACTAGATCGACGAGTCCTTCGATTCTCCCAACTAAACCTTCGAGGACCTCCCGCTCGCCGCTGCCTCGATCTTCCTCTCCAACACCGACACCCAACTCCCCGGATGCCGCGATATTGATCCCTCCAAAGACGTCCCGTGCTGGGTTTCCGTGTAGCATGACATTCCAAGTCGAGAGAAAGAGGTCCCAATAACGAGTGAGATTTGCGACAAACTTGTGTCGCTTTGTACGGACAAACAAAGCACTCAACGACGAGTCATGATGCATGAGAAAGATACTATGTGCTCGCAATAGGTCTCTCAGGAGGAGATTGGCAGGCTTCATTTCTCGACTTGAATACTCGTATCGCTCCTCGGTAGGCTCGCTGTTTTTGGTTTGCAATCGCGGTGGTAGTGGAACTCTTGTTAGGTCAATACTCTAACAAGACATCCATATTAGCTTTCATTCGTAAACAAAACATGGCTTGGGAGACTCACAGCCAAAATCCACCAACCCGGCTCCAGTTCATGGAGCACCACCCTCGACTTTTCCGTATCAATGGCATCCACTGATGCACCGCCAGCGAAACCGCGACTGAAGCTCGCCATGCCTTGAGCAAGACCAATCTGTCGCAAGCGCTCGTTACGCTCCTCGTGCGAGATATCTTGGGTCGGGCGAGAGCGTGTGCGCCGGCGCTTCTGACGGGATGTTTGCGTCGTGACCGAGGCATAGTAGACGATTTGGTCGTCGATGGTCTCGTCCGTGTTACCCAGCGAGGGATTGAAGATGGCGAGGAAGCCTAACTGGGCGGGCACCATAGCGCCGGGAGCCGGCACTGGCCCTGCTTGAGCTGCCATAATGGTTTATTGTTCAACTCGTATCCTACCAAAGGTAGCAGCGTTGTCCCAACGAAGCAGGGAGAGAAGAATCGTGCCCTCCCGCCCAGGGCCTCGACACCGCAGTTGATAACGCCAAGAAGAGTCGCAAATGCTAGCGCGGCTAATAATGACACGAATGAGGTGCGAGCCTCAGATTAATGTTATTTGCTTGAATAGTGTTCCGCGACGCGAAACCGCTGGGTCCAATGCCTTCCTTATTGCGTCATGAACGCGATAGGCGGCAGAAATGATGGTGTTTAGCGCAATCGGAAAGCCGTCGATCAAGATCAGCGGGTGGGTAACGGGCACATTCAGATGAGCTACGATTTCGACCGGATCGCGCAGCCGTGGAGGTTGAAAGATGGATCTTCTTTCTCTATATCTCGATGCTAACGAACAAGGCTGGTAATAAGTAGGCGCTTGCACTTTACGCCCCTCTCCGGGTTCGGGGGTCCTTCCGTGGTGGGGGACTACCGTGAGAGGGAAGGTCACAGGCTTATTGGTGTTGCCCGCCTATGCGGTCTAGACTTCAGCGGGGCCTCAGGTACGGAGCTGAGATGTTCTCGACTTTCTCTTGTTGATGGATGGATGAGGTGGTAATAATAAGTCTTCATAGATAGAAACCGTTCTTCTCAATTTACTCAAAGATACGGTACGCTAATAAATAGGTTCAAAATGGTATCCCATACACCCACCAAACGTCCATCCCAAAATGTCTTCCAAAGCGACCCAAGCCCCGTCCATCCATAGAGTACAATATAGCAGCATAAAAAAAGATATCCCTAGCTGTCTACCCTAATAAAGGGTCTCCGTAATCTTTGAAGCGCGATACCAAGTCTCCCCGTCTCTGATGAGTCGTCGTCATCCGCCTTTCCTACGAACATCGTGTGCCTCCTCTCCTGCAACGCCTTCGTTTCCATCTCTTGTGCCTTGATTAGCCCCGTCTGGAGTCTCCCGTTCTGCGCTTTTCTAAACTGCTTGTTTTGAGCTTTCAGCCAGATGAAGTATATGACGAACGTAGCCAATGTCAGCGGTATCGTGATTGCCCAGTAGAGACCGAATTGTGGCGTTGGCTTCACCGAGATTGACTTGTTGGTGAGGTCGACACTTTCCCAGTCGAAACATTGCGTGGAGAAGAGCGCCGAGATGAAACTCCCAGGAAGAAAGAACATGGTTACCACGGCGAGTGTCCTCATGGAAGACGCGTCGCGGTGGCTGGATAGGGCGATATCCAAGTTGTTCATGGCATCGTTCTGCGCGATGAGGTTGACGAGCTGCATGCAGTTAGTGAATATGCCTGTGACTCCCATGTTATCATTCTCGGGTCGACTCACTGCTTCAATTTGAACCTGCACCCGCTTCAGTGTGAAGTTGGTGTCCAGAACTTGCATACCAAGTCGCTGCCGTAAAACACCAACATGATTCCTCATCAGGTCATCCCCATCAAACGGCTTCCCAATCGATGAGGTGTGCTGGTTCTTGCCGTGCCTATAATCGCCTACTGCTTGAAAGATAAAGTCCATCAACTTTTCCGACGTCTTACTCTTCCGTTCCACACTTGCCAGCTTGGACGCGAAGCCGCTCATCTCCGCCAATAGTTGTCCTCGCTCCTCTGAAGCTACCTTTTTTCGTTTGGTGCCGAACTTCTTATATCCTGTCCTTTCTTCAATTTCTTGAACTCGGCCCTTCATTTCGTTGACGGTAAAAGCAGTTTCACCATCAAGCATGAAGGTGAAGAGAAAGGCTGGGAACATGGGGTGGCTGGAGATGTCGTATTGCCATCCGCCGCTGATGATTTTCTTTAGCAAGTTCTTCTGCGTCTCGCCGGCGAGCACGAGCCCGTAGGTGGCGGATTCGCGGGCGAGTGGTGGCTGGAAGCGATTATGCGACCAGATTGCAGCAAGTTTGGGGGCATAGCAGAAGGAATAGGCTTGATGCTCAGACCTCAACCGCTCGGTTCTAGGAAATGCGTTGATACCTGTAATGGTACTCTGGAAGTAGTCGTATGCTAGTCCTAGGCCAAACTTGTCGATGATGGATGCCCTGGCGGTCTCTGATAACTCGATGCGCGCCATATCCTGGAGTTCCGTCCATACCAGACGGAGAACTAGCGACTCTGTGTCGCCATTAGGACCTCTGGTCTCCTCGTTGAGCCATTTCGGCAAGTCATTCACCGTCTTGGTTATGTGAGAGGCTGTGATGACGCCCGTGGAGTGCCGATGCCATAGCTCGGTGACTTCAAACTGGACACCTTTTTCATCTGGTTTGAGGGTCTTAGGTTTGAAGTCGCTAATCTTTCGGTAGATCTCGTCCATTGGGATGGTATTTGGGTGCGAAACCCTGGTTCTGGCTTGGAGCTACGTTAAGTTTGATAGTGCTACGCTAGTCGGGCAGGCAATCCGGAGTATTTAGAGCGTATAAAAAGAGATGTATGAAGAGGCCAACCTTGGCCCTGCTGCTGTCCTAGGGGCGATGTCGCGGTCGAGTTTGGGCCAGTGCTTTGGCAACGACGAGGCTCAGCGGTAGAATCGCAGGGCAGCGGACAGGAACCAGGGCAATTGCATAAGCGCCGGCCAAAATACTGGTCAATCGCTGCCCCAGCCTCGATTTAAGGGACGGTCCGCTGGGGGGATTAGTTGAACAACATGGATGTTGTTGTGCAGAGCCAACACAATGGAGGCTCGGGCGGTAGCAGGCAGCTTCATTGTTTCAGGTGGGCGTGAGATTGGAGTATCCTTGCTTTTATTGTTCCGTGATGAACTTCGCTCCGCATGACTAGTCGATACCTATTCGCTGACTACCTTAAGTTGTGCTGCCTTCCAATAACTATTAACAACATTGAACGCCTCTTCCTTCATCAGGCCGCCTGGATAGGACGGCTTGAGGGGTGCTTCAGCTCTCAGCCGCGTTATTACGTCGCCTGTTCCAGAACGGCCAGTGCGGAGCTGAACCCTCGGCAACGGGAGCAAAGCGGCTGTGTGCAGAAGCCCGCCCCCATGGTCACCACCGAGAGCGTAGGAAGCTAGGTTTTGAGACTCGGGAGGCCAGGCCATGCCACCGTATGGTATGGTAGTGTTTCAGCGAACTGTCTAAGGTGGTTGTAAGGGTCCAAAAATAGCCTTGATTTGGGGCTTGCTGTCTAAGGCTTTGTGGTGGCAAGTTGCCGTTTCTCGAGATTGCTTGGGAGGCCTATTGCAAGCGGTGCCCAGGACAGGCAAGTGGAGATTAACGCACATACAAAAGGTAAATGCTCAATACTTAAGGTAGCCATATGTGAGAGTGATACCTACTTAACTATCCAATGCCCGAGCGAATGAATAATTCGAAGCGCTACCGTATAGACGTACACATTGAGACAATATATAACTTGCTTGTAACCGCCGTAACACTTCGTCGTGATCCGAATCCTCATAAATCGTAACCCAAGCCCTTCTTTTGCTTCGCCATCACTTCCTCACGGGCCGCCCCGGATTCACCCTCGTCTTCCCCCTGCGGCTCACTGGCCCAACAGTAACAACGTTGGGAAAGTGCGGTGGCGGAGGAGGGGCAATGGTAACATTCGGGCCCCCAAAACCTTGACCAAGAGGCCTGCCGCGTCCTCCTCCTGGCGCACCGTTTGGCCATTGCACTCTTGAGTTCATAGGTGGGCAGACGCCGATGGGCCACATGGACATGCTCACAGACATGCCTGGCTGGATTAAGTCCTCCCAGAAGTCGGGTAAGACGATAATTGGGTTGGGGCGCGGATATGTGGTGCCAGGCTGCCCAGCTGGTTCTGCCTGGTTTGTGGTTTCGTGGATATTGGTGGTTTCCTCAGCGAGCGAGGTGGGTGAGAAAGAGAGGTCGTAATGACCTGCCGGGACATGTATGCCGAGCGGTCCATCGATTTTCTCGAAAGCTGAATCAATCGTCATCTTCATGCCCTATTATCAAAGGTGAGCTTAAAAGTGGTTGCCTGCATTTTCACCAACCACTGACCTCCCACGTCTTCGCCCTTCGCCAGGGAATGAGAAACTTCCGCCCAACAGCATCTTTGAAGAGAATGGGCAGTTTCTGAGCAGGCCGTTCAGCATCCAGTTCCCACGGTACATGAGAACCGTAGGCTGGCTGGCTGTAAACTATCCGGGGTTTAGGAAAACTGGACGAAGGCGTTGAATTTGATGGTCCAGCTGGAGACTCGGAAACTGGCGCAATGGGTTTGGTGTACCGCGGCTCCTTTCCTTTGCCCTTGCTCTCTTTTTGTGAATCGACTGTATCAGCACTATTCAGTGTTTCTATGTTTGATGTTTCCTCAGAAGGCTCCAACACTGGAGGCGGAGATAGATGTGCCTCAGAGTCTTCTTGGGTAACGCCCTGACGTAAGGTAGTTAGCCAGACGGAAGCCCACTCTCAGCAACTTTCCATACTCACATCATCACCGCCGTTGGATTTATTTGCAGGCTGAACCACTCGTTCATCATCTGATGCATCCTGTGTGTCGTCTACAGCAGCCGCTGCCCTGTCGACACCACTTGCCACAGTCGCATCCACAGTCGCGTCCACAGCTAGTTGAGGCGTCTCACACCCCACGCAACCCTCCGTACTAACAGTTTCCATATCATCGAGCTGAGTGCCCATAAGTTTCGCTGGCTAACGGTTTAGGGATGTGGGTTGAGATTCGCAAAGAGTAGTGTCGTCGTCAGAGTCTCGTGTCGCTGAGCGCAACTTCACAGACGGGCTGTAGTCTTGATTGGCCATCCTTGCACAGCCCGACTTGATTGGGTTGCGGCATCTCAGCTGCATTTGTGGGATGCAGCCAACAGAATTCGGTATGTTTGGCGTTGCGGACTATATCTAAAGGGAAAATCTAGGCTATGAACGCCATTGTTTGGGTTTTACGTGCGCAGACTTCTATGGGTGATGGCGAATCGAGCTCAGATTTGCTCTCGTTCGTTGGGAGTCTTCATAACTTCGCATCCTGACGGAGGAGGTGAGATTGGAGAAAATGAGACTGCGCCAAACATGTAATTGGGGGCGAGAGTGCGCATAATCGCACGACGGCTGAAGTGTCTCAAGGCCTAGTGAAGTTGGTGTTGAGGGAGTGAGAGTGCGTGATGACCTTCTCGGCCAGTAAGGCTCTGCCTAATATCTCGAGGAAAGACCCGATGTCGGCAGGACGAGCTTGGCTGCGACTCAGCAAGATAAAGCCATCAATTGGGTTTAGATTATCTTCTGAGAGCTAGCCGATATCTTAGAGTTCACCACAACAGGGACTGGAATGGGATCTGGAGCAAATTCAATTGGGAACGTGTTGAAGCTTCAGGCCAGTCCTAGCAACGACTCGGGGCGTCGAGTCAACGCACAGCCCCGCGGAAGTCAGCAACCCCACCATCCGCTCGAGCGCTATCGTTGACGCTACCGCCACTACAGCGCGCTACGACAATAAGCTGACCCCGCTAAAATCCCACCCTCGGCGACCTCGCTCAGCCATGATGCAGTCTCTCGCAGGTACGGGATGCCGGGAGCTACACGATGCATTCAAGCGCAGAGTGGTCAATTCTTGTGCGGAACAATTTCTTCAACACGAGGCGATCCTTGTTTATCTGCTGAGCCTCTGCTGACGGGTATCTATAGATGGCCATTGTCTGATTCTCTTAACTTCAAAGTCCCTCCACCACAGAGATCCATCGTGAGAGACATACGTCATCCGTCATCCTCCGTTCTCTTGTACCTTACCATCGGTGCTGTAAAGACCAACACCGCCGTCAGCAGCCGCTCCTCCTACACGATTTGATTGCGAAAACATTGGAACTTCAATCATCAATCCAGACTCTCCTTCAACTTCGCCATCATGGATTCATTTGCTGCGCTCAAGCGTCGCACTACCGACCTCCTCCACAATGTCCACTCGAACCTCCCCTCCATGCCATCCGTCACCTCGCCGCGTAGAGATGGCATAAACGGTACCTGGGAACGTCTTTCGATCCCGCCTCTGCCTCGCTCCTCTCACTCCCTCGATATCATCTCTGGCTCCGCCTACATTTTCGGCGGAGAGATCAATCCTCGCGAGCCCGTCGACAATGACATGCACGTCGTCACTCTGCCCTGGAGTAGTGCTGGGGCCGACTACTATAAGATCAAGGCCAAAGCTGCAACGAAGGATGAGCCACGACCCGACGTAAAGATTGAGCTTCCTCAGGAACAGCCAAAGGAAGAGCCTAAGGAGGAGAGCAAGGAAGAGGTTGCTGAAGAAGAAATCGAGAAGGGGCTAGATGAAGTTTCACTCGCTTCCCCTGCCCCCCAGAACACCGAGAGCAAGGGAAAAGGCAAGGAACCTGCTGCGCCCGAACCTCCTGTTCTTGGTGACATTCCGGAGCCCCGAGTTGGACATGCTACGGCCGTCATTGGAACACGAATCTTCTTATTTGGTGGCCGTGGTGGTCCTGAGATGACTCCTTTGGAGGAATCTGGCCGTGTCTGGGTCTTTGATACTCGCAGCCATGCCTGGTCCTACCTCGACCCGGCTCCCGCTGTCAAGGGCGGTGCCATCATCCCTCACCCAGCTCCCCGGAGCTATCACTGCGCCGCTGCCACCGACCGTCCCAGAGACTTCGCCGTGGCGCGACCGAAGCAACCTGAGGGCTGGCAGGAGTGGGCCTTGGGTGATACCTCCAAGACTGGTATTCCGCAGGCGCCCATTGTTGGCAATGTCGCTGAAGATGCCGTCGACGAGGAGTCGGATGGTTACGGCACATTCTTCGTCCACGGAGGATGTGTGGCTGGGGGTGAGCGTACCAACGACATTTGGTCGTTCGATGTTCGAACCCGGACATGGAGTGAGCTGCCCGCAGCTCCTGGACCTGCCAGAGGCGGTTCGGCTATCTGCATCAGCAAGAGTCGGCTGTTCCGCTTTGGTGGCTTTGACGGCAAGACGGAGCTCGGGGGACAGCTAGACTTCCTCCATCTTGAAATTGAGACCTTCGATGACAAGGGCACCAAAGGTGAAGTCGCCATTCGCCCCCGCGGCGGCTGGCAGATCATCCTCGAGAACAACGTGGACGCCTCCTCCACCGAGATCCCTATTGAGCCCAGCCAGACATGGCCCGCTCCCCGCAGCGTCACCTCACTCGAGGCGCTCACCATTGGCGGGGGTAGTGAATATCTCGTTCTGACCATGGGCGAGGGTGACCCTAGCTCTCAGGGGCATGCTGGAGCCGGCAAGTTCTTCGATGATGTCTGGATGTTCCAAGTCCCTCCATTGGGCATGTCCGCAGCGAGTGTAACAGCTGCCTTCATGGGGGCAGTCGGCCGGAAGACAGGAGAGGGCAAGTGGACTAAGGTCGATCTCAGCCTGTATGACGATGAAAACGACGACGAACTTCCCGCTCCCAGAGGATGGCTGGCCAGTGCCCCAATGGGAGACCTGGAGGAGAGCGCTATCTTGATCTGGGGTGGACTGGGTGAGGATAACCAGCGACTCGGAGATGGATGGATCCTGAGGCTCGGTGAATAAGGTAGTAGTAAGCGGATATTTGTATTGGACTTCTGACAGGGCTGGGATCTTTGGGCGTGTGCGGATTTATGAATTTGAAATAGCAGAAAAACCCCGAATGCCTTACATAGCTTGCTTGATGAATGAACGTTTCTATACCATGGTACCATTCAACACAGCGTTATGTACAGTCCTCACTCCTCGTCCCTTTTCCATCGCCCAAAGTAATTTCTCTTAACAAATAATCTACAAATCAGACCGCGTCTTCTCAATGCCCCATGGCTCCTCCGTCAGGTTCGTCTGCCCAGCACTGTTTTCGCACGTCTCGCGGCCACTGAGAGGGCCGGGTTTGGGGACCTTTACGGAGGCGGCATCGGTCGCGGTAGCGCTGTCCTTGAGAGCCTTGAGAAGCTCTACGACGGACTCGGGGGTCAAATCCTCATAATAGTCGTCGTTGATCTGGATCATGGGCGCGTTGACGCAGGCGCCCAAGCACTCAACTTCGAGGATGCTGAAGAGACCGTCGGTAGTGGTCTCGCCTTGCTTAATGCCGAGGTGGTTGGTAATGGCCTTGACGATGGAGTCGGAGCCGCAGCCGCCTAGTTGGCATGGGGTCTGCGATTGTCAGCCTTCTGAGCATCCTGTTGGTGTTTCCGCAATGTCCATCCCTTCCACACCCTTCAATCGTACCACAACCTCCAATTGCAGTCCGGCCACAACCTAACATCAAAATGAAAGCACTACAAGTGTAGAATTACATACCGTTGTGCAGATCTGGACGAAGAACTTGCCCACGGGGGTTCGGTTATACATGGTGTAAAAGGACGCAACCTCGTAGACTCGCATCGGGGGCATCTCGAGCAGCCGGGCGACCTCGTTCATGACACTGATGCTGGTAAAGCCATGCTGACGCTGTCCGAGATCGAGCAGAGGCATGACGGCGGCCTTCTTGTACTGCGGGGGGTATCGCTTGAGGATCTCGGCAATGACGGCCTCATTCTGCGCGTTGAACTTGAAGGGGATGTCGGGGTTGTTGTCCGCGGTATTCCGGTGCTGCGACAGCGTTAGAAGTGTTTCTGGGCGTCGCTACCAGACTGGCACTTGTTCTCGCCACTTGGGAAGAGCGATTGAGCTGCCAATGGCCGGCGTGGATGGCTTGCTACATACCACCATGAGAGTGTCGCTCGGTCGGCGGGCTGTGAGGGAGAAGGCGCGGGTCTGGGGACGGGCCGTCCGCGAGGCGGAACGGATGGCGGAGCGGAAGAGGAAGGGGGTTATTTTGCTCGCCATTGTGTCGGATCGGGGGACGGCGGTCGATGGGACGTGGTGGTGCGTGGTGATCTTGAGATGCTTCTCAAAATGTCGTCGTCGTTAGGACTTCGAAATGCTGCTTGCAAAATGGGCCGCGGTGATTGGCTGTGTCGGTTGAATATCGGGTTTAGCCGGTCGGTCCGACGCTTGTCACTCAGGTAAGGTAAGGTAACTTAGTAGGTATTCTCTATATTGGCAAGACTCAGGAAACTCACCCTCTCTGCTTACACTGTCGCCAAACCTTTCAAGTCACTTGATTGCATTACACAGTTCCAGGACCAATATCTCCAAACCTTGCACTCTTGAATGGCCGCTTACGCTTCTCCAACTCGCCATCTTCTGACCGCCGTCTCAATTGCAACAACCCCAAGGCTGTCGTCCTCCCTGAGACCGCGTGCCAAGTGGCACTCTGCGAGCTCTGCGACAGCTTCTCACCCCGTCATTCCATTCCAATGCGTCAAGGCAAGCTGCATCTAGACTTGACATTGGTCCTGACGCCTCGTTGCATCCCAGCTACTCGCTTACCGAGCCTCACAGCAGACCCCTTTGTACCTTCAACTCTAGAGAAACGAGGGTGACAAGCCTAGATTGGAGAGCTAAAGCTCCCGTCTTCAGTGGGGCTTTCACCGTGTCGACTATGGGCTTCCGACCACATGATGATATCTGCCTCCTGCACCAGACAGTATGAGCTCTATTTAACTGCACGAGAATGGTTTTCTCGCTCTTTGTGATACTACGTCCGACTTCTGCCCATCCATGTAATACACCTGACGCTGCAATTCGTCACTGTTACACACCACCCCATGCTGATACGCGGTTCGCGACCTCCCCCGGCTCGCGTTCTTCGTTATTGGCCTTATAAAGCCGCGTGGACTCGATGCAAGATGAGGCCACGGCGCAGCAGTCAATCTGCGATAACGTCGACTGGTTGTCAAGAAGCGACTTCTGCTAGATGAGTCTACAACAGCCCTAGTACAGCGGCACAGCGGCACAGCAGCGCGGAAATGAATCCGAGCGAGGAGCCGTTAGTCTAATGTGCTCGCCTGCAACTCCTCCATGGCTTTGCTTGGCGCGAGCAACAAACTTCAGCCCCAGTAAGTCGGGGTACGGGGATCGGCGTCTACAATTTCCTTTCAAGTCCAGTCTTCAAAATCCCACATCAATCTCGGGTGCACACACTGTCAATATAAGCTTAAAAATGGATTCGGAATCTTCTCAGCGTCCCGTCCATCCAAGACAGATAGCCTCATCTGCGGAGATGCAAACGGTGTCCCAGGGCGACACAAACCATCAATACGGGGACATTGTTCTGGATCCAGGTCTACAGTGTGGTACATACACTAGGAAACAGGTGTGCCACAACAGCATATGTTGCACCACCTGAGAGATTCACACGGCACAAGATGTGGCTTTGATTACTATTGATGTTGACTGTATCCAAGCATGAAGCACGCACCTACTACTTGGATCCAGAGGGACAGAACATGGAATTGATCAACGGCTACCCACTAATTTGCAGCGATTCCGCGCTCTCGTCCTGGAGGGTGGCTAAGAACCTACACCAAGCGAGGCCCTGTTCATGCGGGGGTGGTCGCGGTTCGGTTGGTGCTGTGATGGCTTAAGCTAATTTTAGTCGATAGTACGGAGTATCGAAACATGGCTGAACTAGGGGCGTGCCGGTGCATGCCTATATATTCGACCTCATCACCTCTGTCTCTCCGATTGATGGTCACGATATTGAAAACATCGATTGAATCTGTACGAGCCGCCAGTCATCGAGAGCCGGTAACTCCGGCCATAGGTTGAAACACCCATTTCAGAGCCGGGCGACCCTTCGATTGGTAGACTTGCGACCAGCGATTCATGGCATCTCACACTCAGAAATCGGTGGTCCGCTCGTGACTGCTGCTGTATTTATCACAACTCGTTTCTGTTCACCCGCGGACCATTTGAACGCTCCTCTCTCTGCAATTTGGTCTGGCCAAGCTGCTTCTCTGCGTTTTCTAATTATTTTGAATCGAACTGGTCGCCAGCTTTGGAGCTGGCCGTATCGTACGAGTGATGCCTATCAAATCCCGCTTCTCAGTATCGGTTCCCAACTGCTCCATACAGCAATGGGTTTTTGGCTCTCCCTCCGGACCTCTCCCGGACAAGAAAGCTTGGATCGACGCCGACCGACCTGAGACTCACTTCCTCACCTATTCCAAAGGCCGGCTACTGGCCAAGCGCATTGCCGCCGGTTTAATAGAGAATGGGCTCAAGTCAGGTGACCGGGTGTTACTCTTCTCAGGGAATAGCATTTTCTTTCCAGCAATTGTATTGGGAATATGGATGGCAGGTGGAATCTTCACTGGAGCGAACCCAGGTTACGTCGCAAGAGAGTTGGCGTTTCAGCTGAAGGATAGTGAGGCTTGTATGATGATTGCGGCAGATGGCAGCTTTGACGTTGCGTTGGAAGCGGCAAGAGAAGCGGGCTTGAGCAGCGATCGAGTATTCTTATTTGACTCGACAATGCCAGATTCACCCAGTGTTGAAAAGGAGCCTCGAAAGGGAAGCCGACACTGGACAGAGTTGATCGCCTCTCGATATAAGGGGGATCAGTTTAAGTGGGCTGAACCAAAGGATTCGAAAACGACTACATGTACGCTCAACTATAGCTCAGGAACGGTATGGCGTGAACTTATTTGCTGCTCCTTGATCTTTCATTAACGGTTCACAGACGGGTATTCCAAAGGGAGTCGAGATATCCCACTACAACCATGTTGCCAACGGCCTCGGTGTTATCACTTTCCATAGGCTCAACCCTGAGTATGAGGCTCGCACACGACGTGCCGCAGCTCTTTGCTTCCTCCCGATGTACCACGCCTTTAGCCAAGGCTACTTCATCAACTACCTCCCATATGAGCGCATCCCTGTCTATGTTATGCCTTCATTCGACTTCCCTAAGATGCTCGCCCACATACAAACATACCGAATCACCAAGCTCCTAGCCGTTCCCCCTATCCTTGTTCTCATGTCCAAGCATCCACTTGGCCGCAAGGCGGATCTTAGCAGCCTTGACATGATTGCCTCGGGGGCAGCCCCGCTAGCAAAGGAGACGCAGCGGGAGATTGATGGGATGATGCCTCAGGGAGAATCGTTGGTTAGGCAGGGCTGGGGGATGACTGAGGTGACCTGTAGTGCGCTGTCTTGGGATCCTAGCAGACCCTCAAGTTCGGCTGTTGGAGAGCTGATGCCAGATTGTCAAGCGAGACTGGTCAATATCGAAACAGGCGCAGAGGTCACAACGCCTAATACGCCTGGAGAGCTCTGGATAACCGGCCCGACGGTCATGCGCGGCTATTGGCGTAATCCTAAAGCGACGAATGAGGTATTCGCTATTGGCAAGGACGGCACACGGTGGTTACGAACTGGAGATGTGGCATTCGTAGAGGATGTTGCCCCAGGGTCGCTGTTCCACATCGTCGACCGTGTCAAGGAGTTAATCAAGGTCAAGGGCCACCAAGTCGCCCCCGCGGAGCTAGAATCCCTCCTCTTGGAGCGGGAGGACGTAGCAGACGCAGCTGTTGTTGGGGTTGTCATTAATGGCGAAGAACTCCCCAGAGCGTACGTCGTCAAGTCACCCAGGGGGAAGAATACAACAGAGGAGGACGTTGCGACATGGTTAGCCGGAAGGGTTGCTCGGCATAAGCGACTTAAGGGAGGAGTGGTCTTCGTAGAGGCCATTCCCAAGGTTCCGGTAAGGCTTCATTTTCTCACTCCTCATCTTTGCTACCCTTAATCCTCTCTTCTCCCCCAGTATGTAGACATATATACTAATAACCGCGCTAGTCCGGCAAGATCCTCCGCAAAACGCTCCGCGAGCGAGCCCGGCGAGAGGTTGGTGGTGGCAGTGGCAGTGGCAGTGGCGGCGAGGTGCGCGCGAAGTTGTGAGTCGGCGGCGCTGTGTGCGAGCCTGCTAATCTGTGTGTTTTACCAGCAGTGCGTGACCCTCGGCACGTCTGCGGGTCGTCCTATGTAATACAGCCATAAGTGTCAGTGTGCAAGACGGCGAGAGGCTTAAAGGTGAGCGGCAGAGCGTGTTGTGGTTCTGGGAGTCGGGGCCGAGATGGTATTGAGTGAGATTGAGTGAGCTTTCCTGAGGATTTGTTTTGGCGTTTCAAGTGTATTCGATATTCAAGGCGGGATAACTGCAGATTGCTGAGGAAATAACTTCTTTATGGTAGATAGGATATGGCATTATCCTTCGTATGTCGTGGCAATTTTCACTTCCTTCCCTTATGTCGCTTCGCAATATCACTACTGCATCTCTGCAGTCCACATCGTCCTGATTAGAAACATAATCACACTCTACCACTCGCCCTCAAATCTTCCCTACCCTCCCCTACCTTACTCTTCCCCGATCAGCATCCTCACGACTTCCACCAGACTCACAGGCAAAACAGCCTCCCTCGCCCTCTCCTCCCGCACCCCCTCGACCCTCCACTCCGCCGGCACCTCCACGCCGCCCTTCCTCCCCAGAATCTCCTCCGCCACCGCAATCCCGCACCGCGCACCCAGTGGCATTCCGTGGCCCGTGTACCCAGCACTTATCCAGAGCCCGCCCTCGCCGCCGCCCAAGCTCGCGGGGACCTGGCCGATGTACGGGTATCCATCCCGGGAGTAGCCCATGATCCCCGTCCACTCCCACGTTGCGTCCAGCGTATCCGGCTCCGGAGCTCCGTCGGGGTTCAGGGCGACGCCGGAGCGCAGGGCGTGGCGAAGACGTTGCCCGACGGTCGCGTCGATGGCATTGTCGTTCGATACGCCCACTGAAGCGTCGTCTGGGACACTCAGCCGCTCACCACCCAAGATCAGCTCCCCCGTCGGCCGCTGGATGAGATAGTCGTCGCCGCCGTCCGCAACCCAGACATGGCTGTGCTCCAGCGGGGCACTGCCATCCGGCGGCGTCAACGCGCAGACTTGGCCACGCACCGGGACGAGCAGCCCCGTCAGTTTGGGCAGGAGGTGCGACGTATAGCCGTTCGTAGCGAGGACGACGGTCTGCGCGGCGATCTGGCCGCGGGGCGTGTGCAGAACCCATTTCTTATCAGGCAGCTGCTGGAGGTGCTCGACCGGCGTGGTAGTCTGCAAGTTGAACCTCGCAGGCGCATCCCCAAGGAGCGTCTCCAGCACCCAGCAGACGAGTTTGTACGGCCACAACTTGGCCGCGTTCCGCTGCTGCACGGCGGCCACCGCGCCCCGGACTCTGAGCTTCTCCAGCTCGTCCTTGTCAGTAACCAGCTTCGCTTCCGTGGCGAGGTCGGGGAAGTCCCGCTGCAGACGCTCGAGGTGCCGCTTGACCAGCTCGAGGACTTCCTCGGAGGGGATGGCGTGGACGCCGCCGACGGTGGCCCAGTCGCAGGGGATGGAGTGTTCTTCTGCGAGGGCTTTGAGGAAGCGGTAGGTGGTGAGTTCGAAGCGGGAGATGTGCGGTTTGTTTGCGTAGATGAAGGGTTGGCAGTGGCCGCCGTTCTATATTATGGTCAGAGTGCCTTCACAAGCATCACCGCCACCATGACGGCGTCTCATCTCATAGCCATAACCACATTCACGATGTACACCCCAGAGACCCAAGAACAAATCAGAACTCACCCTGCCCGTAGCCCCCCAACACGCCTCCCGAGCCTCGAGCATCACGACGCTCCTCCCACCCCCAACAAGCTCCCTCGCGGCAAACGCCCCGGTAATACCGCTCCCCACGACAACGACATCTGCCACTGTCGGGAGATCAGGCGTGGATCGATGGCCGAGGAGTTTCTCCGATGGCTGGTGGTGCCAGTAGGACTTGGTGCTTTCCGGCGTGGGCAGGCTTGCCTGGTGTTCTTGGAGGCTTGCGACGGCCATGGTGGTTGGCGATAAGCAGCCGGCTGGGACTGGTGAAGTCGACAAGGTGGGTGTAAGGTGTAAGCGAGGCTAGAAATTCAGGGGACAAGTCAATGTGAAGATCAAAGTAGTTCAGAATTGATTCATCTGGCCCTATTGCCTCTTACTATACGCTTCGCGAAGATGGGCTGCGTCCATCAGCCACGCAAACCCGACCACGAATTCCAGGCCACGCATGCTCCGCACCCGCTTCGGCAATGTATAGTGCCTATCACAACTGCAACTCAACTCCAACAATTACGACTCCATCCTATCACATCATACATCGCGAGGATGGCTTACGAAAGTGCACCTTTTATTACAAAGACAAACGTAACGGATTGCTGCCCTTATGGAGATTATAGGCGGTTCACAACATTTCATTAAAGCTCATTTGCTATAGAGAACTGGTCATAACTTGTTCATGCCATTTCGTCGTGAGAATCATCAGCAACCATCAGATCAGCTATTCCTCCCGGCGCCCTGCGAGATCTGTAACTGTTCCCGCGAGGCCCTGCCAATGCCATCCATCTGCTGAGTTATCTATAATCTACATGATTCCGCAAGTGGCCTCGAGTACCTTGTCTCATCCTTCGGTGGATGCAGGTCTCATCGGGCTCTTCTCTTGCCCCAACTTCCTTTTTTTTTAAGTTCTCCTTCCTCTCTGCATCTTTCCGTGCAGGGGCTTTCCGAAACTCCGTGTTGCTTGGATTATCGCTCTGGTACCATGTAATTCCAACATGTCTAATCCTTCCAATGTATCTCATACACGCAATCTCAAAGTCGAGATGCAAACAGCACTGGTGTTGTAGGGGGGGTCACGCTTCACCAATGTGTGCGTGTAGCCTCGCTGGGCTGAGCAATATGCTCGGTAGGTGAAGGCTGAGCTCGCCGTCGTACTACCTTATAGCCATGCTTCCAGAGAGAGGTGCCCAATCCCAATCAATCGCATAACAGCCGATTCAACAAACACCCAACAGGCCAAAGACTCCCGCTACTACCCTTCATATGTCGTAGTATCGTCGTATCGTATCATAGTCGAAAATGTCGCAGTGCAGCAAACCACAATATCCTCCCACAAGCCCTTAATTGTCGCTTCTGTTGTCAGCTCTGACGTATCCACTCGCACTTATTCCAGCACAAGAGCCAACAACCCCAATGCCTATACAGGCCCACCAAACTCTGGCCATATCCAGAGTTGTGAGCAGTCAGAGAGACCGCAGCTTATAGCTGAATTTCCTCGCATCTTCATCTCCTCAGACATCTGTCATTTCCGTATCCATGTCCAAGCTTGGCGAGCCACCAATGAACCCAGGGAACACCGCATCCGGGCCCCAATGTCCTTCATAAACCGTGGCAGGGGCAGACCGGCGTTCGGCTACCCATCGCAGTCCTTCGAGATCCAGTACCTGATCGGCGGTGGGCCGATGTTCAGGCTCCTGTGCCGTCGTCCATCGAACGATCGTGTCCAGTGAGCTAGGATGGAACGAGCTAACCATAAACTCAGGAGGCTGTTGCAGTTCTGATCGCTTAAATGAGCCAAACAGGTTGCCAGCGTCGTGTGTTCTTCCACTACCAAACTCGTCAAGGTGAGAGGGCTCAGTCGGGTGCCCAGTCGATTTCTGGTCAATTTCCATTGAAGGAGTCCAGGTAAGGCTGGGAACTTCAGAGAGGTCTCCAGATCTCAAAGCGACCCAGGTCGGTCCATTGTCCGGGAGAGCCACGTTGCCTGCGGCCTCCAAGGTCATGAGGCCAAGCGAGAAAATGTCGGCGGATCTAGTGGCCTTGCCCTTAAGCATCTCGGGGGCCATGTACTCGCGATCTCCCTCAATGTCAACTCCTTCGTTTGTTGATGAGCATTCCTGGGCTAATCCAAAATCACCGATCTTCAGTACACCTTCAAATGTGATCAGCACGTTTGCGGGCTTCAGATCCAGGTGCATAAATCCAGCATCATGAATTTCCTTCAGACCCTGTATTGAGATTAGTCAAGCCCCGATGTCGTCGTGATCTTCCATTTGCTTACCAGGCATAGGTCCTGCAGGATCTTGAAGATGCGGAAATCGTCCAGTCTACCTCCACGGCCAACATTGTTCAAAAACTTGTCAAGAGTCCCTTCCTCGCAGAATTCGGTCTGAATATAAAGGTGGTTGTTGTGTTCCCACTCATCGATATATTTCACCACATGGTCGGCGTGAGACAAGTTCTTCAGAATCTGAGCCTCCTGAAGCTTGATCAGTCGATCGCGATGGCCCTGGTAAGGGTGCTTGGTTTTCTTCACAGCGAAAACCTGGCCCTTAGCAGGACTGAGGAGTCGGTCGCTAGGAGTAGTTGAAACCAGGGCATCGAAGGCATTTTGTCGATGATCCTCCCTCGTGACTCGATATACCAGCGAGAACTCACCCTTGCCAATCTGCTCAACCCGATCAAATCGGAAGGACAAACTAGGATCAACATCAACGCTACTTGATCGAGCGTTAACGGGTGTAACCAAAAGACTCGTGGATGAGCGAAAGTCTCGACCGGCTGTTGGAGTAACAGGAGGTCGCATGCTATCTGGCACATCCGACTGTGAAATAGACAGCCGGCTAGTGTCCAGAGGCAGCAAGCTTTCTTGCGGGGTTTGAGGTGTCCGACGTCCATTAACAGGACTTGCTGAATTAAAGGAATTCATCTTAGCATACATTTCTTTAGATAGGGGAGTTGAATGTGTAACCAGGGGTGGGGGTGGAAAATGTCCCCGTTGAGCCCTTGACCGGCCGAACGAGGATGAAAGACGAAAAGTAGGGGATTGGCCGCAGTCGACGAACGGAATGCGAATATCATATGATATCTCCATTGCATCCACCGACATGCTTGGCGCCATCAGGGCCAACTTACACGTTGATTCTCTTGACAATGTTGGTCGCACTGCTGAAGTGGGTGCTGGAAAGTGTCGGTTTGCACTAGGGCTCTCGCGTGGGTTCATCCATGTTGTGTCCAGTGACTTTTCGAAATCATTGATGACGTTCGTGCTCAGAGTATTCTTAGTCGGAGTTGGGGGAGCGTAGCCCTCCAGTGAGGTTTGAGAATCATTAATATCACCAAACAACTTATCCTCACCGTCAAGACTGAGCACGCTACCGCGACGAGAGTTTCTCGAAGCATTGCCACGCTGGAAGATTGAAAGTCCCTTTCCAGGCATCCCAAAGGTATCTGGAACCTGTCCAATAACCGGGTTGAAAGGCGTTGAAGGGAGGCCGGCGAAGGAGTTCCGGTTGTTACCCCTCTTCTTCATAGCACTGGCACTCCCTGCTGGCGGAGGATAGGTGGCGAACGGGTTGGAGTGCTTCTTGCATGGAGTATCTGGAGGCGCTAACTTTTTCTCTGCTTCTTCCTCAGGGTGACGGTTGATCTTAGAGACCAGACCGGTTGAGTGAAAAGCGTCCACCCACAATCCTGGCTTGTTCGGTGTAGCCACCCCTTTTGAAGGGTCATTGGAACGAGTAGGCCGTACGGCATTCAACGGGAGTGATCGTGAGAAAGGATGAGGCCTAGGGCGGTCGGCTCTTGCTGCGGGTGCGTAAAAGGGCTTTTCCTCGGTTAAGCTATTCCCAGACGATGAAGTCGTCAGAGTCTTGGATAGAGGATGCGGTTGGTGGTTCTTGGTATCCATCGGATGCGTGGACGCGTTCGGAAGTGGTATATTGGATGAGAATGGGCTGTCCCGTGGAATATGAGGTGGCAAGAACTGGTCCAGAGAGAGGCGCGGACGGCTTCGAACTGGAGAGAACTCAGAAGTCAACTGGGCCAGTTGACGCTCACCCGTCCGTCTTCCAAGAGATCCTCGCTCCCCGTAACGTTGCTGCAAGGTAGACTTTCGCAAGGAAGATGATCGTTTTGGAACGTTCGCGGTTGGTGTGGATGATGATGCAAGTCCGGCGGAAACGGAGGAGAGCTCATAGTCAATCTCCGTATCCTCGTGGATCTGAAAGTTTGGCCATGTAGTAGTGTTGGAGCCAAACACGTTCAATTCTTCATTCTGCCCAACCAACGAGATTCCATGCAAACTCCGTCGCTTAGCCACGGGACTTCCTTGGCTCGGTTGGTCTAAATTCATGGTCGCATCACTGCGCTTCAGGGCGCCGGTGCTTGGGGTCATGTGGGTTTCGATGTTGGTGTCGAGCGACTTCAAAAACGCGCCTGATTGAGAGGAGCCAGAGACGTCGAGGTGGAGGCTGTGGCGCGAAGGCTTATCAGCTGCTTTGCGCGGCACTGGGCTGTGGACAGCAGGTGTGTTGTTTTCTTGTCCTGCTGGTTCCAATGTCGACGATAGCGAAGATGGTGGCAGGGGGTTTCCACCGTCTGATGTAGCGCTGAGGGCTCTTTTCAGCGGACTCTTGGGAGAGATGCGCGCTCTTGTCAACGGTCGTGAAGGTGAGGTTCTGGCGGCTTTTGCTGATCGCAACGACAGCCTAACGCTGGATCTGAAAGGAGTAAAAACTGAGTGGTGCGGTGTGGATGTGTGAATCGCGGAGACCAGAGGCGGTGCTGACTGTGTGTATGAAGGTAGCGGTTGTTGTTGTTGTTCGGGTGTTGAGCCGAAACGCCGGCAAGGCGACTGAGGCGAAGCCTGCTGAGAGGCGTCGGAGCTGGATGAGGTGTGGGAGTTGTTGCGGGTTAAGAATTTGGAGGGGGACCTCGACATAGAACGTCGCAGAGTGCGTACAGCCGACGTCACATCGATCTGATGGGCGTGTGTCGGTGACGGGAGGGCGAGTGTGCCTCCGCTACTGTTGGAGAAGGACATTATAGGAGTGTGGAATGTTGCGAAGCTCGGCTCTATCGCGGAGGGCTGGACACGGGAGGAATGCCCGCGTGCTCGTGATCCAATAGTTCGTATATGCGTGATAGTTCTTTCACTTGTTGATTCAATGTAAAATGAACACACAGCTAGAGCCAGAGGCGGATGATGTGAATTTCGATAGGAGGACGAAGCGGAGGGGAGTCAGATGTGCGCCAGAGCGAGACAATACGTGATGCTCGAGGCTAGGTCCAACAGTATCCCAAAGCAGTGCCAGTCTCACTGGGGAGCAGGAGGTCATATCATGA
Source organism: Nectriaceae sp. PG4201 (assembly GCA_023628695.1). Lineage (NCBI taxonomy): Eukaryota > Fungi > Ascomycota > Sordariomycetes > Hypocreales > Nectriaceae > Nectriaceae sp. PG4201. Next base: position 875,626 of record JAMAKE010000009.1, read on the forward strand.
CTTGGCAAGATTCAAGGCAGGACCAAGTGCTAGATAAAGACAGACAGGCAGACGCGTTTCGCAGAGCCAAAGTGGCAGGCAGCAGAGAAGAAGTAGGCTCGGAAACCAAAGTCGAGTACGCGGTCAAGTCGTATGTGGGATGATAACGAGAAGAAGGCGAAAGGTTGAGATAATTCGGGTGAGGAGCGAAGAACTAACAGTCGTAGTCGCCGTTTCGGTTCGTTCTCTCGGTCCTGGATCTTCGATCGAGGATTCGGTGCAGGCGAGAGTCAAGGCCGTAGCAGTTTAGGGAAATAGCATGGCGCATCTGATTCCTATGGGACACGATCCAACTTTCCCCGGAGACGCTTTCTAGTCTCAACACTCAGCTACTCACGATCATGAAGTGAACTCAATGGTTCGGTCGACACAGAGACCCTGTCGTGTGGCGGCCCAGGACATAACGTGGAACCCGCGATTTGTGTCTGATGACTCAGGAAGTCGGGTCGAAAGGGACGACGGGAGCGAGTGGCGATCTCGGGTTGGTATGCAGTTGACTTGGACCTGTCTGGAAAAGTTGGCAGCAAGACGAAAGGGTGTGCAACTTGAAAACGTGAAGTTGAGGAATTGGGCTAGGGGAATGAATGGCAAAATGGCCTGCTAGTCAGCAGCGTGTTGGCAGTTGTAGTGGCTACGTTAGGTAGTCCTTTAGTGGACATGTCAGGGATAGGAAGACAGGGACCAGACAGACCCAGCAGAGCCCAGACAAGACAAGCCAGACAAGGGGAGGCGCACTCTCCACCGGGAAACGGGGACACGGGACACACGCACCACCAGAAGCCTCACAACCCTTCTGTGTCTTCTTGGAGTTAATGAGGACAGGGGGGTGCTTTCAGGGCTTCCACCTGAACATCCACAAGTCGCGCCCACGAGGGTGACGCATTGTTTACAATCTTTCCACTCTAGGCTAGCGCAACACGACCGAGACGCGTCCTTTGTGATCATGACCCTGTCACGCCGTTCTCCGGCCCAAGCCCATTCTGGATTAGCCGTGACAGCCTGCAGGGTACGTACTGCACCGACCTCCAAGAATCAACACACCCAGTCCGCTCGTGATCCACCATCCAACCATCCTCCATCGAACGTCGACGAGACATTACATTCCCCCGTGTCTCTGATTCTGGACGCCGGCCATGATCCAGAGATAAGATCCAAGCCTAACCCAAGGGCACGTTTCAATGTTCGACTACTACTGCAATTGTCTGGCCCTCTGCTCCCTCCCGCGGTTTGCGCAGTCCCTTTGTGTGATATTCCCTTCTTCGGACTGAAACCATTAGAAACGCGACATTGATACAGTGGCCGGCTGCCCTCTCTGGCGACCCTCTCTGGCGACATGTCACGATCCCCAACCAACACGGCTTCGTTTAGGGAATAGGCCCTGCCTCGGCGCGCCCCAGCGGTCCAGCGACTCCATCTCTTGCCATCGTGCTCCACTGGGCGCATCCCAGCGCCAGCACCCAGACTCGCCAGCCTTCAGATTCAGGGATCCCGAGGACATCTCAAATGGACCGGGGGATCCAGGGGATCCAGCCGTCTGGCAGCCGACGAGGGTTCCACGTCGTTCATCGTCGCCCGCCGTCGCCCGCTTTGCCCGTTGTACCCGGCCCCCGGTCTGTCGTCGATCATGGCATGGGATGAGACGACTTTTGTTATTCAATTTCCATGTCGAAAGTCAACAAAGAACTTTCAGTGTGGCCCTAAGAGTGCCGGCGCTTCGTCCGTCGGGAAGCCAGATGTAACATGGCCCAATTCATTGGCGCTCCTGCCGGATCGATGGGGTCGTGTCGCGGGATCCCACCGGTTCGCCGTTTCGCAGGCTCTCCAGACTCGGGCTGGACCAGTGCCAGCGTCGACAAGCCTCACAGGTCCAGCATCATCCCGGGCCACCAGCCAGACAGCGTCACAGCCCAGAGGAGCCATGGCCAACGGTGCAAGTCAAGATCGACCTCGCTGACGCCCCCAATCGTCCATGACTTCGCCCCTCAGCGGGCAGCCAACTCATCGTCGGGCACCCATTCCTCCTCCGTAATACCCCAGAGCATGACGCGCAACAAACCTATGTTGATCAAAACAAACAATCAATTTTATCCCCTATTCTCTCCACCGTAATCCAAACTAGTTGGCGGTGGTAATTTGGCTTTTGATTATTCTTTTATTCCTCTTTATGCTCGCCGGCCCATGTCATCTCGCTTCATCTGGAAGAGTCCGGGGGTGGCCCCGCCGGGAATGAACCGCGCAGCGTCCGTCATCTCTTTTAGACTCCCGGGGGGGCTCTCGCAGTCTCCAGCATTGCCAGCCAATATCCGAATCAAAGTTATCGCGCTGGGAGATGGTGCCCGAGCTCTATCTTTGGCATTTGGCCACCAATAATAACCCGCTCCGGTATATGGGCGCTGCCGTCTTGCCCTGTGCTTGACTGACGACATACACGCATATCGATATGACTTACACAGACGTAACAGGCTTGATGGCTTCCTCTACCCTATATCTCGAATTTCGCAAAGGAACGAACTCCTGCCACTCTTACATCTAATGCAAGCTGCACTATTCCGTCCACTAGCTTGTACATAGATATTCAGCCGGCGCCTCCTTGCACAACAAAGCAAAATGCCTCCTCTTGACCGCCTGACTGGTTGCATATTTTATGGGACACCCGCTGCAGCTAGTCAGCCGTTGAGACACACCGCACAAAGTTCATGAGGCTCTGCGAGATGAACCCCTATACCATTGCTCCTTAATGAAAGGATGATCAAGAACTCGGCGGTCTCGACGATGTAGCCTCCTGGCCCCCATTTTGGCCTCACTTAACCGCCAGGTCCAGGTCGCGTCTGTGAGTGCGGCATTTCTCAGCCTTTGAATGTCAACTACCGCCCACCTCCACATCGTAGACGCCGCCTGCGGCCCTTTATGCGCCATCCAAAATTACTCTGCATGTGGCTCAAGCAGGCGCGGGGTTCTCCTAGTATGTTATGATATTCAAAGTGGCTTCATTCTCGTCCGACTCGCCAGCGGCCAAGCGGATGGCGAGGGCTTAGTTACCCTAGACCTATGGAGTCGAATCATCGTGTCGTATCCACTGCCTCTGGACACGTTGGCCATCTAAGCCGACCCCAGTGGGCTTAGACGCTTGGATGGGGTAAGACTGCAGATGCCAGATGGCGGCTATACCTCGAGACGTCATTGGGCATGTCGAGATGCAGCTCGCTCCCAGTTCGACATCCAATGAGGGGATCACGATGCGAGACGCCCACCAAGTTACTCAAGCCAGCATAGCAAGGCAAAGATGAGATCCATAAGTCCTAACTCTATGACTCTGAAAGCGAAATTCGAAAATGATTTTACCTAATGCCATAGAGGAACCACCGAACTTCTATATGACAGCCACGGGCTCTAAACGAACCCACTCTCGGTATTGTACGGGTTTCTCGAACAGGTTTCCCCGCGAACGAAAATATCTCGGTCATATCAGTAGAGCTCCATCTTCTCGAGATGGATAAGCCCGTTGGGCGGCTGGTTCCGAATTAGCATGCTTAGATGAGCGCTAGACGGTAGGTTAGATAGAGGTTCTTCTTACCGGTATGAACTGTCTCAATCTAACACCCGCCTCCCTGAACACCTGTGCTGTCTCATTGTCCATACTATACCCATGGGCGTAGACAACCTCGCTAATACCCACTTGACAGATCTTGATACTACAGGTTAAGCACGGACACGTGTCGCAGTATAAGACAGCTCCCTCACGAATACGCTCCCGTCCCGCCTCAAGAAGGGCGTTTTCTTCTGCGTGGATGCACAGACATGTCGATAGTGCGACTCCAGAGCTGTTGCCCTCGTTGCATCTGGGACAACCTCCCTCGGCACAGTTTCGAAGCCCCCGCGGCGTCCCGTTGTATCCCGTGCTAATGACTCGCCTCTCCTTGCCAACGAGCACACACCCAACCCTGCGCTTCATACAATTGGACCGGTGGGCAGCCAGGGATGCAAGTGCCATGAAATATGTGTCCCAGCTCGGCCGGAGCCGGTCTGGATTCGGGATGTCTAGCTTTCCTAGAGTAGCGTAAAGATGGGCCAAGGAGGCCGAGGTGTTGAGAAGCCTCAACTCGGCGCGAGAGATGAGCGGCGAGAGCCCCGTCTTAGGATCGTACAAGTGGGTATCACTCTCGGCGACAAAATCTTCTAGACTTATGTCTGGCTGTCCTCTGCTCTTGGCTCGCTGCTGGAAGCGGCGCCATCGAACTGTCAAGGGAGCATCGACAGATAGGAGTAGGAAGAAAGGCCGACGCACGAAAACATCAAGTACGGCCTCCGTAGGGATGTCGGTGATCACAAATCGACTCCGCCAGCGTCTTGTCACGAAGTCAAGAAGGTCCTCTGGGGTGGAGAAGGTTTGAGGTTGAGCACGCAAAGTGAGGGTAGTTTCAGACGCTGATTTCGAGCCATTCTTGGTAGTGAGGGCGGTGGATGTTAAAGCGCCCATGAATGCCTTCGGAGATGACAGTCCCGTTTTTTCGGCCTCTGAGGCCTCTGAGGCGGAGTCTAGAGACGCGGACGGAACTTCAAGGTAGAGTCGTTTGAAGCCGTGGTGCTCGACAAGGTATTGAGCCACCGCTTTTTTGCCGGCACAAATGCCTGTGAGCGAGTAAGAATTGAGTCATTTAGAAGAAGGGATGAGACTCTACCACCGCAGACTCCGATAAGCATTGCAGAAGTCTAATAGGTTCAAGTCGGACTTTAAGTGATTGAGCTGATTAAATCTGCGTTTGTATCGAAGTTGAAGTTCAGGTGGACTTGAAGTCGTTTAAACGCGACATAGCGCGTCGACACACGTGTGGGGTGCGCCGCTCCCGGAAGTGGAAGCGTTGCCGGGCGTGGGTTAGGTATTCATTCTTACTCAGCGTCTTCTTCACGGGACATAGTACTTTACACACGACATCATGTACATTGTGAATAGGCTAACGTTACGTCCATGAGGATAATCATAAGGTGCTATGTGGGCAAAACAACACGCCGCACATAGACCGAATTTGACATATTCTTCAAACCCTGAACCATTAGTCCAATACTTGCCATGAATCCCAATGCTTGTGATTAAGGGATTGATATCCCCGTATATATAATATTAGGTTTCCTTTACACATTTACTTAGCATCTAGCTGTTAACTTACAGAGTATATGAAGTAAAGCTTTTGGGCAAGATGACTGGTGTTTTCATGCGCCCATGTGGGTGCATCTACTTTATTTCACCCTTAGCTCTGGTGTAACAGGCTCAAAAAGCCCACAGCGTCCGAGAATTACTTTGCAAGGTAATATAGTATATTTGACCATAGTTGCATACTACACTGTACTATTTAAGATTCCTTTGCCGATCGATTCCTGTTGTTGTTGTTGTTGTTGTTGTCATTGATTGGTTTCCAAGAACTCTGACCCCTGTTGTGAAGCGACCTTCCGAATCCAGGTTTGTTGCCATAGTTCGATATAGATTAACTCAGCACTCAAGGCGGTTGAATGTCGTAGTGAACTATATGCAGTTGTCAAGACCTTCTTTATGGGTAACCCTAGCTTGGACCCAACTTTGATTTCTAGCAAGCATCTATATGATGATGTAGGGCAAACGCGCACAATGGGAGACAACAATGTCACTGGATCTGTCATTGTAAGGAGGCAAAAACAACTATCCCCAACAAATATGTTTTCCAAATAGAGACCATCGAAGTAACAGAACATCCAGTGGGTTAAGCAGCACTACTTCCATAGTTCCCTCGCCATATTGTAACACCCCAGTACCGAAGACAAACCTTAGTGACGCCTGCTTTATTCACAACCCGATGCACCCTGCTTTGAAGCTGTGTAGGTCTATAACAATAGTTAGCAAACCCATCTCACGTCCACGCTCATCTTGAAGCCCATCATTCAGATGAGCTCTCCTTCGCCTTCCTCCCCTAGTTCATCATCTTCATCCTCCCAGTCAACTTGATTTGCCATCTCTTCGGCTCTACGCTGCACCTCGGCTAAGCCTGACAGTTCTGCCACAAAGTCTTTCTCAAGCAGTGCCTGCTTCACGAATCCCCAGCCCTGCTCCCGATAAGCCTCGAGAATCTTTGGGCTACAAGCACTACAACTGTCGTAAGACTGGCCCCGGATGACAATGTTCTGGAATGTCGACACATAACCGCGAATCTGATGGGGGACTAGGCCAAGGGGGTGGTTAGGAGGATCCCTCTCCGGAGTTGTTCCTGGAGTTGGCTGCGGAGCTGGTGCGTCCCTCCCTAGCGGGTGCTGTAGAAGACTCGTCAAGAGCTCTACTAGAAGAGCAGAGGCAATAGCCGCGACACCTGGCCGAGTGACAGTACATTGCTGGTCGAGAGTCTGGTCCTTCTGCGACTATAATGCGGATTAGCGACGAAAATAGCAGAGATCTATCGACTTACGTCTGCTGGGGCTACTACGTCATTGCAGAAGTAGCAGCCAAGCGGCGTCGTGCCGTCGTCCTTGCTCTCACTCCCATGTCTCATTACGACGTACGAGTCGAAACCCAGAGCTGCATTCATGACAATTTTGCCAGCAGCCTTCCCCATCACTGTGGGGAGCCATCGAGATTCCCGTGAGTCCATGAGTAGAAAGACGACATCGTGTTCGTTGATAAGGCCCTCAAGTTGCTCGTAGTCTGCCTTCGTCCTCGCCTCATCCGTAAATGGATGTCCAAGCATAGGTACAGACAAGGCATGGCCCTCGCTTTCAACACCAGGATAGATCTGCTTTAACGCTGCGGCAGCCGTTGGAGCCTTCGGCTTTCCACCTCCGAGGCAATCTTCAAACTCGAAGAGAGGTTGTCTTACGGGGTTAGAGTAAGAAACTCTACCATAGTCCACGAATGTGATTTTCCTTACACCCCATCCCATCAAATTTCTTGATACATAACTTCCAAGTGTACCAGCGCCAAGAAGGAGGCACTTTGTATCCTTGATAATATCCAGATCTAAATCCGGTGCGATCCGCCACTTCATGAGCTTCAAATTTAGATCGACTGAGCTGTCGGCCAATCTTGCAGGGTCCATGTACTCTCCGAGATTGACCTGCTGTGCTTGAAGCTTGCCGTTCCTTGACCTTTCCCAACCGGTGACTTTCGGCATCTCTGGAATATCCATTTCGTCCACTGAATCCATCTCTATTGGGAGAATTACGCTTCGCGCCTCATGTCGCCTAGCCTGGGTGTCTCGGTAACATAATATCTTAACCTTGGACAGACGGAATCGTTGTCGGATGAGCACTAGGTAGTTACGTAGGGGCCATCCTGGTCCTTCGGGGTAGGTGGAGGGGTCAACAAATGCGACATAACGATCTTCCTCGGCAACTTGGTTAAAGAAGCCATCCTCAAAGTCGCGGAGGGATCCGACCTCCCATCGGTAAGGGAGCCCCGCAGAAGTATCAATATCGTCGTTCTCTGGATCCTGCCCGTGCACCTTCTTAGCGAGAAAGAAGCCATGTTCGCGCCCATCCACACTGTATCTCCAAGTTCCAACCCTGTCGACAAGTGCCGTACTTTCGTTCGATGTGAGATGCTCGGCAGGTCCGGATCGCTTCCACACAGGGTCCGAGTGTAGAGCTGGAAAGGCGAACCAGTATGTGAATTTGTACTTCTTGAGATCGGCGTAGGATAAGATGATGAATGAAGACAGGAGGGAAGGTACAGAGTATATGCTCCCGTCCTTGATCGCATCCCAAATCTATAACTGTCAGCGTTGGTGTTCTCAGCGGCTGCAACCGCAAGTGCCAAGTACCTGTCGGCTTGCAGTTTTAAGCATTGCAGATTTGTCCATGTTCCTAAAGTCCTCTAGTGTATTAACGTTCCGAATGATTCCTTCCGCCCGAATCGTGCCTAGAGGCGCACTGGGCGCATTAGTTCTGTGATGGTCAATGTGAGGAAGGCGCAAAACTCAACGGAGAAGCTTACTTGGTACTCGTCAAAGCATTTCCCAGGATTTGCATGCGACAACTAGACTCGGGATCCTCCACCCGTGGTTCGTATAGTCCAAGGACACCGCGCGCAGAGTCGTCCAGCTTATCATAGTCAAGTTTCGAACCGAATAGTGCAGAGTAAAACGGTAGTTCTATCTCCGATGTAAACGTCGCAAACTGCAGAGGTGCAGTCATCTTGGAAACCCTCCTCCGTATATCGTTGTTGGTTCTGTGCTGAGGAAAGGATCAGAAAGGCGGCAGCTGGCGGAGGCGGGGAAGGAGGAAGTTATGAGGACACAGCTCAGACGTGTCTAAGGTAAGGTAGGCAAGTTTAAGAAGAGGAATATGACTGTGAATCACGCAAGTCACGGGATGGTGTTAAATAAGGCAGCAGAGGTTGACAACGAGGCTGTCATTTGACAAGAGCATGTGTAATCACAAGACAGACGTGGATGATGTATTGTCGTTCACGGAGCAGGTGCCGCCCCGCGGCGGGGTTAGAGCTGAGGTGCCTATGTTCAGCCCTGCCCCCACCATGAGCATGTGGGGCAGTCTATGATGAGTATTTGTGACAATGCGAACAAAACCAGTATCCTCGCAACAACATTCGACGCCGCGAAAGATGGGAGATACCGTCCCAAGAAGCAAAAAAGTAACCACCATAGGTGATGATCAAAAGTAAGATTTAACTCCGGTACAGGGAATCGAACCCTGGGCTCCGCGGTACTTGATCTCTCAGGTTATGAGAGCGCGAAATGTTAGCCACTACACCATACCGGACGGTGTTCTTGTTGGGAACTGGGTTCCCAAATTCTAAATATGAAGGCTAACTATTTTGAGTACTAGGATGCACCTGGACATGGCCTTTGAGACGCAGACTTGATGAATATATGTCTCTCTATATCAACTTAAAGGCTAGCTCGATTCTGGAGATAGCTGCCTGAGACATAGAAATCAAGATCATGTGGGCGGAAGCCCTAAGATCTACATGTATGAAGTTTATCGGGAGCTTCAATTGAAGACTATGTGGATTGATCGCTGTTTATGCCAAAGGGAGGTTGTTTCCTTGAGTATGCTTAGCTGGCATCATGGACAAAGTGTAGGTCAATAGCATCACTAATAGAGCAGATTCAGGATGTCAGACCCTATTACATTAGATGATCTTCTGACCTAGAAAGTCCCAGCTTCCAGCTCAGTCCCAGCTTCCAGCTCATCGAAAATAGCTGCGCGATTTGGATTTGGATAACTCAATATTGGCTACTAAACTTGTCAAGAGTGGCAGTGAAAACATCGCTAGGATCTAGTCGAGATCTTCTTATTCATCTACCATACACCTTAAACCGGCATACCAGACGTAATTAAAGACGATACAGCAGATAGTTAACTTTCCCCTTCCCGACAGCATCAAAATCTCCACCCAATATAATTCTGGTCACTGCTTGGCATCACATCTCCATGATCCTCCTTCTCGTCGACGTTCGAGGGCGTCAATTCGCGTAATTATTGCCTCCCACCCCTTATCAACTCTTTCAGCAATGAGCTGACTAGCCTTCTCAATAGATTCGATTAACTTCTTCTCAAAGTGTCGTTGTCTCTCGCGTGATTCGGATCGTTCTTTCTTCCGGTGCCTGTGCCTGGGGCTGGCTCATCTTCATATGCAGCGGCTGTCAAGTCTATGAAGGATCTCTTCTTGAGTGCTGACCCCGACTCCTCTGCATCATTGCTTGCGCTTATGTTGACATTGGAATGCTGCTGCCGGATGAGCGAGGCTTCATTACCGTTTGCCTCAACGGCGGGAGGCTTCGGGGTAGTCCCGTGTCGTCCTTGGTCACCTGGGTGTGCTCCGCTGAGGTCGTCGAGATCGACATCCCTAAACTTTTCGGATAGGATGGTTCTCATAGACTCGGGCTTGTAGGCATCTTTGCCTGTGTAAATTGACCGGAATACAATCCAGTGTCCGAAGTTCCAATGCTTCTTGTGTTTTTTCCATAACTTGTGCTGACTCGCAAGTCTGCTATTCGAATCGGTCGTCCGAACATCCTTAAGGCAGTCGAGGATAGTTTTCCGGATCTCCTCGCTCTATCCATGCGAATATTGTCTCCAAACACTACGAATCTTGCGTAACGCTCGTTGGTCCCTATGCCACTGAGACAACGACTCGTCACCAAGGTCCGGAAATCCTGGAGTTGGTGTTTGGAGTAGATACGTATCGTCGGCCATTTTTGGTACGTCACTCCTTACCTATGGTCAGCTTTCTGTTAGTCTTTGTGATTGACGAATACCTACGGCCAGTGGCTGCCGACGACCTCGAGAGGAATAATTCTGGTGTTGACGGAAGGAAGATGAAGTGAACTCTCCATTGAGGTGAAGAGAACAATGAAGTTTAACCCGCATATGGCATGACCTTGATTCACAGTCTTCTCTGTAAAGTTAGAAGCCAATTCCCAACCTATCCCAGGTCACATCCTTCCCCCACACTCATACCGATTGTTCCTCTGCCATGAAAAAGCGACAGGGTATATAAAAATCTACGAGGCTACCTTAATCTACCATGGACACTGCATTGCTGAGTATTATAGGGAACTTATGGATTGTGGGAGGTATGACCAAAAAACTGCTGTGAAATGCCAGGGCACTTTCTGTAGTCCCCTGAAGTCGGCTGTAGGTATCTGACCAATAATCACCCTTAGGTCTAGAATCGTTCAGAACTCCTTCTTAGATTCTGTTCATGCTATTTACAGTGAATCATTTCGGTTTCAAAAGAACCAAAATCTACGCCTCTCAGTCTTACATTGTTTTAGTCCGCTCATTACGTTCGTCCTATAACTCTGACATGAACAATCGTCCTCCCTTTCTCACACGCAGTATCCTGATCTAGTCAGTTGGCTTCTCTACGTCTTGCTTAGAAGATTTGCAGTCAAGAGCGTCAGGGGAGTCAATCCGGTACTTAAACATTGATCCCAAATTGTGGCCCAAAGTATTCACACACTGCATTGATATTTTAGTTAAGGCTTCACTGAAGAGGTACGCACGTGTGAAAGGGGAGAGGTTTTCCACTAGTCACTCAAAATGATGGGCTTTCTCCTTGAAGAAGTGCCCTTTACTACCTTTCTAAACTCTTCAACACATCTTCCTTTGGCTACTCAGAACCTATGACAATGACGTAGAGTTCCTCTTTCTGGTCTTGTCTGAGTCTGCTTACTTGCGAGTTGATGACACTAGCGTCTTTGATTGCACTATGGTTGAATATGTCGTGCCTCAATTCCTTGTAAAAGTCGTTGATCAAGGAAGGGGTTTTTGGTGAGTTGACATCCTTCCAACTACCATCAATAAACTCAGGCTTGGCCCTGAATTCCTTGAGAAAAGTTGGATTGTTGATCCACAAGTTGGCAATGTTGTTGGAAAGGGTGTCGAATGCTGGTGACGAAGTCATTTGCATGAAAGGTGCTGGTGGCCAGTACTATGAGTGTCCGACAGATAGTTCATGAGAAGGATTAACGTACCTATGTAAAGAGTAGCCGATTCCCAACAAGAGAATACGGGGGGTGGTCCTTGACGTGGAGTTGTGTCAACTTAGGTATAAAGTCTCTCTTCCAGTCTTGGAACTCTTTATTGTGTGAAGAGAATAATCCAATAGTTCGTCTAATAAGTTCGAAAAGTTGTGGTTGTTGCAAATTGGGTTGAAGAGACAGGACAAGCTTCTGGATCTGTAGGCTAAATACCTGGAACTACGATGTCAAAAGAGGTATTTATAGTAGTTTAGAAAGCAGTAGGGTCCTTGGTCGTGAATTGTTCCATTGGTTTGCGTTCGCCGATTCATGCGTGTTCTTATTGATATATTTAGATATTGTCGTCAAGTCACTTTCTTTCACTCTTTCAGTTCATATTCTAGAGCACCAGAACACCTTAATTGGAGAAATTAGTAAGGCTGTATTTCAAAGACTGCAGCTGTTACACAATGTCGAGGTGAATCAACCCCACTATGCAAAGGAGACGGGAATGTCGACAATGGCAATGGAGGCTATAAGTCACAAGCATTCGAAAATTGTGAGAATTGTTCAACTGGCCTTCCTGTTCTACAGACCTGATAGATTACTACTTGTGTTGACACGCCTGCTCATGTCAACAATGATTAAGTAGGGGTGAGGGTGTCCTTTAGACTGGAGGAGTAGTTCTGTTGGTCGCTGAGCACAATTAGCCATATCTAGGCTTGCCTTCTTCAAGCTTGTTTCTATATCCCGGGTTTTATTTAGCAAAGCAGCATCGTTGGAAATTTTCTGACAGCCATATTTGGGGGTTGTTCTCGTGTTTCCGCCTCAGGCTACTAGGACTTGGGAGAGGTCACCATTGTTTTCCTGCGTGATTGAACTTCGTCAGCTTCGGGCTGCACGTCCATGAACTATCTCCTCTGTGTGCACTATTGTACTTTATTCAGGGCATGGAGTAAGTGTAGATGTTCATGCAAAAACCTTTGCAAACATTGAACAGCATTGTGGGATTCATCATGAATCACGGGGTTTCCTGGGAATATTGCCCACTCGTGCAATAAGGGAGACTGGACTACACGGTCAGACAGCAATGCGAATAGTTTTGCTTGTCAACTCATATGTTCTCAACAACTCCAGCTCGCGTCGATGTTGGTCGATTATAAACCGTAGTTTGGTTGGTGCTTAAACATCTGCGAAAGGTTAGGAGATAAGCTTATAGAAACCAAAACCATTACGAAATCCTACAGTACGCCGATGATATTAAGTCACATATTTTAGACTATTTCCTCATTTGTATCAATAACAACTGGCCCTCCTTATGGCGGACGACACGGTACTGGTTATGGTCTACTGAGGCTACCTACCCTACATCACCTGCAACGAACACCCTGGGACACGGACTCATCTGACCCCAAAATAGCAATTGAAGTAGTGCTACCTTGCTAACCAACACTCAAAACCGTTGGAATGCTCTCCGCAATGTCTTGAAAATAGAACACTGCATCAAAACCCATGCTTGGTGCTGAGAGTCCGTTTGCGGTCATAACAAGGTCTGTCAGCATGTCACCCGCATCCCGGATTTCCTCGCGTTTGCATGCGGAACAGTCAGCATCATGACACCCGGACATTCATGGGTGTCAAGCGAGGTTGCCAATCACATACGTTTGTCGGAGTCACCCGCCTGGTCGCAGATTTACGACCTCGTCCGATTCTAGCCAAAGCTGACAAGTAAGATCTAGACGCAGAATTTGCGAGCGGAGAGGAATACGGCGCGTAGAACGTCGCGTAGAATTATATGGAAAAGTCTTGGATTGACGGGTATCGAATTAATTACTAAAAACCCAGCGCGTCGCTGCCTTCAAACCCAGCACCTCCACATTGAAACACCCCAAGATCTCAAAAGGAAAGGAGAGTCGTAGTAGATAGAAAAGGGTGTCGTGAAGCCATGCAAAAGTTCGTGTCGCGGTCTAACGGTGAACCGGCCACCAAGGGTTTAAACAAGAGATTGCCATCCTTCGCTCCCAAGTCATGCCGGTAGATGATCGGAGAGTTCGGCACTTAGGGTCGCAAGGGTAGACATTGAGGATGGCGGCGCTTAGTATTTCAAAATGATATACAAAGCGTGGATGATGCCGGGGATGTAACCTATTAGGCGAAGTTAGTACACTGGCAATCAAATTGGGGAGAAGCTCGATGACCCGGAGGCCCCGGAAGATGAGCTCGAGATAGCGACGTACCCAAGATGGTCAAGAGGATGTTAATTAGGAAGTCGGCGCCACAACCTCGCTCGAGGAAGACACCAACGGGTGGGAGGAGGATGGCAAGAATGATCTTGCAGATGTCGCTATTGCATTGTCAGCACCATGTTCTGTTCAGATGTGTGAACTCTGTCGACGGCTTTCCCAGGATGATCGCGAAAGACATGCTTTGGTTTAACAGCAGGGCCGTCGCGGAACTCTCGGGAAACTGTCGCCAGCCAAGAAATCGCTTACCTTGCGGTGAAAGGCATGATGGTTGAGTTGTAAGAGTCTGTTTCTTCGTAGAGGATAGCTTTCGCGGAAGTAAAATGGGCGAAGAGTGAACGATTGTAGGTGTGCTACGTGAAGTTGGAGATGAAGTATGAAAGCAGAGGCAAGGCAAGTACAGCGGGGGAGGCACAATCACCTTTATAACAAACCAGTTTCCGTTTCGGCCGACCGCATCACATCACGCATCCATTACCGCTCGCTCTAATTCGTTCTCTGCGAACCAAAGCAGCGACGCAGCCAAGCAGCGCCCAGCAAGGAAACCACCTGTGACCCCAGCCCTGCCAATTACAGGCACTGCGTCATCGAGTCATCGAAGGAGAGGGGGGCAAGCCACAAGGACCAGCCAGGGATCTCGTCCCTGATTTGACCAGAGGTAAGAGCTTTTTGCGCTTGAGAGTTTGGGAAATACAGGTACTTCTCGCACCCGGGAGCTGAACAGCTACGTCATGGGCGCTCGATCCGATGTTGGCTAACAGTTTTAGGTGGAGCGAACGCCACGATTCATGACATCTTTCGACCCCACTTGCCGATTGCGACGCTGCTGAGCCACGCTGTGGCGCAGTCAGTCATCCACAAGTTCTATGGATATGGCGGTTCACGCTCATATTGACGAAACAACTTGTGGCTCAGCACTTCCAGAATGCGAACGACATCACCAAGCAAGCTCCTGGTGCTCATCAAACTCTGTGGCTAGTGATGGTTGCGTCTACAGCAGGATTTCGTCCCTTCTCTGGCGTAATTGAACGGCTCTGAAATGCCGGATCTACCAGGACCAGCCCGGTAAATACAGGTACCTTACCTAAGTTGCTAAGGTTTCTAAATCTCGGACAGTTAGTGGGACCCGGCAAAAGCCATGAGCTTTTCTCCCCGAAAGGCTTCTTGATGCTAGAATTTTCTGTGGCTGTGCGCATAATAGGAGCAGTTTGTCGGGCTTGGCTCTTGGCGTCTTTCATGTGCTGCTCAACCGGTTGATGCCGCGTCAGTGCCAAGTCTGGCTCTAATGCCCCCAAGCTGGATGTTCGGCATGTATGGCGAGGGCCAAGAGATGAGAATGTCGGTGACTCCTTTGGGTGTTAACTCCTAATAATGGGGTATTTTCCTACCCTGTAGATAATTATGACATCTATACAACATTTGATTATCGTACAACAATGTCCCTCCATCGAGTACAAGCGCTACAGGAAACAGCTCTTTAAACATTTGTTGTTATACAATATCCGGCCTGAATCAGTAGAGGTGACTGATATGAGGAGTTCAGGTATTGTGTGCTCCAGTTTGAGTAGTTGGTATTGGCGGTTGACGTATTTATTAACGCCATACGAGTGTTCTAAGTTGCGTTTGTATGACGTTAATAAATACAATGAACCTCGACATCCAGCTTCTTTGGCTACCGCTAGGAGTGTAGGGTATTGCAGCATTGCGAGTTCATCGGGCGTATTGGTCCTTCCCTTCGTCCTCGCGGGGAAGTTATTCCTCCTTGAGAGTCGAAGACGCCCATTGCTTGCTGTAGAACAGAGTCCCCAACAGCTTAGCGCCAATGAAATAACCCAAATAGATACCCGCGACAATCGTAACGGGCCACTTCTGCCACTCGCGGTCCCAGTCGAGGGGGATAGGCACGGCACCGAGCCACGCACCAATAAATGCGCCAGCGAAGCCGCCAAAGGTCTGATCTAAAGGCGCGGAAGCTCCTAGCACGGCCTGTAGGGCCGAGGCGTCAATCCCGCGAACGTAGAAGATTGGAAAGAGGGCGAGAACGGCAAGATGTGCGCAGCAGAGGAAGGTATGCGAGACGTGTGTGAGAAATGGGGCGCCGAAGAGAATGAAGAGGATGTAGAGGACGGGCGTCGCAATCGCGGTGAGGAGGAGAGAGAGGATGGCGGTCTTGAGACAATATTAGAGGTTCTCTTCTCATACAGAATCATATTTTGGAGCTTCTTACCACAATGGGGTTCGGCCCCGTTGCGTCCCTTCTCTTCTCACCCGGCCGGGCTTTCTTTGCAACCCTTCCACTGCTAGATCCCGCAACGGGAAGACATAGGACTACATAAGCGACCTGGACGAGCGCAACCACAGGAAGAGAAGTCTGAAGTGTTGATACGGGTTCGGCAACCAATGCCCCGAATCGCCAAACGAACAAGGCTCCGAGTATCAACGGCTGTGCGAGAGACACCCCTAGAGCAGCCGGGCTGTCGATGAGTGGGACCGGGGGGACAGCGGTCTTGAGGTTGGTGGATTGGGCAGAGGAACCCTTTGTCAGTGTCGTCGGCATCGTGACCAGATCGACGAGTGGCATGTCGTGGATGCGGCGGCGGCGGATATCCCTAAGCTCGCGTCTGGAAATACCGCCTTCTACATGCTACATTGGAAGCTCCATCAGGGTGGGCAAAGTCACGAGAACGATCACATGACGATAAGAGCAAGCGATAAGGGATGTTCGCCCGAAACTCGGCTCCGAAAACCATCCGGTCTCGTTTAGCCTTCAGCCTGACAATTGAAAATGTTTCGAGACAGGCATCATCTGGGGAATCATGTGAGTGTTGATGAGTCGTCAAACGTGGCACTCCCCGACAACATGGCTCACCCAAGGATCAAAGAACCATGATCCATTGGTGCCACTTCCACCGGGAACTACCATCGGGCAGATCTCAGAATCTGCAATCATGCAACCAAGAACTCCCGATCCGACTGCGGGTGCTATTTGGGGTGCAGAAGACATTCCAGAACGAGCTTTCCCATCTGACGATGAGCATCATTGCCGAAACTCCAGGTCCTAAGACGGGAGTCAGGCCCCTCGCGGTCGCCGGCTCGACCCTCCTCGGTGCCCTCCGTCAGTCGATGCCGGGAGAAACAGGATCGGGCGCTGATTGGCCACATGACAGCTAGTCTGAAGAACTGTCAGATGGGGTAGTGTGGCCAATCAGCAGACGTACCGGTCCCCGCCGACAAGGGAGAGGAGGGCAGATGGATGGGTCGATTTGCAGGGCTTGGGCGCTGGTGGTGGTGCCATTCGACGCCAGTCGAGCCCAGGGACCGCTACCGATTTTCAGTGCGCGAGGGCGAGAAGTTGACATCTCGCTGCCTCTCATTGGCTCCCGCCCTGTTGGTGATGGGCATGGTGGTATGATACTCTGGACAGAGCATGCCATCTGGCCACAATCGACAACAATTGCTGAGAGGACGCTGGGAAGCCGCCGTCTCTAGGAAGATCGGAACCATCTTTGAGTAATCCTTGGAGATTCGGTAATGGTTTGTGTGTATAAGAAGTTCCGAGGCATCCCCTCGTCTTGGTTCGTCTCTCCTCCATCATCATCAGATCAATCAAAGCAACAAAAAACCATCAATCTCTACTCAATTCACCTCCTCTCCACTCCCACGAACTCCAATTCATCTCTACGAGTGTATTACTCTCCGTTTTAAATCGACCGGGACATCAGTCCATTAAAAAGAGAAATCTCAACTTCGCAAACACTCACCACTTATACCAAAACACAACCACCACTCCACTTCATCATGTCTCCCATCGCCGTCCGCGCTGCCGCCCGTGTTGCTGGCCGTCGCCAATTCTCTCTTCTCAGCGCCATGCGAAGCGTTGGCCGATCTATGGAGGCTCATCCCTTTGAGCGTCTACCTATCACCCAGAAGCCTGCCAAGGCTGACTGGGCTAAGGAGTTCAAGCGAGTTGGCAGCCAGGCTCTCTTGTAAGTTACTTCTCAGCACATCTTCAAGCATCTTCAGCCACTAACAATGTCTCCAGCTTCTTCCCCGGCTTTGCTGTCGTTTTGGGCTGGCCCTTCGCCGCCCAGGCTGTCTTCGATGGACACCTATAGATGATAACTTTCCTATCTGGAACAGTATCTTCGAGTCGATATCGAATAGACGATATATAAATCACTTGGAAGCCATTGGATACATTGGCTATACAAGTTTGGATGATGAGCTGTGACAACGCACAGTCACCTGTATATAGCATTGGAAGGCGTTTGGTGCATTGGAGCAAGAGATGCAAATCGCATCGAGGCTAAGATCATGATAAATCAGTAGAGATATATAATCCCATTTGTTCAAAACTTACTCCTTCCATTCAACCAAAAATGCGTTTGTGATTTATTCATGGCATGGGGTAGGGAAAGGGATCGCAAGCGTCGAGTATCCAAGGCTAATGAAAGCCGGACCCGATATCTGAGGTCTCTGACCACTCTGACTCAAGTTAAGATAGAAGTCTGCGAAGAAGAGCAAGTTCAGCAAATCAGCGTACCAGTTAGCATTAGTGCGGGTGTATTTACCTCCTGTTCTAATAAATACGTATAGGTAATTCGACACAAGCCAGTGCAACAGGGCACTGATGACAATCAGGGGCATAGAGTAGTGGTATTGGAGCTGGAGTCGGTAAGTCGAAAGTTGATGTCCTGCTGGATCCGAGACCCTCAAAGGACGATAGTCGATTCCATAGAAGGTCCATTCTTGGCCTAGTAACATCCGTGTAAATCTTTCATTGTATAAGAGGTAGCAACCTGATAAAACCACTTGTGGTAGATTGGCGACTAGTGCATAAGGCAGGATTTTGCTAAGCGGCAGACGGAGATGCTAGATAGGATTGATGATGTTGTGACCGAAGTTGGCGATATCCCGGTTGAGTCCGCCTTGGTAGTTCGTTCCCTTCCAGTAAAGATGACCTGTTATGCAAAGAACTAGTAGAGTAAGGGCATATGTTAGCACATAAACGTGCTTAGCCACCCCACTCCACCAACAGTAGGTCTTATCCCTCCATTGTCGGCCTTGAGTTTCTATATCCATCGAACGACCTGGCAGATTCTCCATCTCTTTCCTACCAAAAGTACATATTTCCTTGGTAGTTTTATCTGGAAGTTGGAGGAATGATGTGATTGCATCCCCAAGCGTGACCAAAGGCTGCATGTCGTCAACCTTCCAGAGCAAGGCGAGGCGGATCGTCAACTTTATGATGCTGCAGATGATAACGACGAGAAGTATGGTATTTGATGCTGTAACCTGACAGTGATCTGGAATGGGTTGCGCGAGACAGTATTGGACTGTAAAGTTGTTGTATTCCAGACTAAAGATATTACCATTACCGTCGTCGGTTTCCGCGTCGTCATACCAGAAGAAATTCCAACCTGAAGAGGAAGAAAGATGGTAGTCGTCAACTCTAAAGCAGTTTCCCGTGGCACACATCTGAGCATCCCAGAGACTGTTGAGTTCATTGGCTGGTACGTACTTCTCAAAGATAGCGGCTTCGGTACTGTTTAACTGCTAGACATCTGATTGCACTCATCCCTTGGTATCGCTTTCGTCGGTGTTTTTAACGACTACAACAACATCACCGTACATATGAAGAGATACTGTCGGACCGACATAAGTTGATTTACGTTTCGCGGCATCGAGACGTTTCCAAGACCTTGCTGCCAACGCAGTAGCCGTGATATTAGAACTGGACTCAAGATCGAAGGCTATCTCCTCCAAGAGCCTGTCATGGTTGTAAACTGATAGATCAATAGCTGAAAAGAGGGAAGCGCCGAGTTGGAAGTATTGAGCTCTATGGACAAACGGCTCGGAAGCGACGGCTAGGAAATAAGAACGTCTTCCACTGTCAACGGCGAATACCACGCTATTGAAGAGTAAGTAAAGGGGCAGCGAGCTTAAGAATAGGCTAGACTAGAAAAACCGATTCTTTCATCTAATATAAGCAAGGTTACGCAGGGAAGGGATTCCGATGTCGACCCAGGAATGCTTGCCGTGAGCGGCTTGCACCTCATTCCGTGTTGGCGCATTGAGTATTTGCATAAAGAAATTGGAGCTTGCAAGGACGGCACTCGACACGGTATTGATGACTAGATGGAGCCATAAGTTAAGAGTCTGGCTCTTCTCGCAGTCGCCTTCAAAAAGAATCAGCGGACTAGTCAAAGAACCGGCTCGCGAAGCACTAAAGATTAGAAGAATGGTTAGGAGGGTGACGAGGAGGAGAAGCGCAATGGTGTTAAGCAGTGTTGCCTTGCACCATCCTGAGCGCCTGAGTCGAAATGATGCCATTCACATCTCCTGTAGCGTTCCTGTATAGTTTCATGTCTGGGCCGTCTGAAGTGTTTCGTCATGCTGCTGCTGGGAGTAAATTGTAAGTAGCAGTTCATCCTGGCGTGTTCGTGAGAAAGCAATAGTTCAATATAAGGGAGTCGCTCCTCGGCTGTGTTAGCCACAAGTCACCATAGCCACATGAAATAGGTGATCATCATACCATCTTTCTTGAGAGACTATAGATCAAAGATTATTTCGATTGGGCAGAATTACGGCATGTATACATAACTGAAGTGCCCGCTCGTAAGGTGATCTCTTGGCGTCGGTCTCCTGACCCCTACTTTAACAGTGGAAGCATAACTAAAATGGTAAACAGACAATTTTACGCAGGCAGCAGGAGAGGAGGTCACGTGCTTTCGTTTCTGTGTTGCGCAGGCATCGTCGCGCTCCATACGCGTCTTGCCTCATCCGCTTCTCAACCCCACCATCAATGACTACTACATCAATCCGAAATGCCCCACGGCAAGGAGGTTATCGAGATTCTGGATGATGAGGGTACAGCTTCTGAATCCGAGAACGACTTCGCGCCAGCTCCTCACAAACGCGCCCCAAAGAGAAAACTCGCTGAGGACTTCTCTGAGAAGGTCCAGTGGACTGATGACGATGACGACTTGCCCGTGAAATCAAAAAAGAGAAGAGGGAAACGCAAGTCCACTGTTAAGAAGAAATCTAGCCATGCTGCTAATGGTAAAGTCATCGACCATGAGGAGGATCTGGAGGATGTCGGAATTCCAGAGTATCTTCAGGAGAGGAGACGAGAATTTGATGCAAAGAGAAAGTTGCATCATGATTCCGCTTTGATGCTGCCACCAGATTATACCGATATTCAGTTTGAAGAAACGAAGAGATTGGGGGAGCTCGAAGAACGACCTCAATTTGATGAGCGGAGTGGCGTCAAGCCTTCGAGGCCTTACAAGGACATTGAATTGCCGCAGTCGGCGGGTCTCATTCCGGCATCTATTGCGCAGTACCTGAGGGACTACCAGGTTGCCGGAGTTGCGTTTCTTCATCGGAAGTTTGTCTACCAAGAGGGAGGAATTCTTGGTGACGATATGGGTCTTGGAAAGACGGTTCAGGTTGCGGCATTCTTAACAGCAGCATTCGGCAAAACCGGAGACGAGCGAGATGCCAAACGTATGAGACAAATACGTCAGTATAGTGACCGGTGGTATCCAAGAGTACTGGTCGTGTGCCCGGGATCCTTGATCATGAACTGGAAGAACGAGCTGAACCGCTGGGGCTGGTGGGATGTCGATCTTTTTCATGGTGCCAACAAGGAAGATGTGCTTGGTACGGCTCGTGCTGGTCGGTTGGAGATCATGATTACTACTTACGACACTTACAAGAATAGTCGAAGCTCGATCAACATGGTTCAGTGGGATGCTGTAATTGCCGATGAATGCCACAGACTCAAGGATCGTTATTCTGAAACCACGAAAGCATTGAATGAGATCAATGCACTTTGTCGCATTGGCCTTACAGGGACAGCAATCCAAAATAAGTACGAAGAACTCTGGACACTGCTGGACTGGACAAACCCTGGATATTTCGGCACGGTAGCAGAGTGGAGGCAGACAGTCTCCAAGCCCTTAACTGTTGGCCAGTCTCACGATGCGACTGTTGCTCAGCTCAGTCTGGCTAGGCAAACAGCGAAGAAGCTTGTTGAGAACCTTCTACCGCGGTATTTCCTACGCCGCATGAAGACGCTCATCGCTCATCAACTTCCCAAAAAGACCGATCGGGTGGTGTTTTGCCCACTAACCGACCTTCAGCGAGATGCGTACGAGAATTTCTTGGACAGTCAGGATATCGAAATTCTTCGATCCATCTCAGAACCCTGCTGTGATGGCAAAAAGAAGGGATGGTGTTGTGGCGCCGTGCTTCCTAATGGAAAGCGCTGGCAAAATATCGTCTTTCCTAGCATGATAACCTTGCAGAAGCTGGCGAATCATCTCACTCTTATGGTACCACAGACGACAGACCCAGAAGGTAAACACGATTCTGAGCTTAGAACGCTTCAGACTTGCATGCCGGATACGTGGAAGGTACTCTACAACAACCGGGACCAGATTAAAAACCTTGTTAACCCGGAGTTTTGTGGAAAGTGGAAGGTCTTGAAGAAATTGCTTAAATTCTGGCATAGCAATGGCGACAAAGTTCTGGTTTTCTCCCATAGCGTACGGCTCCTTCGGATTCTGCAGCATTTGTTCACCAATACGAGTTACACAGTCAGTTATCTCGACGGGTCTCTGAGCTACGAACAGCGTCAGGAGGTGGTCGATACTTTCAACTCTGACCCAACTCAATTCGTTTTCCTGATCTCGACAAAGGCGGGTGGTGTAGGGCTCAACATAACATCCGCCAACAAAGTCGTAATTGTTGATCCTCACTGGAATCCTTCATACGATCTCCAGGCGCAGGATCGAGCATATCGAATTGGCCAGACTCGCGATGTCGAAGTCTTTCGACTCATTTCGTTAGGAACCGTTGAGGAAATTGTTTACGCCCGTCAAATTTACAAGCAACAACAAGCAAATATCGGCTATACTGCCTCATCTGAACGTCGTTACTTCAAGGGCGTTCAGCAGGACACTGATAGGAAAGGAGAAATTTTCGGGCTTCAAAATATCTTTACATACCACAACGATACCGGCTTACTCCAGAACATCGTCAACAAGACGAACATAGCTGAAGCCAAGGCAGGTGTGAATCTTGTGGATGTCGATATAGAGAAAGCAGCAAAGGATGACGAAAATTTGGCACTGGTCAAGCAAGAAGATAAAGATACTGAAGATGGAGGAATGAGCCAGCTGGCGGCACTACTTACGGCCGAGAATCAACAAAAAGTACTGGAATCCAGGAAGGCAAACGTGCCCAAGAGTGATGCCATCCAAGCCATCCTTACCTCTGCTGGCGTTGAGTATACGCATGATAATTCGGAGGTCATTGGGACATCTAAAGTGGAGGAGCAACTCTCACGTCGTGCTGCTATGACATCGTACTCCGAAGGTGATGTCGAGGGACAGAATGCTCTATTTGCGGATAGCCAAGACGTAGTTGATCAAGACGGACTGCACAGTACGTACAATCCGCCCGAAGATGTGATGCTGCGGCAATTTTGTGAGATGGCGAGGGAGTTTGGCTTTGCCACTGCGACGGAGTTTGCCTTGGTGGTGGAAAACTGGACGCAAGAGGCGAGGAGAAACTGTTTGGCTACCTTCTATCGAAGGCGGGAGGCTAAGCTCATCAGTGAAGGCATTGTGAAAGAAGCGGATAATAAGAGCAGGTTGAAAGACGAGATTAAGGAGAAGAGTGAGAGCGAAGGCAAGGATGATACGGTCAAATCCGAGGTCAAAGACGAGAAGATCAAGCTGGGAGGCACAAAGGTGGAGGATGTGAAGACGAAAGTGAAGACGGAAGATTTCAAAATGGAGACAGAGCCAAAGATGGAGCATGTCAAGGATGAAATAAAGCTGAAGATGGAGGGTTTGGATATCGATGAAATGCTTGATAAGAAAAGAATCGTCAAGCTCGAAGGAATGAGCAAACGGACTTCGATCTTCCTTTCGGATGACGACGATGATGACGAGCTTTGATGGGCATTGGCGTTTTTGTTTTTTTAGATACCCATGGCATTGATCTACGACTTTTCTCTCTCTTTTCCAATGTCCTGGTGCATTGCGCTCGTCTTATTCTTTCGTCCAATGCTTACCCGTAATCACCGATCCGTCCCCTTCACCATAAACAACTATCAACACAAGCTGTAACCATCACTACTTCGTCAACGTCCCCAAAATATGAGGCAAAACTTCAAAACCAGTCGCATCCGATGGTGCCACTAGGTCAATCTTCTCCCAAGGTCCAACCTCCCGCAGTGTCTTCCCCGTAGCGCGGCACAATTCGCAACCTCCGATGAGGTGCGGCCAAATAATGTTGATGAGTCCTATTGGTATCATTTAGCCTCTGCCATGCTATCATCCGAGGAAGCAGACTCACTCTGGTACAATCGCAACAATCGTCCTCCGCGCTCGGCCTCTACTTGCACATGCTCATATGCATACCACCGTCCGCCCTTCTTAAGAGAGTCGTACAGCACCTTGATGTTCTTCTGAGGGTCCGGGATGCTGCACAGGCATAGAATCGTCACGATGCTGTCCACGCTTCCAGGTTCGATGCTGCCAGCCCATGCTGTTGGGTCGTTGAGCGATTCAATCCCTACGGGGACGGCCTCGTAGGTTCCTTCAAACCCAAGGGCCTTCACGCGCTGCTTCAACGCTGCTGCCGAGGTTGGGTTGGGTTCGATGCCGTACACTCGTTTTAGCCCTGGCGCAAGCCCTCTCCTTCGTCGTACATCACCACTCTCTTCCTTGCTGCCGCCGATCTTGGCAAAGACATCCGCCCACATACCGCTCCCTGCGCCAATTTCCAGCACAATCCCATCAACTGGTGTGCCCACCACCTCCTCTCTCACCTGCCCCTCACTGACCCGCCCTTCCAGCAACGGGATCACGCGCTTCTCAGCATTGACCTTCACTTGAGGCCCAACGACAGCCCAGAATTTTCCAAACCACGCTTCCTTGAAGCTGGATGGGGAGAAGAGCTTACGGAATTCGGCGCGGAAGAGCAGGTCGAGGATGGTGCCTGGGAGGTACCGGAGGGAGATGGACATAAACAGCCATGGGTGGAATAGGTGGAGGAAGATATCCTGCAGGTTTGCGAGGAGGGCCATGCTGGGCCACGCAGATATGTAGAAGGTGTGGATAAGGGGAAAGGGGTGGGATCTTGTGGTGGTGCTTATTCTGGGTTTATATACCTTGCCGTGTGAGTGAGTGTGGAGAAGCTTGGTTGCTTTGTAAGTCTCCGCATCTGGTTCGGTGATTTATTAGCGGCTGACGCGATGCGAGAAGTTGGTCGAGTATCACTGAGGTCAATATTGCTACGTTAACATACGATTCACGGCGATCCTGGTGTTGATTCCGAGGAAAGAATTTATTGGCACATTCTGTCTGTCGTTCACGATGGCCTGGATGCAAGCTTGCATGTCAGCCTTGGCAAAAGGTTGGAAGTTTGCAACGAACTGATGGATGAGAACTTCTTAAAAGGGACCATGAGACCCTCGCTATGTTTCTAGCTTGCTGGCGCCGTATTCTTGCTGAGATAACTGCGTCTCATATATATCCTCCGTCCCGCCTCGGACTCATCCAGTGTACTTGCCGATAAAAGTAATCATCCGATCAAAGTAATCCACTGCCTTTGGATGCGTAGCATACATAGAGAAGCAATGTGGCATGCCCTGATATGTGTGCAACTCCGTATCGACGCCCTCCTCCTTCAACCGCTCCGCGTACGCAATGCCCTCGTCCCTCAGGGCATCATACCCGGCGACTAACACCACTGCCACACCTCAATTAGCACAGCATTCCCTCACACCCGACCTTCTAATGGAGATTTTGCTTACAAGACGGAGGCAACCCCTTGAGCGTCGGTGCCAACAAACACGAAAATCGCCAATCATCTGTCGGCTCTGGCATGTATTGATCCAGGAACCACTCCATGCGTATCGCGGTGACGACGCTGGCGTCATGGTTTTGCTGGTAGCTGCCGAGCTCATACTTGTCCGTAGGGAAGAATTTGGGGTGGCATGTCACAGGGAAGGAGAGTACTTGGGCGAGGACGCCGGAGATGCCTTCATCGCGGGCCAGTAAAGCAACGACCGCGGCCTAGAAGTGATACCAGATCAGCCCTGATTGCTTCATGATTTGGTGAATGACCTACGAGGTTGGCGCCTGCACTCCCCCCGGTCAAAATGATCTTTTCTGGGTCGACGCCGAGCGAGGCAGCATTTACCTTGGACTTCAACCGAGTCAGCTCCTTTTCATCTCAACACTTGATACCGATACACACCCATTTCAGCGCATCAAAGCAGTCGTTCACAGAATACGGGAACCGGAACTCGGGCGCCCTGATCTCGTTAGTCGAAGCTTCAACCACATAACAAGGGAGCGCGCTCACATCCTGTAATCTACACTCACAACCACTGAATTCGTCTTCCCTGCAATGAGTAGATTCTCTGAGTGCTCCGTACAATGCCCGCCAACAACCCACCCACCGCCATGAAACCTCATCACTAGTGCAGAATCTGGCTTCTTGTCCTTGGCCTTGTACACCTTGATCTCAACCGGAGAACCGTCGCGCATTGGGATATTCTGGGTCTCTGTCAAGACGTCCACGTTTTCCTTGGGACAGCCTTCTGGCGGCGCGGAGTCATTGAGCCACATCTTTCGGAAGTCCTCAAGAGACATTGAGGGCTCCCACATTTGCTCTATCATTGCATCGGTTGGTCCTTTAAGATTGGCGCGGAACTCGGGATCCAGCTCGCTGAGGTGCCCATTTTTGGGGAGGGGCTTGAAGTTGGGATCTAGGGGGACATATTCGGCTTTATCCTTAGTGACGACCATATTTGCTGTGCTATTTCAAGACTAATAGTATATTGTTAATAAGGTGTAAGTACATCAACGGGGACGATAGGATAGAGCATGACATCCCCTTAAGGCCGCTCGCCCCAGGCCATGACTATATACGCTGAAGCTTTGGATTCGACGGAGGGTCTCCTCATACTGTGGGGTTTCGGTTTTCAATGTCAGTTCCTTGCATCGGAAAACCCTAGCCTAGGTGACAGCTGGAGGACATGTGGCCCAGGGGCTGGGTGCCAAGGTGGGACTGTCCGCGTTAAAAGTGAATGGGGAACTTTCCCCAGCACAATGCTAAGATCCAATCGCGAGGCGGGATTTGGATCATCGGCAAGAGAAAGCTGGCATTAACCGGCAACTGAATCATTAGGCGCGGTGTTGTGGTTGAGGGGTTGGGTTCGTTCAATGCGGCTAACCTTCTCCGCAGTTGTCTTGTGGAGGGGTTTCATCAACCATCACTTGACGGCCATAGTTCCCCGAATTCTTTATCGGTAGTCAACCCCGTAGGAATGAAAAAGGCTATAACACGCAGTGATAGATCTCAGTCGTATTCCCGAGTCGTCGCGTATTGACTGGCATAGTTTTGCACGCAGTTCCTTATTAACCTCTCGATTCGTCGACTATATACTGCTGATTGATCTGAAAGAAGTCGCCCAACTGTCATTTTTCTTCCCTCTTCCACTAACCTCCTCAGTTCCTAAGTTGCGAGTCTCACTTACTCAATCTTGGTGCAGAATTCTCGCTATGAGAGTAGACTCGTGCATGCTCGATTCACCACATCTCAGACCCATGCCGGCTTCTAATGTTAGAAATACCCCCAGAACAAGTGACGCAGTCGTAGTCGTAGTCGTAACCATAGTTGTAGTGTCCCTTGAAGAAAACCATTTGCGCCGGAAACTCCTTAAGTGCTGGAACCAGTTCCAGATGCAAGTCCATCCCTTTAAACATGTCCAATCCTCCCCTTCGACTATTTCAAGAGCCCCCCTCAAAGCAACTCGAAATCATCCAACTGATCCCGATACTTCATGATGTTCCTCTTGATCTTGCTTCCCACCGTCCAGGTAACAAAGTCCTCCATGCCTCGCGTAACTAGATATGCTGAATCGGTCACAGTCTCGGTACCCACACGCACATGCCCTTGTTCCACCATTTTCGTCGCTGCTTGGACTGTTTCCGCCATCCGAAGCCTTGTCATGAGCACTGGGAGTCGTCGCCTCGCAAAGGCGCTGACTGTGACGCCGTGCTCGACGGCTGAGAGCTTGGAAGTTGAGGAGAGAATGCCCATGTCGTAGAGCTTATTGAGGAGGAGCTCTTCGTGTTTTCGGCGCACGGCATTGTCTGGAGGTAGGAGAGTGAGGCGGTGGGCGAGTTGGCGGAGAGACTGGCTAGGGTTAGTATTCGGACTACTTTTAATGCCGTCGCAAGAGTTGCGATGCTGGAAGACTCACCCCGCAAAGACGGTTGTACTTGTGATAGTCCTCTGGCTTCTGGATCATGTACCGCCGAATCACGGCCTTGTCGCGGTGGTCATTGTCTTGCTTGTAGGAGATGAAGTCTGTCTTTCGTAAGAGCTTCTGCTCGTGATGCTTAAGTTTTCGGACCATTCTGAAGAGGACCAAAATTCTCAATCTGCGGGGAAGATTGTTCAATATGGAGATTCAGATTTTCGGGCAAATTAGGTATCTCGTCCCGGTCGTCGCAAAACGTTGTCGCTCTTGTAGTGTTTCGCAAGAAGTCGAAGATAGAAAACTAGAAAATTGAAGTGGGGCCTTGAAATCGCGGAATTGCTCCGCCGGCATCCTCCGTCCCCATATCAAAAAACCTCCACCAAACCACCACATCTACCATCACGACGACCTCCCACTCCCCAAATCGCCAATTGAACCCACAATGCCTCCCCGACTCGCGCTCCCCAGCGCCCCGGCGCACTTTATTCGCAGCTTCACCACAACGGCCCCCATCTGCGCCCCTCGCGACGGCCACTCCTCACCCTCCAGCACAACCAGTCGATTGTCGAACATCAACAACGCTCCGGCCCGTAGCTCCGAACGTCCTCAACGCAGCGATGCAGCGACGCGGTTGTTGGACCGGTACAAGCAGCGGTCCCAGGCGTATGTGCGTGAGAAGACGGCGCAGATGGACTTCTTGAAGAACCAGAAGATGTCGAATGATTACTTGAGGCAGATGCCCAGAAGGTGGCAGGCTGGTGATGTGTACTCGCCGCATGACTTGAGTCCGGTGGAGATGCAGAAGTGGAGGAAGAGGAGTCTGAGGAACAATGATGTTGTGGATGCTTTGGGGATTAATCCTTTGGATATGTACAAGGTGCGTTGGACCTCTGGACGATCAAGACCCTGGGATTGAGACTAATACTTGTCTACAGAACTTCTCGCTCATTGAGCACTTCACCACTGCCTCCGGCATGATCAACCATTCCCAAGTCACCCGCCTCCGCCCCGTCAACCAGCGCAAGATCGCTAAGATGGTCCGTCGCGTGCAAGGCATGGGCATCTACCCAACCGTGCACGCACACCCTGAGATGATCCGCGACCAATTCTTCCCACGAAACCGATCAAACTATTGAGTCAGAGGGGAGGGAACATGATTAGCGTTTGTTTGTGGGGGACGATGCTATAGGCATTATTTTGTGGTCATATGTACAACAGCTCCGACTCCTACACTGTACTTTATGTATGGATACATGTCTACAAAGATTCTTTTTGGTACAGATCAAGCCGACTTGAAGGTGCGGTTCAGCTTAAATTTACACAGCTCGTCCCGCGTCATTCGGCGGCCCTTTTTCTCCAACTCCGCCCATGCCTCTGGGTATCGCATTTTCGCCCAGCTCTGGAAGTTTTGCTGCAGCTGCTGTCCGGGAAGAGCATTGTATGCCACGCCCAATCTATTCACATTAGTCGAAATTCTAGACAAAATCAGAGAGAATAACTCACGTCATTGCGTCTGGCTCAGCTCCCACAACAGGTCCCATCCTTAAGATGATGTTTTGAGCCGCCTGCTCCTCCCCACTGCCAGCAACAGCCCCAACATAAGCATTGTAGACTGACGAAGGAATCTCCACGTCCATGCTCTCTATCCGTTTCCAGACCTGGCGAGCCTGAGTGGCCCCCCCTGGTTTCCTTTCCAAAGCCCAAAAGACTGCCTCGAGGGCAGCATAAGTAGGACCTTCCCTAGAGGAGATAATCTCTGCCCAGAAATCCAACGCCTGAAGAGACTTGTCGCAAGAAGCATGAGCCAAAATAAGGGATGTGTAGAGTCGTGTATTTGGCTGAACCGCCGTATCCATTTTCAGCATGTTGTGGACCATCTCTAGGGCCTCAGTATCAGGATGTCGACTCAGGCCCTCGAAGAAAGCGACGTAGGTATCAAGTGTTGGATGGTAATCTCTGTTTCTGTGCTGCCGCATATGCCCGAAAACGTGAGAGGCCATGTCAGGACGTTTGCGCTTAAAGAAAGACTCCATGAGCTGGACTCGATGCTCGAAGCTAAGATCCTGGAAGAATTGGCGCAGGAGTTGATAACAAGTCCAGGCGCGATTCGTACTTGTGTTCATATCAAGGCAGAACGTAGTGAAAGCGTCCTGAATGATCTCTCGCTCCACAGCGCTGAACTGGAAAGCATGAACAGAGAGGATATCCATGACGTCGAAATGTTGCTCGTTCTCTAGTAGTCTTACGCAGAGCGCTGCAACTGTCTTTGGCTCCAAGCTCATTTGGTCCTCCTCAGCAGCTTGAATGAGCTCGACGATAAGCTTGAGGTCTGGTGTCTTCTGTGCAGAGAGAGCGACAAGATACTCGTTGAGCAGCTGGCAAAATTCCCACCATAAGTCGGGGTTTACTTGCCAAGGCTCAAAATTCTTGACTTTCTTGTATGCTGCTTGCACACCTGGCAAGTAGCCTGCTGCTAGTCTCAATCTCATGAGAATGAGGTATGTCTCTCCATTAACTCTCAGACCTTCATCTGTAGCGAGTGAGAGGATATCCTCAGAAAGCAACGGGTCCTTCAGCACAACGGCAGCGCGAAGAAGACCGTTAATGGTTGTTATATCAGCATGAATCGGCTCCTTGGCGTCGCTCATGTGAGCTTTGACCTTTTCCACCTGTTCGAGTCCCTGTCCCATGATCACGATAGCTTGCAAGAGGCTATCCCAGTACGCCTTCTCAGGCTTTGACTCTCCGAGTTGAAGAAAATAGGGTGCTGCCCAGTCTTGCAGATCATTGCGGGCGGCAAATTCAGCAACCACAGTGTACACTTCGGCAGAACGGAGACCTGAGGTGGGCTCTCTGGAAAACCAGTCCTTCGTCTCTTGAAGTCGGTTGCGTTCAGCAAAAAAGGTTGTAACTACCGCGTGTAGGTGTCGATCAAGCGGAACACCGTTCTTTTCGGTGTACTTGACGAGCTCCACCAGTTCTTCCTCAAGGCCTTCCCTTGCCAGACCAGTCGCCACGTGTGTCACTAGGTTATGGGCGTGCTTGAGGCTAAGCACATCCTCCCATTTTGTGTAGAGCAACTGCAGAGCTTCCTTTGAAGCCCCATAAAGACTCAATACCATGACATGACGTGCCCATAGCCACGTATTGGGGCCCTCTTTCGTTCCTCTCAATTCGCCAGAGCTAAGAGCGGCATATAAACTCTTGCCAAAATTGAGATGTTGTTGCGTCCTCTCGCGGACCCGTAATTTCCTCAGAAGATTGAAAGCCTGGTCCACTTCCCTGAAATGCAAGCACGAGGCGGCGTTTGCGGATTCTTCGCTTTGCTGGAGCATATATTCGAGAAGCCTGTGGCACTGAAGGACCTGGGTGGCGTTCAATGGCACACCGGTGTGAGCCTTAGATTGGAAGAAGTCCGTCCATGCTTTCCGAAGCTCTTCTCGCGGAGGCGGGCGTAGATTATCGAGCATGCGACTCCTCCAGACCATTATCTTCATCCACCCTGGCTCGAACTCGGGTTGCCGCACCTCTCGAGGTGCTTTCTGAAATAGACCATCGAAGAATGTTCGGTGGCAAACTCTGTGGGATATCGGAGCACATAGCTGTCTCCGGCGTGTGGGAGCGGAATAGAGGGCGCAGGACGGGGATCGGGATTGCTGGATGAGGACCCGTCGAGCATGGCGGGCCAAGTGTGCCCTCATGGTGGATTCGTCTATGAGATGGCGGGCCTAGAAGAGTTATAGGCAATTGCCATGCTATACCGAGAGAATTCGAACATACAGAAGCATGTTTGAGACAGCGCATTCACACCAATGGCTGTGAGAGGAGTCCGGGTCCGGGTCTGGGGAATTGGAGCTCGAAGCCATCAACTTTCTTTGATTTTCGAGGTTGACGCGGGTTAGACCGATATTTACCCGACGCGCCGGGTCACCTCGGACGGACCACCACATAACTTAGTACTTCAACTAACACATTCCGCGTTTCCTGTCTTGAGAAGGTATCGAAACAACATGACCTGGATTCAGACTTGCGATACTGTCTGATAGGCTAGAATACTACAAGTCTTATGAGGTCCTCACTCAAGTACGCAAGATTTACTTAAAACGGCTTTTGTAATCCTGAGAATGGCGAGGCAGGCTATTGGTGCCAATGCAGCTCTAGAAGTTCTACTTTCGGAACCCATAATCCGATTTTAAGAGACGATAGTGGTCTGAGGTGCATGGTCTCTGTAGGGGCTCCTTGGCTGTACGTCTACTAGTACCTGGAACGACGACCTTCAAAGCGTCAGTTACGTCATTTAGAACCTTTAGAAGCAACCCCCAAAGTACCATACTACTGGCAAATACCCCCCAAATCAACCTGATGCACCGACAACCGGCCAAAAGACAATCTAGAGGTTAAAAGCCATCCCGTCATCGCGGGCGAAATTCCTCCCACAACTCCTACCCCGCCCGACTTCGCAAGATTGGTGGGGCTTGCAATCATGGCATTGTCTAGTAGACTATATAAGTAAGCAAGACCCATCGCTTTTATGAGAAATCCATCTAGTTTGAAGTCAAGAAGTGATTCGATCGGTGCATTTATAAATATTGAGGTTTGGATATTACCTGATACCTTCTATATCCAGATATAAGTTAGACTACATAAGTCGTACATCTTTCACACTACACGGTCCCCTTCATTCATCAGTCACCACGCCGAAATTACACGCCATCAAGATGCCTCTCATCGCCCAGAACCCTAAAAACCGCATCATCCTCGGGACGATGACGTTTGGACCTCCTGGCACAGAATCATTGGGCGCTCGTATCACAGACATCAACACTTATAAAAAGGCACTTGATGTCTTCCAGTCTCGGGGTTACAATGAAATCGACACAGCACGAGTCTACATCGGTGATAAGCAAGAGGCTTTTACGCGCGAGGCGGGATGGAACGAGAGAGGCCTTACCCTGGCGACCAAGGTTCGGTATCCATCGAAACCAGGTATGAATGCCGCCGACAAGGTTGCCGCTTCAGTTGAGGAGAGTCTTGAGGCTCTCGGTACCAACTGTGTAGATGTAAGTGGCCCTGTATCGATGAACACATTAAGTCGACTTGCTGATGCTGGTTTCGTAGATTCTCTACCTGCACAAGCCGGACCGTGCCGTCCCGTTTGCAGAAACTCTGGAGGCTTTGGATAAGCTTCACAAGGCTGGCAAGTTCGTGCGGCTTGGTATTAGCAACTTCACTGCCTTCGAAGTAGCTGAGGTCGTTTTGACGTGCAAATACAATGGATGGGTCCGTCCGACTATCTTCCAGGGTATGTACAACGTCATTACCCGCAGCATTGAGCCCGAACTCGTTGTCGCGTGTCGAAGGTATGGGCTGGACATTGTAGTGTACAACCCCATCGCTGGTGGTCTGTTTTCTGGCAAGATCAAGTCAAAGGACATTGTACCAGAGAGTGGTCGCTTCTCCGCCGTCGCCAGCGGCCAGGGAAGCAACTATCGAGACAGGTACTTCCGGGAGAGCACATTCAAGGCTTTGCAGCTTATTGAGGCTGCGGTCGAGAAGCATAACCTGA
This sequence comes from Nectriaceae sp. PG4201, assembly GCA_023628695.1. Taxonomy (NCBI): domain Eukaryota; kingdom Fungi; phylum Ascomycota; class Sordariomycetes; order Hypocreales; family Nectriaceae; species Nectriaceae sp. PG4201. The sequence goes on from JAMAKE010000009.1 coordinate 909,211, forward strand.
CTATGATCGAAACGGCTCTTCGCTGGGTTGTTCACCACTCAGCGCTCAAGATCACTAACGGCAACGACGGCATCATCATCGGCATCTCTAGCATTGCACAACTTGAGAACAATCTCGACAACCTGGAAAAGGGTCCTCTCCCCGATGAAGTTGTCAAGGCTCTAGACGAAGCATGGTTGGTCTCAAAGGCGGACACCGCTAATTACTGGCACGGCGATGCTGAGTATTCGTACGACACCCACGAGGCGCTCTTTGGCGCAGGAGCAAAATAGAGTTCAAGGCACCGGGTTCCGTCTCTTGGTAGCGAGATGGTGGTGGGATGGTGCGGATGACACGGGTCATCTAAGACAATGTCAGAGGCTGGAACGTGTCGTGTATAACGCCGCATGAGTATGAGATAATGACCTGTTCGCACTCTTTACCGATGTCCGCATGCTGTGAAAGTCTTAAGATAAGCCCCAACGTCATCACAGGTGACCTTGGTCCAGGTAACCGGGCCCTCCGCTCAGCGCCCACACAGCGTCCCACCCCCACCAAATGGCCTTGCTGAGGGCCTTCAGGAGCCTGGCAGCAGCCACTGATGTTTCGCGCATTACCTCGTGGAGAGGCTCGGCGCGGCAGGCTCGCAGAACTAGCTCGCACTAACAATTTGTGACTGGGCCGCTGTTGACGCCCCCTGTCCCCCTTGTGTCCCCTCCCAGGCCCCTGTACAGCGTCGAGCCCCTGCAACTTCGGGGTCCTAGACCCGCCCATCCGACCTGCGGCCAGTCAGCTTCTTCCAACCACCACGCATCAGTCCTCAAGACGATTTGAATCTGGTTTAACAAAAGGGCGTCACCCTCCCCATAGCCACCCACTCCCTTCGGTCTCTTGTTCCGAAGCATTCGCTGTTCGTATGCCTCAGCGACAACCCGACGACCAAACGGTCCATCTCCTGCACGACCCCCACGATCGCCTCTCCCTCGAATCGGCTTCGTCGTCCCCTATATCCAGCAACTTCACCACATGCTCCCCCGAGCAGACAGAGGATCTCGCCAGATCAAGGAGTCGTGGCGCTCCCGGCCCCGATACCAGCCCTCCGAGCGCCGATTCAGGTCTTGAAGGCGGAGTAGAACTAGACGATATGGACGCGAACGGCCGACGTCCGGCCTTCCACCGACCTACCGACGGGCGGTCCGGAACACCGCTCCTCCATAAACCCAGCGAAGAGCGTGGCCGCGCAAACCTCGCCCACTCCCGCTCTCACTCTCGCCGTAGCAGCTTCGTTCTTAGCCGCGATAGTAGCCCATATCATCCCGAGATGGTCGAACGGCCACACCTCAGCCGGCGCTCAACGATGCGCAGCCGGAGCCCTCGCGAAGTCGCGGCGGCCGCCACGACCAAGCGCAAATATACCTTCGCAGCAGTGTTCCTTGCCATTAGTCTGGTTGCCTTCTGCGTGCAGACAGAACTCAGCGCACACATTCAACATGACTTGGGCTGGGACAAAGCGTACTGCATGATGTACTTTACACACGGGTCGTGGGTAGTACTGTGGCCAACACAGCTGGCGATCTTGAGATTGCAGAAGCGAGATTTGCCGTGGTCGGTGTTCTGGAAGAGGCATAAGCAGATGTTGAAGACGACGGCCATGATGATTGAGACGCAGACGCTGGATGTGTTCCGCGCGTCAATTCAACACCGCACGCGGCCCTTCAAATACATGGTGCGGGTTACAACATTCATCACTTGCTCGTTAACCGTTGCGGGATTGAGTTGGTACATCGCAGTGAGCCTGACGACTCCGTCGGATTTAACGGCCATCTACAATTGCTCCGCGTTCTTCGCCTACGTGTTCTCGGTACCGCTGCTCAAAGAGCCGTTGAGGCTGGACAAGTCCATTGCAGTCTTGATTGCGATCTTGGGCGTTCTTGTTGTAGCCTATGGAGATACTAAGGAAGGAACCGAAGATGTTGGGGCCGGAAGCCGGTTTGTTGGCAACCTCGTCATCGGGGTTGGGTCTGTTCTATACGGCTTTTATGAAGTCCTCTATAAGCGCTATGCCTGCCCTCCGGAAGGCGTTTCGCCAGTCCGCTCCATGGTCTTTGCCAACACGTTCGGCTCCTGTATTGGTCTTTTCACACTGACCGTCCTCTGGATCCCGCTCCCCCTTCTCCACTTCTTTAACATCGAGAAGTTTGAGCTGCCGGTCGCCTCCACATGCTGGCTCATCCTCCTCGCCGTCCTGGCCAACGCAACCTTCAGTGGCTCCTTTCTTGTGCTTATTTCTCTTACCTCTCCCGTTCTCTCCTCTGTGGCCGCCCTTCTGACAATCTTCATTGTCGCTATCGCCGATTGGGTTATTACTGGTGAACCCCTGAGTTTCGCGGCTATCGTGGGTGGTACGATGATCATCGTGGCGTTTTTGGGCCTGACTTACAGTACATATCGCGAGATGCAAGAGCATGAGGCGAAGAAACTTGATGCGGACTTTTCGGATAGTGATAAGGATGGGGACTTGGAGAGTGACTCGGAATGAGGTCTATGCATCTCCTTTATGTTTAACTCAAACTTTGGACTGGGATCGCATTACGGTAGTTTTGGGTCGGTGTTAAGTTTTGTTTGTGAATGGGTTCGGATATACGTGGTCAAGACTTCGGCTAGTCTATGCATATGCTGCGAAACGGGCAGCTTCGATTTTGGGTTATGTTTTCGTCATGCATGGACGGTGGGGACATGGAGTGAGAGAACAACGTAGACATCACTGATGCTTGTCAACAATAGACCGCAATGACTTCTTTCCCTAGTTGGCCCAAAACATATGGCTAGCACCCTTGAAGATAGCCGCCGGTGGTTTCCCTCACCTTGTAAAAACGGCAATATGATAATACGGCCTCAAGGCCTCTCGATGGCACTATGTTTAGGTCGTCCAGCCTAAACCGAAGCATGAGCCCATGTATAGTACTAAAATATGTTCCCTGCGTGACTTCTTTATCGAGTAAAATTCGTTAGTTAGGTGTTCAATCATGTCACTCTTTCACTTGCGCGTTCGCTGATCATCTAAAGCCCCTCCTTTCCCTTTGATGCTATTAGTACTGGTACTTACTTTCTGTTAGAAATGGCCGGGGTCTTTAGCTGAAGTATCCTCGCGCTAGGAATAATGCTCCCTAGAATGTTTCCAAGAGACTTACTATTCCTATATACTGAACCGGCAACCGCGCAAACTACTACGAATTTCGCAGAAGCTTAGCACTACAAGTAGAAGGGAGCTGCTGATACAAGCCCCCTACTGCCTGTTTTTTTTCTTTGGAGCATCTCAAAGCAGATAGGAAGGTGCGGCAGTCCCTTGCAGCTGCCAGTGTTATTATGTTTCATTGATTCACTGCAAGTCGGCTAACTCAGACCAGACACCAACGCGACTTAAATATCACGCATCATCTGGCACATATCATCCCGCTTCTCAAAAGTCACTCAATGAAAACCGAAGATGCCTTACCAAGACGATGATGAGGTTTCTATCCCATCAACCGAAACTCTCGCTAAGCTCAACCGTGCCCGTCATGAGGCGATAGAACCTGCCTTCGAGGCATATATTCAAGGCCACTGCCATTACAGTGAAACTCCCACGCTGCCAACACTCGAGCTTCTTTCATCTTCTGCCATTTGCGTGGACATCACCCGCGACCCAGAACGCGGGGAGATCACGGGTGTTCATGTCAGCAATCCTAACGACCCTACGGCGATTAACTTCATGGGGTATCATCGAGAGCAAGATTGCGTAGCATTTAAAGGCGAGGCGCGGCTTTTCAGCGACTTCATGGACTTCACATCAGTGCTTTTGCAGTGGAAAAGTATCGAAGGGGCGTTTGGGGCCGCCGCAGAAGTGAGAGTGCCGACAGGGGGCTTGGCGCGAGGGTTAAACTACAATGAATTTGCGGCACGGGTTGAGATTGTCGAGTATGTGATGTTCGCAAGCAGCGATGTTGATACAAATGGCTACGGTAAGGTAAACGTGAACCTAGTAACCAAATAGTGCTAACTTGTGCCAGACTCAGGGGCAGATATCGAGATGCCTCTACCTCGCCGTTCATCAACCCCTATTACCTCACCCCCCACGCCCGGTGTCGACTGTAGTCTTAGTGACATTTGGAACTCTAGCATCGACAAGTATTATGCCCAGAAATCCCCGACAGACAAAAGTATGGCAGGGTTCAAAACTCCCTCTTGTGGATCGAGTTCGTCACTATCCCCTCCACCAGACGAGATTAAGACGCCACCGTCAATGAAGCCTCACAACCTGCGTCCGAGAGTTAGGTCGGAAAGTGTACCTAATGATATCCCAGTTGAGACTGCACGACCCAAAGGTGCAACTCAAAAGAAAGGGACAGCCAAGATTATAATGGCCAAGAAGAAACAAAGAAGCGAATGAAGATGCTAATGCTGGATGTTTAGGCAAGGTTCATATCTAAAAACTTGCTGATATGCCAAATTGAGTTGAGAATTCGATTGACAGAGCATTAAGAAGATGAAAATGTTGGTTTTGTTTTGGACGACAAGTACAGGGCAGCTTTTCGTATTTGTTTGTAAATACTTCTATAGTGGCGAGCACTGTCAAAAATATGTAACGCTCTAAATCTCGACTGGGTCTCTTGAGCCTTAGATATACTTAACTGTGGAACTTGCCTCTAAACTGCTGCTAGGTTGAACCGTACCAATGACTCTAGCATCGATCTCACTATCGACCCTGGCACTCTCTGTATTACGATCGCTCGATATGAGTAGCAGGGTATTCTAGAACTGTAAAATAATGGAATGAAGTCATCTTTAGTCTACTATTCGATGTGCCTACTCTACCTAATCAGTGATAATCGAGGCCAAATATCATGCCAACGCCAGGATCCCTGCTAAGAGCATTCCCTTCAAGTATCATATTGAGAACCTTAATATTCGTCTTTGTCTTAAAATAGCGAGTTTTCAAGGCCGAATCTCGTGAAATTTCTCTTACTGTCGAAAAAAATGGTAATATTCATAATATCTAGATCGTAATTCTCAACGCCTAATGATGCGTATTAACACATTCCGTGAAACAAAGCCCAAATGCTCGCGCCCATTATATGCAAATCGTAAATCATAACTTATATCTTACAGGCCGCAGTTCTTAACGGCGACCTTGGTAGCAGTGGCGTCCACACGACCAAGCTTCACAGCCTGGCCATTGGTAAGCTTGTTCATGGCATCAAGCGCAATGTTGAAGCCGGCCGCAGCGTGATCGATAGCGAGGACGTTGATGCTCTTGCCCTTGTAGGTGAGCTTCCAGCAGGTGCCGCACTGGTCGGAATTCCAGCCGGGGATGGCCTGGGCACCACCGATGTACGGGAACTTGGGGATCTGGCCCTGGGTTGTCCAACCGTGCTTGGTGATCAGGCCATTTGAGCCGTCGGAGCAAGCGATTTCGGTGAGAGGGCGGGCGCCGTTGTCGTAGCCAGTGTCGTAGGAGACTTTGTTATGTGTAAGTGGGGAGTTATGGAACGGTGCGTGGAGGAACTAACCAGTAATGGCCGAGGCGGCGGCGAGGAGGGTGGTGAGGCTGAGAAGGCTGGGGATCTGCATCTTGGCTAAAGGTGTGACGTAAAACGTTGGAGGTTATTGAAGCGAGTATTGTAAGTCGAAAGATGCGGGTGAATTGAAGAGTTGTGTGAGAGATGATGGTCCAGAAATCTCATTTGACATCAAACCCATTCTCTCTTATACTTTCTCATCCTCACAGGACTAAGCCAGCCAAATAAGCTCGTCTCCATTCATCACGAGCTTTCCAGCATCCCAAGATCCACGCATGATGTTGGATCGTATACGCGATTAGCGTCATGCCGTGGGATCGATCGCAGGTGGTCAGCCCGCCAACAAACCAGCCTCGGGCTCACCCGGCATCACTCACATGGAGAACCCTACCGTGCGTGCTGAGAAAGAGAGTCTAGATGCCCGAATCTATTTCGGTCAACGGCACGAAGCGGTCTCTAAAGTGCCGGCCCATTGAATAGATTGTTACGACTGACTTTCATGTGGAGAAGTGGCACCTCGAATCTCGTATTTTGTGGTCTGGCATCACACGGTGTCTAGGGCGTGGCATCGCTCCGGATATCCCGCTCCACCCATTCCGCATTAGACTCACGGGGATTTCCTTTGGACCTTTGGACGATGGACTATCTTCTTGATATTTTGCTTGCCTAGATTTGACCTTGCCGGTCGATCATCTCACCGCCGAGGGGTGAGTGGGAGCAGCTGGGTAACGTTCCCCGCAGATTGCTCGTATTTTTCTGCTGCAGTGCCTCACTGATGATGCATTCTGCCGAGACTTTTGTAAGTTCGAAAACACTACAAGTCGTGCTATGGAGTAGTCTATAGCATCCATCGATTGACGTGGTGCTGTGGCACTGGACTAACGGTACGAGCGCGACCAATAATAAACTCCCCGATATGGAATGACGAAGGATGAGGCTCATCTCGACAACGACGACGACGACGACGATGATGATGACCATGATGAGACTGGGTCGGAAAAAAGTTCCGACTTCATCTACGAACCTGTGGTTGTTAAGCATATACGAGAAGGCTCGTCAGATGACAACTGCATTCTGTGCATGTCTCACAATAGCGTATATGTAAGACACGCTCTGCCTGAACCCTAGATTGGACGGTTCCATGAGACGTGAGTACTTTGCTGAAATGAGTCCTTGTCAATAGCCCGTAGACGTTGAATAGTCCAAACCCTGCCCATCGAACTAAAGTTTCAGTCTCTGCACTGGGCAATACCTTAGGCATGGCTATGCTGTGGCCCTTTAGCAGCCTCGCGTGTGCCATAAACTGCGGTCTAGCTAATTCCCCAAGGGCGTTTTGGAACATAACCAGCTTTCGGTCGTAGAACGGAAACTGACGTCGGTAGTAAACTCGAGGTGTCTCATTCCCTTGCAAGAGATTGCGTAATTGCTGAGTTGGGTTTCATGGTATGACTATGAATGATACCTTACCTCACAGGGTCGCGCCCACGATTGACCTCGCACACAGGGACTCCAACACTCCGTACCGAAACCCTTTCACTTGCTCTCGCAAGCACAGTTGCCTTGCCAGGGCACCCAGAGCCATGGTCCTGGTTGATTCCAGTAATTGTTGTCGCTCAAGGCAATGCTATGAGCCGAAGAAAGGGATTTTTGTGTGGCTCCTACTGGCCTCCAAGCCACGCATGCAGGCCTGTCGGTTGCATGTTGTATAACCCACCATCGGATTCAGCCACCTCGCGTCGTCGGGCAGCTGGTACTGTAGTAGGGAGACCGGAGGATGCTGGTTCATGGCACCTACCCCTTTCAGAACGGGATGCCTTGGCAACATCGGGCTGTTGAGATCACGTGCATCAGGCTAAAGTTTCGGGCCATCTTGATCGCCAGCTGTTGGTGTTGAAATGACCTCGAGTGAGAGAAGCGTGAAGGATCCCGGCCGACGATCCGATGGAGCCCTTTCCCAGGGCCTGGGCTGTTGCTGCATTTAGTGATTCCAAGCACTGCAAACCCCCAACTCTGGCCAATTAGGCCAGGAGGCACCCCGCTGGAATCGATGAGGGGCATCCCACCAAGGCCCACCTGGAAATCCCCCCAACCAGGGCAAGTCTCCGTCATCGGCACCTTCCAATGAGCAATGCAAAACTTCTCCGGTGGAGGCTTCTGAATCACTCTAGCTCCCAATCGCGCAATTGACATCTCCAAACTCACCAAAAACACCTCGATATAACTATAGACTGACGAGTGATTCCCTACTGTTTCAACCACAGTCATGGAGTCATTCGTCATTAAGACCCCCGCGTCTAGCGCCAACATCGGCCCCGGGTTCGATGTCATCGGTCTCGCACTGTCCATCTACCTCGAACTGCACGTTACCATCGACCGGTCAAAGGCCAGGTCAGAGCACCCGCTAAACTGCAGAGTTACATACGAGGGCCAGGGCGAGGGCACCAGCGATATCAGCTTAGACCCACAGATCAACCTCATCACCAGGGTTGCCCTGTACGTCCTGCGATGCCACGACCAGCGAGACTTTCCTGTCGAGACCCATGTGCATATCAAGAACCCAATTCCATTAGGTAGGGGCCTTGGTAGCTCAGGAGCTGCAGTAGTTGCTGGTGTTGTACTAGGAAAGGAAGTGGGTGGACTCAAACACCTAGATGTTGACAGATTATTCGACTACTGTCTGATGATTGGTATGCATACTTGAGATAAGACCGATACCTAGGCTAATGAGCATTCAGAGAGACATCCGGACAACGTCGGAGCTGCGCTGTATGGAGGGTTCGTGGGAACCTATCTGAAACCCCTAACCCCTGAGGAGGTTGCCAGAACCGAAATCCCCATCAGTGAGGTTCTCCCAGCGCCAGCCGGAGGTGAGGACACTGGAAAGAAGCCACCGAACCCGCCGCATGGAATTGGCCACCATATCAAGTTCCCCTGGGGCAAGGAGATCAAGGCTATTGCTATTATTCCTGATTTCCAAGTCCCAACCCACAAGGCCCGGGAGGTGCTCCCTGAGAAGTATCCTCGAGTTGATGTGGTAAGTCATTGAACATGCTGCTCTGTAGACTCAAATCTGATTAGATGGGCAGACATTCAACTTGCAACGAATTGCTCTGCTACCTGTTGCCTTGGGTCAGTCACCACCAGATCCTGAGCTCATCCACCTGGCTATGCAAGACAAGGTCCATCAGCCCTACCGCCAGACTCTGATCCCCGGTCTTACCGAAATCGTCGAATCAATGTCTCCCAAGACTGAACCTGGATTCCTGGGTGTCTGCTTGTCCGGAGCCGGTCCTACCATCCTCGCTCTTGCCACTCACAACTTTGAAGACATTGCAAACAAGATCATTGCAAAGCTCAGGCAACACAACGAGAACAAGAACTTGGCCTGCGAGTGGAAGGTGCTGGAGCCAGCGGAGGGCACGCAGGTCACCCGATAGACTCTCTTGAATTGCGGTCCTAGCCGAGGCCTTAGCCCGGCACAGGCACTCCTTGGAAGGATTGCTATTTCCGAGGCGATGTTTGGTACAGTCGGAATAGACACCGGCTCCAGTAGACGGTGCCAATGATACAGGAAAATAAGAACGGAGAATGCGAATGAATATACCAGGGTTTTGTTATAGAAAGGTAGAAGCCAAATGCTGTAAATACCCCGAACTGCTCCAAAGATAGTTAATCCCGCACTCTCGCGCCCTCGACCGGCTTCTACAACCGCCGGTTTCGACTGGAATTTGGTTTCCTGCTTGGAAATAGATTTGATGTCGTCAACAGCCCCCACAATTTGAGCCCCCACAGTTCCCCAGAAATCGCTACGAAATAGCCCGACAGCCGAGTCCGACGTTCGGCAGTCAAGCTGCGTAACATCAAGCAACGAACCTATAATACACCCTTGAACCCCCAACTTCACGGACCAAATCCCTCTTATCTCACAAAGACTTATTCATTGCTCAAGCCCTCCGTCTCTATTATTCCCCTCTCAAGGTCATCATATATCCTAAGTACCTAGAATCCAGCACATTCATCATGGCATCACCACCCCCCGCAGGGATATACGTCCCCGTGCCAACCTTTTTCTCCTCTAAGAAAGCTGCCGACTACGACGAAACTACGCCTCCCCTAGACTTGAGGACTCAATCAGCTCACGCAGTGTACCTTGCTAAGGCGGGCATCCGCGGTCTGGTCGTCCTCGGTAGCACCGGAGAGTCGGTGCATCTTCACCCGAAGGACCGACACCGGGTCATCGGCGGGATTAAGAAGGAGTTGGCGAGAGCAGGCTTTGAGGACTATCCTCTCATTGCGGGCACGGCGACGCATAGCATTGAAGAGACGGTGGAGCAGCTGAAGGATGCGAAGGAGGCGGGTGCACAGTGGGGTTTGTGTCTTGTGCCGGGCTATAATGCTGCTGTTACAACGCAGGGGGGGATTATTCGATGGTTCACAGCTGTTGCTAACCAAAGCCCAATTCCTATTATGATGTAAGGGTCTATATGAATTCTCTGACTATTGAGATCTTCAGCTTATAAATGTCTAGCTACCACTATCCTGGCGTCTCAAACCAAGTCAAAGTCGTCCCCTCAACATATGTCAAGCTCGCCAAACACCCCAACATCGTTGGGTGTAAGCTCTCTCACGGTGACGTCTCCTACCACACACAAATCGGCCTCAACCCAGAAATCGATCACTCGCACTTCCACGCCTTCACCGGACTCGGCCAACAGCTCCTGCCAGTCATCACAGTCGGCATCGTTGGCGCCATCGATGGGTCCGCTGGGTTTTTCCCCAAGTCACTCGTCCGTCTATATGAGTTGTCTATCCGGAAGGAGCCCACCGAGACTGAGGTTAAAGAGCGGCAATCATTGCAGTTTAAGGTCAGCTCGATGGAGGAGATCGTGGTGAAGTATGGGACGGTGGGTATTAAGGATGCGATTAGTCGGCTGAGGGGCTTTGGCGACCATGACGGGACTAGATTACCCCTTGCGGGGGGTATTCCTGGCGGTGATGCAGAGTGGGCGAACTGGAAGCCTGTTCTTGATGCCATGCAACAGGTTGAGGATTCTCTGAAATAGATGATAGAGCAAAAGTCTGGCTGCAGACGGGCTATACTAATGTTACCTCTTTCGTGTTGAGCTCTCCTTCTCCCTATATCACTGCATTTATGGCTCTGGCACCCCTTTCTTTATTATCACTGGAGACTTGGTCACCTCTATTCTCGAATCTCTCTCCCTCTTCTGTATAAATTGCACAGTCCCATACCTCAATAACTCTCCGAACGTCCTTGGCTCACAATCGGTTCCTTCATTTTCAACCCACAACGTCCCCAAATGCGGCATGAATGCCATTCCCATCCGTGAGTAACTTTATGCAAACTCGACTTCGTCATCAGTCTCAAAACAAGTTCGTATGCATCCTTGTGCTTCCCCGAGTCCTTGTCCACATCGACCCTCGCCCGAAGCAAGTCAAACATTCGCGGTTCGCCATTCTCAAAGCCTAACGTCGATTCCCCGCCCATGTCCTACCCGGCGTCCAGGCATAGGATTTGCTGTTTCCAGGACTCCAATGGACTAAACTCATCCCGGGGGTCTTCGAGCATGCAGAATCGGCGCCAAAACACTACACGCGCGATGTACTCCATTACCGTGGTGACGGGGATCTTGACGTCCCATGCCCAATGTGCTGCTTCGTCGAAGGAGATATCCTTAGCGAAGGCGATGAGAAGAGCTGCTCACGTTGTTTGTGCGGTCTTCCAGAGATTGGTGAAGAGTTCGTACCTAAATATAGTCAGGGTATGAGCATAGAAATTAAGGGGATGGGACGTACCATCGTCGACTGAATGGATTACACTTCCGAGCGGCGACGGAGTGGTTCGCCATCATTTGTTCATACATGATCGGTACACTACCCCAAATGGCGACTACTCATCTTCAAGCTCGCTCCAACAGATACATTTTAACCCCTAACTAGAATACACCAAGCATTCAGACTCACGCCCCCATGCGTAACAAAAGTGCCCCTCTCAAGAAGTCCGCCGAATGTGGCCCTGTACCAGGCTCGTCCATCGTAGCCTTCATGAAGGTCTCCGGTAGCAATTCCTTTGAACCGAACATGAGGGCATTGCTTGGCGAGCTAGGAAACGTATTGACACGGAAGCAGGGTTCTATACGTCAGTATTTATGAAGTTCTCCATCTCCTACCACATCGTTACCAGCCTTTTTTGCTTTCAAACTTAGCAGAACACTGCTATGTTGATAAGTTTCATCTTGTTAAGCGAGTTTATATTCAGGCTACCTAATCAGGCACGCTAGAGTGAATCGGCTCACCAAAGGGATGTTCCAACCCCTCCTGTGAAAAGTCTCGCGAGTCATCGAGCATTGAACTCTTCTATGATCACGTCCAGTAGAGCATGTGTGTAGAGTACGATGCAGAAATATCCTCATCTTGACACTTAGCCTACTAAGTGCTTAGATGTGTCTAGCTGAAGATAAGTACAGTTCAAAAACATAAAATGAGCCCACGCTTGAACACGTAGGAATGGAAGTAGTGCGAAAGCAAAGTAAAGTCATGAAAGAATACGAGGTTGGCTGAGTATTCGAATAATTGGCGACACAGACTACCATGAGAAGTACTTGAAAAGATTACACTAAAAATGTAGCAAGGTTGACGTACTCTTCCGGCTGCAGATGTGGCATTCTGGTTGTCATACTACGTTGTGTTCTCTCTTCATCGAGGTTTTGCGTTGCCAATGCCATGTATTGTCCCTGAGAATAAAGAAAAAGGAAAAAACCAAACATGCTATAACGTCCATAGCTTAACATTCGTACACTTGCTGAATCCTACCCCCCTCCCCTTCCCCTTTTCCATTATCATCCCGACATCCTCGTTGCTCACCAAAGTTCTCGTTCCGGTTCCCGTATATCTTCTTCATCCCTCGTTAGAAGCGCTTCACTTCTTCAACTCATCCACCAACTTCTGAACCCGGTCAAGAGTTCCCTGTGGGCTCCCAGCCTCGGCAACAAGAACCTCGCCCTCCTTGCTGATTACGAACACACCCCGCGTCGTCCCCTTAGGCGCCTTCTTCAGGCCAATCGCGCCGATCAATGTCTGCTTCTGGTCGCAAAGCAGCGGGTATGGCAGGTTCTGCTTCTCCTTGAAGGTCGTGTTGGCCTTGGGCGAGTCGGCGCTGAGGCCGTAGATGGCCAGACCGCCAGCGGTGAGCGGCGTGTAGGCGTCACGGAAGAAACAGACTTGCTTGGTACCTGAGATTTTGTTAGCAGTTGGAGATGAGGGGGACAGGGAAATGTGTGTGTAAAAAGTGGGAAGGGGCATTGACTTACAGCCAGGGGTAGAAGCCTTGGGATAAGTGAAGAGCACAACACCAGCCTCGCTCTTCTCAACCAACTGCTTCAAGCTAGTCTTGTCGCCATCATTTGTCTCAATCTCGCCCCCAAAGCCTTCAAGATCAACTACATCTCCAACCTCGAGTTTACCGCCCTTTTTCTTCTTAGGCACCTCCGTCTCCTCCTCAGTCTCATCAGCAACCTTCTTCTCCTCCTTAGCAGCCTCCTCTTCCTTCTTGTTGTCCACCTCCGGCACCTCAACCTTCTTCTCAATCTCGCTCTTCTTCTTCCTGCCTACAGCAGCAGCCTTTGCCTTCGTCGCCGCGGCCTTGCCAGCCTTGCCGCTGGCCTTCTTGGGCACAGGCGCGGGAGCGGGGGCCTCGGGGGCCTTGCGCTTGCGTAGCACAGGAGGCATCGTAGCGGTTTGATATGGGAGGGAAACTCGAGCGAATTCGTGTATTTCTTGATAAAACAACCCAAAGATTCGTCGCGAGGAGATGGAGATCAAATTCGCGTGTTCCCGATGGCTGTTTCAAGATGGAAAGGAGAGAAAAACAAAGTCAGGCACGCTCGCGAAAACCCCATCCGTCCTCGTCGCAGTCGCAATCGCGTCCAAAGCGCCTTCGCGACCAATCACCGTCCGAGGCGCACAAAGAGGTAAGCTTCCAGGAGCTTGGGCCATCACCACCGGCAGCTGGTGGGGGGATGGTACCGGCCGCGAACCGTTGCGTGGGGGAGCTATCCCCCCGTTGAACGAATAGTGGATATCAGGCCCCGGCGCATGTATCAATTGCAGTGATGCAAGTATCCGTATTCTAGCATCGCTTCCAGACTATCACCTGTTGCAGACTGGAGATAAACCTCCGAGGTTATAGATAGACCCTTCCACCCAACATGAATCCTCGGGTAAGATCCCTCCTCCTCGGTGTTGGCAACCAATGTTTCTTCACATGCTAAGTCTCACCATAGACGTTCATGGCGCCCGCTGCGGCGTTTACAATGGCCTGCGTACTGCTGGTGTGAGCAAGTCCCTGAGTGCTAGGTGGCGTGGTTTATGAGTTCTTACTGAGACGAGTGAAGATACACGAGATCCTCTATTAGATCGGCTAGAGAACAAGCCGTAGGTCTTCTCATCCTAGATTTTAGCTTGCTTCTAATCTCAGGGTCCTAGAAAACTCACAAGCTCGGCAACACTGAGCGACCTCATGGAGGATCATAGGCTTGGAGATGTTTCATCATTTCAATTAATACGGTGCTCAGGAGTTCAAGTAAATATGTATGCTAGTGCTCTTCTGGGACTTAAATTCATACATGAACCGCAATATCCGCATGTCTACTCGGGTCCCTCAAACAAGCTAATCGTCGCTACACAACATTCATGTATAGATACACCAACACGTATTCTACACCCTCGCCATCCGCAATGCATCGATCACAAAAACCCCGCCTCCTACCAAATGCAAACCCAGTAAAGTATGTTGATGTCTCGTGTTGCGGTGTGAAAGTGTGCCGTGCGAGCGTATTAGAAAGGAACCCCATTGGAACCAATCCGTTTGTAACCCCGTTGTGAACCAGAAATGTCTATACCTACATCCGACCAAGGGTATCTCAGCCTTGCCTCCCCTTCGAGCCCATTCATGATCCATTGTATACAACCCCAATCAGTCTCTCCTTACTGATGTTCCTTACGTAATTGCCGAGTCCGCCCTGTATTTCATGACTGGTCGCCTTGTAATAACCTTCGCGCCTCCGTTTTGGTCTGACTTAATTGCTCCATGACATATTCATACGTCAACATTGTGACTGTCGCTGCGGGAACGGCACGCATCATGTTAGTCCCTAATCCAGCATAGAACGCTCTCCAGCCCTCTTCGGCGAGAATAGTTCGGAAGGTGCTCACTACACCCCGATACTTCACACTCTCCACCGCCGGTTGCTGGCCCTTGGGGCCTGCACTCGTAATACCCATGCCCTGGAGGAACTGCTCCCCAGCCACCGGCCGCCGTTGGGTTTGTAACCGAGTCCTGATAACCTCATGCGGATATGTCGCACTACTAGCGAGAATCTTGGATAGGATTGAAGCCGAGAGTATGCCAAGCCAGTGTGCACTCTCCCCCTCTGCTGGTGCCTCCCCCATGCCCTGTCCCGTGAACCGAGTCTTGAGGAATTCATAGGTTGGGAACTGGACTGCCACATGTGACAAGCCGAGCAAGGCTGGTGTCAAGCCAGAATAGAAGGATGCGATACCTTCTGATGTGTACATCTTCCTCGCTGCGTCGATTGTTGACCGATAGTGCCATGGAGCTTGTAACGTCGGCCGTGCTGTTGGGGTGCTGCCAGGCTTGGGGAAAAGGTATGAATTGCTTGATGACCGGGAACTTGAGTTGCTCTGTGACATGAGCCGGGTCTTGATGACCCAAATCGGATTTGTGACAATCGTGCTGCTCGCACCCGCTATTATCGAGGACCAGAAGTTGATAACGTGGGGATTGTCTATCAGCACAAACACACATATACGTCAGTACCGTTTCTCATTTTCGAGCTCATTGCTTCCATCACTCACCATAGTATTGCCCCACGTGCACCTTGCTCTCATTGTAGACTGTAAACCATACCGCCCATGTCGGCAAGTAACCCATAACAATCGGCCCCAAGCCCCGATACATGCCCCGGATGCCTTCCTCCCTCCAGATAACGCTGGCCGTGCCGACGAGGCCGTTGTACATCCTAGGATGGCCGGCATGTCTCCCCTTATCGACGGGCATATACCCCCCCTGCGCCTGAAGTTTGGTCTTGATGACGTCAAGCGGGCAAGTCACGATTCCTGACGTAAAGCCTCCGATAGCACCAGCGATGGCATGGAATTGAGACTCTGGGCGGTTGAGTGCCCATCGGTGCAGCGGGGTCACCTCTCCCGGATGGTGCATTTGGGCGTCGGGTGCGGCGGCGAGACCGTAAGGGGACGAAGCATAATCTGGGGATGACGGCCGGGCTGCTTCGGCGGATTGCTGGTCGTGTGACATTCCTCGCCCTTGTTCTTTGTCGTGGGGTTTGTCTTGTTGATAGAAACCTCGACGTCGACCGAACCTCTCCGCAAATATTACTCAACGGACCGTCCGCCTAGCGTGCTCTATCTAATCCTTCTAGCAAAGGAATCGACGATAGCGGCGACGACAACTTCGACAACCCCAAATGCAAGTGATTGTGCCGCCTGCGTGCTGGACTTTGAGATCTGTGATTTCCGCCCCCAAATTCGGTGCTATCGTCGAGGTATTGGTCCCGGTATAGGAGCCTCCCGGTACTGCGGGGGGAACGCTCCCACGCGCCGTGACCGTGCCCGTCCGTCTAGCGATTGGCGCCGGCCATTGACCTGGGGAGGGAGACTGAGGGATATCGCCTGGGGGACCGGAGACGGAGGGGCGTGGATGGCCGTGAAGAAAGCGTGCTGAAGCGAGGAGGGGAAGAGGGAAGGAAGTGAGAAGCAGATATTGAAATTGGAGACGGATTGCAAAAGAGGCAAAACGGCGTCCGGGGGCGGGCTCCAGTGGAGGGCATGCGAGCAGCAGGTTTGCATCGGCCAAGGGCACTGAATTTCAGAGCGATAGCGCCCTGGTCCACTGTTGGCGCCGTCATTTCCAGCGCCATCCGGTCCTTCCTCAGCACAGTGGGGCGCTATGCACGGCGCTATGCACGGCGCTCAAGTGCCCTATGCCGCCTACTCTTCAGCAGCCTGGCAGTCGCCAGCTTTCGCCCGCTGCAAGCCGGTCCCGGCGGGCAAGAGCAAAATGACGCAGCTGGTGCTAATCTGGACTAAAAAAGACGGCATCCACTGCAACCTGTCCCAGCGTCCAGTAAGTCTGAGTTATTGCCAGATTCAGGCAGTAGCCAATCTCGCCCAGACCCTCAGTGTGACAGACTGGCAGTAAGTCTTTTCTCCTGGACGGGACCGATTGGGCCGATATCAATCGGTTCACTTGGCCGTCATTATTATATGGCATATGCTGGCGGGTGGTGTTATCGAACCCTGATGTCACTCCGAACCATCACTATCTATGTCCTTCGCAGGTGATCTCTAGTCCCTGCATCGAAAGCCAATCCACCCGGTCAAAGGGACATGCCCAGACTCCCCTTTCAATCACATCAAGTTGCATTTGTATCTGCAAGATGCGCCCCAAAGCCAACTGCCATCTCTGTTGATGCAAACCTCACGCGGCCGTGCCCTTCCGATTGCCGGCTTTGGGCGGAAGATGCATGTTACTTTCACGAGCGACCCCCACTGCCTGCCAATCCACATCTCCCCGTGACCGCATCCCTTCACCCAGTAGATCACGTGCCAGATCACGCCCTTCCATACAATTGCCAGGAATTGTAATCAACAGATCCACCACGTGACATCCCGAGCTCTCCCAGGAAGTTTTGCTCAATCTCAGCCCATCCACCCATTTCGCGCATACCGAGAACACTCGACCATCCACCGACGAGCTCAATTGCTTCCACCACCATGAAGTACTCCCTCGCCCCCTTCATCCTGCGGCGGCCATGGCTGGCCAGGCTCTTCAAGCCCGCCGCGTCGTGGTACGTCAACGCCGCCGGCTACCGCAAGATGGGCCTGAGGTACGCGCATTCCCTTTTTCCCGAGTCACGAAGCGAGATACTATATCGAAGATATATGACGTCCCAATTGGGTCATCAAACTCTCGGTATAGGGTTGGATAATGGATAGACGGACGATTGGCTGACCGGAGGTGTCAATTGATGCAGATACGATGACCTCCTCGAGGAGGAAAACCCCGTCGCCCAGAAGGCCCTCAAGCGTCTCTCTACCAAGGAGTCCTACGAGCGTGTCTACCGCATCCGCCGCGCCATCCAGCTGAGCTACCAACATAAGCTCCTCCCCAAGGAACAGTGGACCACCACCGCCAGCGTTCGCCTACCTTACGATACCCTAATAATCGAATTCTTAGTGGGCTAACATAACTACAACAGGACGTCTCCTACCTGCAGCCCATCATGGAGCAAGTCGCCGCCGAAAACGCCGAGAAGCACGCCCTGGATTCATTGGCCGTTATTCGAAAGCATTAAATTATCAGAGAGGCGGCAAGGGAATGGTGGTTGTGTAGAGTAGGACGTGATTGATCGTGAAACGGGCGCCTTCTCAAGTGGATGGTAGCCGAAAGGACTAGACAGTCTTGTGTACCCTATGTATAGACGTCGTCTTAAGTGACTCACTTGAACTTATCGATGCCGCGGGTTATGCTATATTGAAAGTGTTATTTCCTGAATTTTGTAAATCTACAATGTAATTCTGGCTCGGGTTCCTTAGGAACCCCCATCCTCCTGCTACATCTCGAAGCCCGCTCAGAGGAAATCCCTCCTTCCATCCTAAATCATATCCCTCCAGCGGCTCCGGGGCAGCCAATCTTACCCCTACGATCCAGCCAAGATCTCGGCTTGGCTTACCGTTCACAACCTCTCCCAACATGCCTACGAGAAGCATGCTACGACGCTGGACGCCGAGCATAAACCGTTGGGGTATCTGTCAGCATCCACAACTCCACCTATCTCCTCTCCCTGCAACCAACTCCATAGTAATAATAGTGTACATCTCATCCAATATGGCCGTTACTATTCGTTCTATGCCACATCCATTCTGCATTTCCATGAGGCCGTCGAGGCGCATCACAGTTGCACCAGTCAAGGACACTAGTCATCCTATACACGCTGATAGAAGAGCAGATAGGCGACCTTGTTGTCCTTGATGCTGTCTTTGACTTGCTTCCCCTTGGAACTGACATTGCCAGCGCCATTGACAACGCTACTCCATCGCTTGTTTCCGCCGGTAGTGGTTGTAACTTGCTTCCAGCCGTCCTCGTCTCCAGTATCCTCGTCGTTAATAGCACCGAACCTGTTGCCAGAGGCACCAGTGGCAGGGCTCTCTTTGCGAGAATCTTTAACGTCTTCTTCCTCTCCACCTTCTGCAACGTCCTCGCTTCGAACTCGTCGAATTACAGTGTCATCTAAACGAATCCACTCACGGCCCTCCTGGCGCCGAACGTCTACAGTGTAGTGGCCACCACTAGCGTTCTTCCCATGATGGTAAACCACACTGATAAGCTTGTACTTGGGCATCGACCCTTCACCCAGTGTCTGGCGTTTCTGCCTAGAGAGAGCTTCGCGAGGAATTTCAAGCTCCAAAGGGTACCCGATCTTCTTCCAAATCTTAACTGTTCCATTGCCCTCGGCGTCAAACTGGAAGCGTTTGAGATGCAAGATGAGCACGGGAGGTAGGGTCTCAATGAAGACCTGCTTGGTAGCCACTACGTCTTTGCCTCGAGGAGAGTTGAAATCTCCCTGAAGACGTTCAGGCCGAGTGAGACCACGAAGGGCGTCAACAACGTTGCGCACATCTGATGATCCAATATCCAACTGAAGAGGTTGATATGGTTCTGTGGTAATGGAATCTTTCAGGCCTGGAACTCGGAATTCCGATCTCAGCAGACCACCAAAAATCTTTGTCAGAGGTGTGGAGGTGTTAGACCCCGATGACCGGGTCACAGCCGCTCGCTGTTTTCGGCCCACTTCAAGCCAATCTCCAGAAGGATCGGCATGATCCTCATCGACAGCCACTGGAGGTATACCAGTCTCAGACATATGAGAGAATATGGAACTACCCATGGCCGAGGTGCACTCGTCATCGAGAGACTGGAGGAGAAAGCCAAGGAACTCCTCAGCGTCTTGCTGGTGACCTCGCTGTACAACAGGTCAGCGTCTTTAGCTTACACTAGTTGTGAGTGTATACGTACCCTCATACTCGCGAACCTGGGAAGCTGTCTTATGGCTTCGTAAACGAATTCGGGAGTGAAGGGCTCCCCATAGCGCTCAAGCTCCTCATTCTTCAAAGCACGGCGTAGCGGCTCGACAGACGCCGCCGACTTGATCACCTTGTATTCGTGCATGAACATTATCCTGTATTGATTAACAATAGTGTACGACATCAACGGTTTTTTTTTTTTACTTACATAGCATCGATCAAGGGTGTCTCGCTTTTGAAACTATGAGCAACTCTTTTGCTGACCTGACTCAAGAAATCGTAGAATGGAACGCAAAACATCAAGACTTGTAACACCTGAGGCTAGTTAGCAAGGCGTCGCTCTAGAGAGAGGGCCAGCGGTCATACTGAGTTCATGTAACACATATTTCCAGTGTTGATCAATCCTCGGGGCTCGAGAAAGGAAATCTTATCGCTGCCGCCAACCCGGTATGCTTGAATAGCTTCTGCCACTGAGGAGGAGTTATTCTTAGAGAAGTTCGAACCAGATCCATTGACGCCATTGACGCCCTCGGAGCCATGCCCATTCGCACTTCCGGCACCAGAAGTTGAACCGTTGGCCCCACTGGCTCTTCCGGAAGCAGCAGCGGAAGACTTAGCGAAGAGATTTGCCCAACTCGAAGGAGGAGCCCGAGGTGGGGGGTTGGAGACGCCATCGGTAGCACCAGACTCAGATTCAGTGATTGTGGCTGCTGTATCTGTTGATGCCGTGCTAGGTCTCACGGTTTCGCCGGCTGCTTCACCATTCAACGGCTTTTCAGCGCGTCCTAGTTTAGCGTCTTTGCTCACAGGTTTAGGAAGAGCAGGGACAAGAGGAACAGGAACAGTAGAGCGCGTAGGGGTCTTGCTCGCCTTTGTAGAAGTTGTGCTAGCGGCGGTATCTGTGCGAGGGCGTTGAGAAGAAGAAGGTGTTGAGGGAGAAGCGGGTGCAGGTTCCTCAGAGCGCTGCTGATGAGTTGAAGAGGTCTCGAATCCGGCAAGGAAGCTAGCATCGGGTTGGGCCGGCGTCGATTGCACCTTCGAAGGTGTTTTAGTGGTCTCTGTAGGGCCCTCGCCTTGTTCTACAGCGGCTTCGTGTTGACCAATGGGTAGGGACACCGCTTCACTGTCGGCGTTCAGTGGCCTCCTTCGTCTTCTTGACCTTGTAGTTCTAGCGGGAAAATCTAGATCGGGTCGTGATAGCCAAGGTAGCTGTTCAGAATTAGAATTAAGTGGCCAACAGCCTTGCTCCTCTGACTTACCGGTGCCTTGAAATGTTCCTTAAGAGCAAGAGCCTCAACTACCTTGACAGGAGCAGGCTCAATAGGAGCAGGCTCTAAAAGAGTAGATTCCACGATAGTAGAGTCGGCAAAAGTGGGCTCGGAGGGAATACGCTCAACAGGTGTTGGCTCTATCGCCGGAACAACAGGAGGTAACGGCGCCTGTGTGTGGGGAGTTGGCGGAGTCGGGGGAGGAGGCATTTGTGACGAGTGAGTTGAGGAAGGGGTGTGGGACGGGAGAGGAGCAGGTACGGGGGGAGGTTGATACGGCGTAGAGAGAGCTGGGGATTGCTGAGCTGGACGAGGATAATTGGGTGGTACGCTCACACCAACCATAGGGACATATTGATGTATTGAGGGCGGCGAACGAGCGTAGTTCGGGTACGGCATGTAGCCAGGCGATGGCATACCTCCAGGCTGATACTGTCCGCTCTGGTATTGTCCATTCTGGTACTGTCCGTTTTGATACTGCCCTGCCTGATACTGTCCAGTCTGATATTGACCGTTATATTGCGGTGGCATGCCATAGTATTGCTGCGGCCCATAAGGCGAATAGTTTGCGTACATGGGATTCATGTGTTGCTGGTGATACATAGGCACATAAGGAGGAGGCTGTCTCCTGCGAGGCCCTCCTGGACCACTGGCCATGTCGACGCCGGGAACTCCACCAGCTCCTCCCTGTATGTTCTGCCCAGCCGGCAGATGGCGGTTACTCATCGTGCCGGCTTGGGGATTGAATGATGACGGGTGCCGCCCAGTTGGCGCGACTCCCGCAAGGCCTCCGTCGCTGTCTTCCGTCGAGAATGGTCGATTTCGAAGTCTCGTGCTTCAGAGTTGAAGCTGCGTTCGGAGGGAAAGGGTAAAGATGTAGTTTGCGCGACGCGACGCCGGCAACGGCTTGATTGACTGCTGGCAAGTGTGCGAAACCGGAGGCAAGAAACAAGAAACCAAAACCCGGGCAAGAAGAATGCAAAGGAGCGGAAAGGGTCAAAATGCCGGGCGCAAAATGAAAACGCTCAGTGAGGTGCGTCAAGCTGATGCTTTGACGTTGGAGAAATAAAATTTAGGATGGCCCAAAGGGTATTTGCTACGGCGCCGCGAAGGCGCACATGAGCCATCTTGCGCCAGTGGGTCCCAGCACCCAAGATTTCCTGTCTGAGGCAGAAACTAGACAAATGTCAGGCAGCACGGTTATTTGAAGCGCCCGTGCGCGGGTTGTCCCCTGGTTTAGCCGAGAGCTCAACATGCTCCAGATTTCAAATGTCACGAAGCCCAGACCACAGACCAGAGGCCAGCCCGGACAAATCATTCCCTTTATGCCACGGCGTTATTATCATGGCATTAGGACGCAAAATTTCATATTCATTCTTGTTATCTTCGATATGTATCCTTGTCTTATGTAGATGGCATGTGCAAAAGTGCCTATTTAGGCCCTCTGAAGTGGTACCCAGCAATCAAAACTCCTGCCCGTACCATGTATACCGCAGCACCATACATACAATCTAATCAAAGGTCGCCAGAAACCACAATGCCTGTAGCCCAATCGCTTTTTGCTGAAAAAAGTTTACTCGTCCCTGAATACCCATCGACCACCCGGTCGTAACGCTTCCCGGTATCTCTCGTGAATCGATTGTCGCTCTCTCTTGCTAGCTTCCGCCCTGTCAGCTTCCAGCTCTTGCGTACTCGGAAAGTCGGCGTTCCAGAAGCCAGGCGGAGATCTCATACGTGAAAACCGATGTCGGTGTTTGCCGTATTTATCGGCCAATTCCTGGGTCTTCGCCTCCGTCCATAGTTCATCTCTCTCCTCCTTGCTCATCGCTGCAAGTCTGTACGAGTAGTCACCGAGATATTCTTCCAATAGCTTCTGCTCCTCCTGTCTTTGTGCGGGTGTGAGAGGCGGGTTTGGACGTTGAGACAGCGCCAGAGCTCGGAACTGTTTCCCACAACAGTGCATATCAGTGCAGCCTGGCAAGCACGCTCTCTCACTCCTATCTCTGACGACTTCGGTGAATGCAAAGTCGTGACCCTCATTCGCTTGAGGGTTTACTTTGAAATCGTCGAGACGCAATTCTGAAGGTGCTTTGTTCCGTAAGAGCGAAGCTAGACCCTTCTTGTTAGCATGAGCAGACCTCGTTTCCTGAGGTAGTATCCTAGGGCTACCACTTTCTCGACTGGAACCGCTCGTTGGTTGAGCTGCTGGCTTCTCTCTTGCACGATTTTCCTTTTCAAACGGAAGTTCTCGTCTTCCTGGGATGGGCAATTCGTTCGAGCTGTGGCGTGTCCCTCCAAGTATACTTGCTCTTTCTCGAGTTCTTGGAATTGGTCGAGTCAAAACTCCCTCCTCTGGAACAGACGGGCTATTCAAAAGTAACTCCAGTCGACCCTTAAAGACCGGATTAATAGCACTTGTATTCCTTTGCTGTCCTTCAGCCGCATCCCTTTTGTACACATCGCCATCCTCAGCCAGAACTGATATTCCGTGGCTGACGCTACGTGCTAAGGGAGCTAACAGCTTGTCGGCCCCTGATCGAGCTATCCGCCTGTTGACACTGACTGGGGTGAGAGCAGAGCTCCGCTCAAGGGGCCGCGCTGTTTGTGCGTACGGATCTGGTCTCACATATAAAGGAACTGGAGTTGTAACGGTGGTTGTGAAAAGTCCTGTCTGCGGCTCATCACGTTGCTGCCAGTCCTCGAGTTCCTTGCGCTTTCGGGGTGTCATGATCCTCTGTGCAACGTCTCCAAGATCAATGCTCTCCTGGAGGTCAAAGATAGTCTGTCCCAAAGCCAAGACAGGACTAGAACTATCGTTCGCCTCCACTTTTACCCTCTGAACTGGTGTCGCATTGATGTCTGGTTCGTCGCGTTTCCGCTTTCTCACCGCACGCTCCGAGACCACAACTGGGGGATCAGACGAAAGTTCCTCCTTGATGTGCACCTCACCCAAGTCAGCATAGGCGGGCAGCGTGGGCAAATCGCCCTGTATTGACTCAGAATCTCCCTGGGTCGATTCTGAATGTGAGTGGGTTGTGCTTGTAGGTGCTGGAGGAATCTGTTCTTCTGAATGAAGGGATTCAGCGGCAAGGGGTGGTAGTTCGAGATCGGTCTGCTCAAGCCCACCGTCAGAGGCAAAGCTGGCGTTTGGTCCGGGTTTAGTCGTACCATCTGTGGCACTTACAGCTCGTCCAGTCCTATCTTTTCGGTCGAGAATCTGTATCCCGTGCTCCTCTTCAGCCACGTGAATCTTCTTCTCCAAGAGAGTGGCATGGTCAATCCACCGGTCCCGCTCGTCTTTCCTCTTTCGAAGAGCATCCTTGGCCTTCTTGAAATTTTGCGAAAGCGCCTTAAACTTTAGGCTCACTTTGGCGCATTCGGATTTCCAGTCCGTCTCGTTGTTCAGAAACTCTCTCTCAGTCTCTCTTACTGGGCCTTCCTGGTCCTTTGGACTAGTTGCAGTCGGAGCGCTAGGTTTCTGAGCATTCGCTTCCTGAACCAATGCTTTCAAGCGAGCATTCTCAGCTCGTAGATCAGAAGCCTGCTGTAAAGCATCGTCGCGCTCTTTGCAAGCGCTATCAAATTTGATTGTTGCAGCGTCAAGATCTATAGATTATCAGCAAGTCCGATCGGGATCCAACGAAGTCACCTTCACACTCACCTTCACTTATCTCCTCATCAATTTTCCTGCAAGCATCAGAAAGCGCGTCAAAAATCGTCGAACGTCCATGTTGCAGCCAGCTTGTCATTGTGAGTGACTACAAACTCATTGCCATTATCACAGCTTAGTATTCGATGTTGGTTGAGGTGATGTTGACGCGTCTCCACAAGACCTAAACGCGGTCCGCCGCGCAGCATCCGCACACGTGACACTCCTCAGACCTTAAATCAACAACAACCTACTCTACAACACACGTAAATACAAGCCGTTATAACCCCATCTGACTGAGGTAGCTACTCTGAAATTTACACAGCGAAAATTTGTATGGAATTCCTACTAATCCTGAAAGAATATGCGGAAGTGGCCTTCGTTAAGTCTTCATCCCAAGCTAATGCCTAGTTGAGAGCTAAGCTAATTGATACGTGTAACTAGGCCGCTACTCCCAAGTTCCAAGACATGAAGCTAAACAAATAGAACCCATGCTCACCAAGATCCTCGCCTAGATCCATGGCATTCGTATCGGCCTACGCGTGAGAATATGTGCAGGCGTGCAACGTGATCAAACACAAGTAACAGCAGCTCAATTCCATCCTCATGTCAATTCAATGAAGTAATATATGGCTTTCTACAGTCGTCGCAATAAACTTGATAAGATAAGCGCTAACGGGCAGGCCATAAGTGTTTTACGAAGCGGTTGAGACTTAGTCAAAGTCCAACCACTCATCCGCGAGCATCAGACAGGAAGATGGTGTACTTGATAGAATAGCCCAAATGTGGGTCTTAGATTTAGGTTATCGATATTCTCACTCACCGATTGCAGCACGATATTTGATTCAGCAGACCATAGCTTTACATCTCTAGACTCTATGAAACCGCGTGTTCTTAGGGTTGAATCTGAACTCGAGATCCTTCAATCCTAAGGTCAGTATCTGAGTTAGCACAATGAACAGCACAGCAGCAGCCCCGGGCACCATGAGTTATAAACTTCTAGAGGTTTAAGCACTGTTAGCCAATCTAGATGGCAAGTTTCAAGCTCTGCAGAATGCTAAAATCGAGGTACTGTGGATGTTTAATACTGGGAGGATCATAAATTAAGGGACAGCATCTCAAGTGAAAGGGGTAAAGGCTCAGTTTCGAAGGGACGGGTACCTGGCGGCATCATGGGCTCAGTACCCACCTAAAGGGTTTAGGACAAAGTGAGATGTACAGTGAGTTCTTCCCTCATTGATGTCGTAAGAGACGGCGTACCAAGACCGAGGCTGCCTCAAAATATTGACTGTGCATTCTCCTCGGCAGTAGGAATCTTACTATCTAGGATTGAGGCTATGCATGATAGGACTATTTACCGCTCTATATATAAGACGTCCGGGAAGATATCCACCACCAGACCTTGTAGTTGACGAAGTACAGATGTTGTGGGAAGATCAGGGTGGCAATAACATGAACCAGATTTTCTTCGGATATATTTAGCAGCCCCATTTAATGGGCAAAGCGAAAATCCTTGCGCTTACTTCCTGAGTCCGTCGTGGTCTCGAGATAGTGAAGTTGTTCCTATTCCTGTCAGTACTTGCTTAAGGATTTATTTAGGCTTAATAGACATACGTCTTTGGTCATCGCATTCCATTCTTTGTCTCTCGTCTTGTTTCGCCAAATATAGTAGGCCTTGGTCAAGAAGTACAAGACAATAGTGCTCGCACAGATTATAGTTAATTGTCTATTGCCTCGCCGATCTATCAACATCCACATTAGTAGCCATCCGCATGCGCGGCATTCTTGTTCTGAAAGACTTACAAACAGGTCGATCATCGGCACGGTAAATGTTGGCGTGTATAATGCCACCAACTTGGCAAAACATGCTTGGTATCGATTAGAATTATGTCATATCTCAGCCAAAAATCGGTCTGCGACTTACTTATATAGGGCGGCAGAGACTGTTCGCGTTCTTACCGTATTCGAGTTCTTGCTGCACCAGCCCACTTGCATAGCGTGTGCTGTCCAAGGATTAGTTCCTAACCTCTTGTCCCAGGTTGCAGATGCGTACCTGAAGGGAATGAGAGCAAAACAGTTAGCACCGCAAACTTAGCCCAGGATGGAGTAGATTCTGGGAGGACTGCGAGGGAGATAAGATTCGGGAGAATCCATAACTGCCCAAACGCTCCTAAGAGGGACCTCTCGTTCCAGATTTCGGAGAAGTACGTAAGCAGTAACATCTAAGAATAACTGTAAGTCCCAATCAGTAATGGATTTAGGCCAAAAATCTTACCGTAATAGCTCCCAAAAACTGGGTTGGGATGGTGAGCAAATTCGAATCGAAGGTCGAAAATCCCAGGTTTCGCAGAGTCAAAGTGAGGTATTGATCTGGAGGCCCTGATGGGATTTGGAAAATCATGCCAATGAGATACATGGGCCATAGGTCATAGTCTGTTAACGACTTCCACAATAGCTTAAAGTCCACAGCCTGCCGATTGTGCATGTCGCCCTTAGACGGGTCATCTCGGAGGATTCGATTGACCATGATGATCTCCTCACGCTCATTGAACCATCCCTTCCGATTCCACCAAGACTTAGTCTGAGTCGGGGAGGCAACCATCGTAAACCAAGACCATAGGCCCACTGTTAAGGTAAGAATGCCTTCAAGTAGGAAAAGCCATCTCCAGCCTTCATATCCGTGATAGCCGCGAAGTCGCAACAGCCCAAAAGCCAAGATTGGAGCAACAATATCCGTCACCCGTAGACTCGTCCAGAACAAGGCGAGGCGGAAGGGGAGCTCTGTCCCTTTGAAGAAATAAGACTGCATTAAAATGGGTGAGAAACGGATTCAACCTAAATCTCCACGATACAATACATACCAGATACAGAATGACGTCTGGGATGAAGCCTCCTTGGAGCAGACCAAGCAGCGCACGGGTAGCCAAGAAACTAGATCGGCCACTGAGCCAAAATTGAGACGCAGCAACGATGCTCCAAAGACACATAATTGTAGGGATCTAATGAAATATATCAGCATTTGGCCTGTAGTTTATTCTTTCTTAAGTCTCAACCTACCCATCGGTCCGGGCCCAACTTCTTCGAAATAAGTTGAGATGGGAGCTCAGCGCACAGAAATGAGAGTCTAAAGACAGTGTATCCCAGGTTTAAATCTGCAAATTATTAGAGGTTTCTCACTCCAGTACCTTTAAAGGGGCAAGGTGGCGTTTTCTACACTGCGCATGTGCTTACCATTCGTCGACAAGCCCAAGTCTTCCAAGAAGTTGTCAGTGTTCGCCTGACTTAGATTTCCCCGGTCCAGGTCAAGTGCAAAGAATGCAATACAAGCCCAGGCTGTGATTTTCCAGTCGAGTTTATTGATCAATGGCTGGTGCATTTGCGTCAGCGATTGCATAAATACACAAAGGGGTCCTTATTTCCTGAGAGAAAACTTACCAGCTCCTCCGCCCATGTCCATCTTGCACTTGGGTCAAATCTGTGAAGGTTCTCATACTTTGCAGTCGGTTGAAAGTATTTCGCAGTTTGCGGGTCATCATAAACTGATGGCTGTGTTGCAATCTGGTCTAAATCGGGATGAAACTTCTTTCCCCTGAGTAGTGTTGTAATGGGGAGAACTGGAGGTTCGGTCTTTTGAAGATGCCGCTGCTCGAGAATTTGCTCTCGAACTGCGTTGATGTCTTCTTCGGAACCAGAGGTCTCGACTACCTTGTTGCTCGTTACGACATTCTTCTCGGCTGTTTCCGAAATAGAGTTGTCGCTCTTTTCTGTGTTCGCCATGGTCGTTATCGGCTTGCAATACAGAGTTGATGCTGCTAGAATAAAGGGATCAGCGCAGGCAAGACCTAGGATATAAGTACATCCCAGGCTCTAGGCACAAGGAATAGCTCATAAAGACCAGGTAGACAGCCGTGCTGTACTCATCCTTCTGGTGTATGGCGACAACCTTGGAAAGATCTCGCAATCCTTGAACTAGTATCGAAAGATTTGAGGTGATGCTAGCTAGGGCCCCTAGGAGGTTTCTGAGATGATTTTCAGGAGCTGGTACAATGACAAGGGACTGTTCATGGGTGGATTGGTAGTCGCAATCTGTCTTGGCAGCATCACTCCAGTCCAGGTTTAGTTCTAAGCACAAGTTGTGTAATGCATGGCATAATGGCGGGATTGAATACAGAATCTTGGCCCTCCAATCCAAGTATTTGCAGATCTCCGGTATCAGGCACATTCCGAGGAGATGACTTCTTAAGCGATGGCAATCACATGCAGGGATTTCTTTTTTCACCAGCTTTTCAGGTCGAACTTGACCTAAAAAAACGATAGACATATGCGTACCGTCCATGAACACCAAGCTCTAACAGACCTTAATATAGCACATAAGCATGAATCACTGACGAGGGAGTGGCCTTCAGTTTACCTTCTCATACACCAGTCTCGAAACAAACCTCTACCACATCAAAGACATGCAAGAATGAATTAAGCTTAATTTAGTGGCTAAGGGCGTAAAGCCTTGGACAACGACATCCTTGTGCAACGGCCGTCCGTTCTTGACACTCCCCGCGTGGGGAAGATACGGTTCGCGCAGCACGCAATGATACTCGCTTAAACACTATCTATCCGATTGGGCATTTTCGGTAAGTCGAACCACCGACGGATGTCTTCGATACTCCAAACTAGGATTGTGGCCTACGTCGTTCGCAGGAACTAAAACCCTTGCCATCTACATGCACTTAGCTAGCATAGGACTAGAGATAATGTATCCCCCAATCAGCCCTCCGGTCGTTGATTGCCGAAATCGGGAGGCCACTTCAGGCTTTGTCCCGCTAGTTTATTATACTGATGTATAGATACTTACAATGGCGGCAGGCGGATTTGTAAGAAATGGTAACCTGGTGCTTATAATTGGATGGCGCAAGATCTCCTCATGATGGGGTCAGCCATCAAGAACCAACACCCGCAACCAACGAGGTTCAGAGGGAAAGACGAAAAAGGAAATGCCGAGAGGACAAAGCCAGTGAGTGGATGCTACAACAGTATTGCCAATGCACTTATCTATGACGCAAAGTGCTGACGTGTATGTCCAGGGCTCTTGCGAAATCGCCAAGATACCAATAATAATTCGAACTATCCACCTACAGGTCTAAGTTGAGAATAAGCCAAGAAGGTGTTTTAAGTTTACTGATTGTCAAAGGTAGAACGTCGGGGAGACCCTTTGCTCTATGGAAACTAGTCTTACTTACATCGGTCCAAAGTCTGGCACCCAGGTCAGAACATTTGCCTTAGTATTGACACGCTTGATGCCTTGAATTGCCGCTAATACAAACTACTTATTGCAACATAAGGCGTCTTGAACTACAGTCTTGGTGCTCGCGGAACAGAGTTCCGTCCTGTGCGACGAGCAAGGCCTCTAATACCTATGTCAATAGTCTATCTCAGTCAGAGATGCCCGTAGCACCTTCTAAAGTGTACCAAGAGTTGTATTCTAGGGCCGACAAGTTCTATCATTCAGATCAAGCTCCAGTCATTGCAGTCAACTAAAGAATATATTTGATCCCGGTTGTGGTCGTACCGATGGCCCGACATCAGAACCCAAGGCTCCTCGTGGGATGAAACTCCACTGCGGGGATAAGTACCTATCAAGCCCAAAGCCTCAGCTATCTAAAAATGCTCTTGAGAGTGATTACGAATGCACCTATACGCGGTCACCTGGGTCATTGCATATAGCTTGCCAAGGCCATTGGTCAGGAAGCCAAGGCATCCTGCAGGAGAACTATCTGAAGACTGTCCAAAGGTGGTTTTGAATCAAGATGGCGCAAGAGAGCACGCCTTTGGAGTCGCTCTAGTGCCACGCTCAATTTCCCCAAAGTTCGCTATAGTGTGAGATCGGCGAGAAATGAGGTGATCCATGGCCAAAAGTCCTGCATCACCAAAAATCAGAACAAGCGGGAACTCTACAACATGGATGAGCAGTTTGGCCTCAATGGGAACTTCATATCTAGTTTAGAGAGTAAGCGATGAGAGGGTTCGACATAGTAAACCGAATAGTATTCATGATCTTAAGGTGTAGAAGTGTCACACTAGATGAGTTGGTAAGTATAATATGGGAACATCCTTTTCGACTGAGATATTACAGTGCAAGGCTAGTTCAAGCTCCGGATTTTACGGATATAGCGGAGTTTAATATATTCCTTGAATCTTTGGCGTTCTCGGTGGTGTTGACGCAAATGGAACAAGTTCGCACCTCATCTTGACTCCAATGCATGTGACGAAGACTACGAAACTTATGCGGGGTTGATTTGAGTACCTTCATTCGAAAGATTCGTTAGGGCAGAGAGACATCATGAGCTTCAGGTCGAAGTATAAAGCCATGAGTCTTCCGCAAGTGGAGGGAGAGCGCTTAAGTGACGATTAACTAGCGACAAGCTGACAACTTCCCAATTTTGAACTACCAGGCAACCCACTTAAAGAATCCACGACGACTTCGTATCACTAGAAACATGGCACCTCCTGCTGCTGATATCGACATCCAGAGCTCTGCTCCGGCTATTGAGCCCATCCCCGTCACAAAGGGCACTGGAGCCGTCAAGAGCGGCAGCGCCTCACGGCTCGATGGTCCTTTGAAGTACAATGGTAGCCTGGACTCGTACGAACACTTTGATGTAACTTCTGTCATTGGTCGAGAATTCCCCAAGCTTCAGCTCACCGAGATCCTAAACGACGATGACAAGCTGAGAGACCTAGCTGTCCTAGGTAACATGGCACAACCACGCTTAAATATGGCCTATGCTAATATTGAGGTAGTTTCGCAGCGAGGCGTGGTTTTCTTCCGCAACCAGGACATTAACATCGAGGACCAGAAGATTCTTGGGCAAAAACTCGGAGAACTGACTGGAAAGCCAGAAACGTCTAAGGTAAGTCTGATTTCAGGGGTTAACTATATCTAATTTCTAACATTCCCAACTTGAAGCTCCATCGACATGCCCTCTCTAACAGCAAGCGAGGCATCGCAGTTGATGAGAATGGAAAGCTAGACGACGAGGTCTCCGTGATCTCATCCGAGCAGAACCGCAAGTTCTATAAAGATCGCTTTACTGCATCATCCAAGCTCCTTTCCAGCCATGGGTGGCACGCCGAGTAAGTTCCTATCCGCCCAGAATGTCAAGAACTAGTTAATTAACAGAATTTCATAGCATTACGTTTGAGCATGTTCCTTCGGATTATGCCATCCTCAAGATTATTGAGCTTCCCAAGGATGCTGGTGGTGACACCCTCTGGGCGTCCGGCTACGAGGCATATGACCGTCTTTCTCCTGCGGTTCAGAAGTTGGCCGAAGGCTTGACCGCCACCCACTTCCAGCCTAACTTCGTCCGAGTAAAGGAGCAATTCGGAGAGGATTTGATCGACGAGTATCGTGGGGCTCCCGAAAATGTTGGTCTTGACTTCAAGGCCGAGCAGTACGTATCAACGAACGATCAAACCACTTCGCGACTAATAAGATTCGTTACAGCCCTGTTATTCGCACAAACCCTGTTACTGGGTGGAAGAGTCTCTTCGGTGCAGGCCATCAGGTTGAGGCTGGGTGGATCAATGGTGTCACCCCACGAGAGAGCGATATTTTGAAGGCATACTGTAAGAAACCGTGGACTTGTTCGCTCACGACACTGCTAATTCCCGAAATAGTCCTTCAACTCATCACCGATAACCACGATCTTCAGGTTCGTTTCCGATGGGGCAAGAACGATCTTGCCGTCTGGGACAAGTAAGTCA
Source organism: Nectriaceae sp. PG4201 (assembly GCA_023628695.1). Classification (NCBI taxonomy): domain Eukaryota; kingdom Fungi; phylum Ascomycota; class Sordariomycetes; order Hypocreales; family Nectriaceae; species Nectriaceae sp. PG4201. Next base: position 941,568 of record JAMAKE010000009.1, read on the forward strand.
AAACTTAATTGGAAAAGTGCTTGAGGCTGCGAAACTAACCCGGTATTTCTGTGTAGCCGCTCTGTCTTCCATACCGCTACCAAGTGAGTTTTAACTGGTTTGAACATTGAAAAAGAATACTAACTAGATGCAGTGACTACACTGGAAAGCGCCAAGGTAACCGGGTTGTGTCGTTGGGTGAGAAGCCGTTCTTTGACCCGAAGTCTGTCTCTCGCAGGGAGGCTCTGGATTCGACTGCTTGAGCGAAGTCAGAACAGAAGCAGTTCAGGAGTATATATCTAGTGCTCATTCCGTAGCTTGAACCTAACCTCTTGGCTTTCAAACACTCTTGGACAATAGTACCAGGAAATCATTTAGGGTACATGTCTAATATGTCCTCTTGCACATCTTGCTCTAGGGGTTGATGTTTCCAGACGTGATTCCAGCCGCATTGACATGTCATTAACTCTATGTACAGAAAGAACCTTGAGAATAGGCGATCTCTGGCCACCTCCTCGTTCGCCTTCTTAGCACATAATAACTCATTATAAACTACAAAGAACGGTGTGCTGCAGACATCAAACGCAAACCAAGGCATATAGCATCCCACAAAGCACTATTTATCTGCTCTCTTGTCAATTTTTCGTGCCATTAAGGTTCGGCGCCATGCGGTGAGCAAGGTCCTAGCCCTTGCTAGTGACAATCCCGATTATCTCCCATATCGCGGAAAATAACTTGGGCTAGAGAAAAGTTGTTTGGAGGAGTCTGACGAGATACCACAATAGTCCTCAAGTATACGGTCTGCCTATGCCAAGCTTTGAGCAGCTCGTTCCGACTTATCGCCAATATCAGAGCGTCTCACATAGAATCACTCGGGAACACTGGATTGAACGGCTTGGGCTATACCACGGTCTCGCGGTACTAAAACAACTTACCGTTTTCATATTGGCGAGCTTGCTGTTTTTGACCAGGATCACAGCGAAGCAATTTGTAGATATTGTTACTCGATAGCTGAGGGAGAAAGCAACGGGGATATAAGACATCCAAGCCAAAACCTAGGAGAGGACCGAGCCCTTGTTGATTGGGTTATTAGGAGCCATATAGGCTTAATTAAAGTACGTCTTGAATTGCTCGATGGTATTTCGCTACATAGTGACAGGTAAACTCAATCAGAGACGGATAGGAAGCCAGTTCTAGTCCGAGGGTCTAGGGTAAATTGAAGGTGAAGTTGACGTCAGTTGATCGTGCAGACCCAGACTAAAAAAAGATAAGGGAAAGCTAAGTAATAACTGGACTAGTACATTTGTGTTTCCCCGTCCGTGCACGACCCGCTTCGAGATCTTCTTCGGCAGGTCGCTGCGCCGCATTTCTGGGTGCATTAGGGCCACCTACGACTGTCGCGTTGCACCGCCAATGCAACAGATGGCGAGAAACAAATATAACGGAAATGCTTAGGGGCGGTATAAATCTCTAAATGGGTTTCAATGAAGGATCTGGCTTTGATCTTTTGCTAGGCGGAATGAACATTGGTCTCTCTGTTACCCTCGTCTGCCAGGGTGTCGTTAATGGTTTCCCGAGTTCCAGCCTCCAGGTCTGTGTATGCCTCGACGTCAAATGGCCGAAGGAGAGAATCTGCGGCATTTTTGTACGAGACGACTAATTACTGTATAAGAAATTCGACAGTATTGACCGAGAAAATCCATATATACTAAAATAGACGATCTGCCAACTTCTGCCGGCAAAATTGCCTTCCGCTGCAATGGACCTAGCCAGATCTCTATCTGTAACAGCAAGCATCTAACGTCGGTTGGAGGCATGAAGTCCACGCCCTAGAGAGCCGCACTGTCATATTGCTTCAAGTTCTGGCCGGGTACGATAGCCCTGCCCATTCTTGACGTGTTCCTGGTTCATCACCCCGAGGTATCCTTGTTCCGAAAGTTGCTATATCTGGAGTCAGCCTCCTCCCCGTCACCTCCCCTCATTTCAAGGTTCCCGGGAGATGACCAGTGAAATGCCCCAGCGATCTACCATTTCCTGGCGGGACAGGTCCACGGGCTGGAAAAGGCGATGATGTCGGGTGATCGCACAGTGTAGATGCGCTGCATGCACGCCCTGCAAGGAACAAAACGCAGTGGAATCCAAGCCCTCCACTGTAAGCGAGGGGCGCACTGGGCGAAGTTTGCACTGGCTAGCGCCCACTTTCCCCTTCGAGTTTCCTTACATCAACAACCGTGACCCGCTCTTCCAAAACCTCTCCTTCACAAGCTTTACAACTACGTCGACGATTAGAAAATAACGAACTTTCTCGGCACATTTTACGCATTATTCAACTCGGACTCAACGACACAACCGCCAACTAGGTAAGTTGCTTCTCTTAATTTTCGCGTCAATTTCTCCCCGCACAAAATGCAACGGCGTCAAGGGCCCAACAAATTCACACTGCGCATGCTCTTCTGACGCGGGCTGGAAATGCTGGAAATCTCTGCACCCCGCCCCCGCCTACCGTTTCCAGCTGCCGACGCTCCAGCTGCTGCGAGTGGGCGTAAAAACCTGTTCGGTAAAAAACCGACGCCTCACCTTATCGTCGAAAACTTTTCCCCTGCAACTCTCTCAACTTCTCTTGTCCCTCTCACTCACTGCACTTTCGGAATACACCTGAATTAGACTCTAACGTGGTCGATATTCAGTCCCCAGACATTCAATTCTTCGCGAAAGGTATGGGCTTTCATGTATTCCCGCTCTCACAGTCGCGACTACCCCTCTGAGCATCTTTGATTTTTACCCCTCCATTTTGGTCGGATATCGGTGTGGGCAACGGTGCCAGCACTTATTTTCACCATCGTTTACATTCATGGCATGTCCTAAAAAGCTAATCTTGGTACATCAGATTTTAACTTACAAGACTCAACGCTCGAATTTCACCAAGATGGATTCCTACACCCGAGGCGCTTGCTACTCATGTGAGTTCTACATTTTTTTGACCTCCTCGAGCACTCTCTGCCTCTGTTTTCATGATTCTTGCCTTGCACTCGCCCCCGACCAATCATTGCACCGCAAAATCACCGGCGCAATCTCTTCTCGTTGACTGCAGATATCGCTGCCGCTGCTAAGTTGTCGGCTACTAAGTCGCCTTGATGATTCCCCTTTGCGTTTGGGTCTGAATTCACTTTTTGAGGACATCAGCTAACATAATCCGATTAGGCGGTTCTGCTGGCCACCAGGTATGCTTTAGCACGAGCTTTTTGACGTTATTTACTTACAGTTATGCCTCCTAGGCCCGTGACTGCCCTACCAAGGGCCCTGCTAAGTGGTATGCACCCTTTCTCACATTGACATGAATGATGCTGACCTAAAACAGCTACAACTGCGGCGGTAAGCAAAAAATATCTCCATTCCTTGCGAGTAAAGAACTGACAAGTTCTTTCCAACAGGCGAGGGCCACATGAGTGCGTAACCAAGTCCCAGAGGCTAAACCTTGCTTGCTAACTAGACCGTTTAGGCCGTGATTGCACTGAACCCATGAAGGACAACAAGTCCTGCTATAAGTGCGGCCAGCCCGGCCATATCTCCCGTGATTGCCCCATGAGCGGCGGCAGCGGCCAAGGCGGCGCCACTGAGTGTTACAAGGTGGGAACTGTTTCAATCTGATTTAGGATTCGTCAGCTAATAGGCATCTCTAGTGCGGCGAGATGGGTCATATTGCCCGCAACTGCACCAAGTCCTCGTTCGGCAACTCCTATGGCGGCGGCGGCGGCGGACAGGGCGGCTTCGGTGGCGGTGCTGGTAAGACCTGCTACTCTTGCGGCGGTTACGGCCACATGTCTCGTATGTTTAAAACCCTGTCATGTTACAGTGCCTAGCTAATCATTAACAGGCGAGTGTGTCAACGGTATGAAGTGCTACAACTGTGGCGAGTCTGGCCACTACTCTAGGGACTGCCCCAAGGAGTCTGCTGGTGGCGAGAAGATCTGCTACAAGTGCCAGCAGGCTGGTCACGTCCAGGCTCAGTGCCCCAGCAACTAAAATGCCGAAAAAAGGACTCTTGGTTCATTGGCCGAGAGGAGGTTGGCGTGGCAGCTCGCTCCTTGATACCCACGACGAATATTGTTTCCTATCTTGTCGTTTCCTACATATTTCACAAAAGTTCAACGTCATACATGACAGATATGACCACAAAAGAAACTGACTGCAACTCACGTTGCTCGGAACTCGGCAAGAGCTGCCTGAATTAGTTCAGCCCCGATTGGAACACCACGGGCTTGGATTTCGCCACCCAACGGAAGGATTCGATGAAACCCACGGGTCGACTTCGAGGAGAGAGACGGATGGCGACGGGTGATGAGTTAACAAAAAACTATGGTGGCTTTTGAGCATTGTGCGGAAGCTTTTGCGTCCTGTCCTACTAAACCGGATGTGGATGCAAGGCTGAAGCTGAGTATTGGAGTTTTGCTCCTTTGGTAGTCAGGACGAGATGAATTGTGTTGATCCCGACGTCGACGGGAACTTACCTGGTGTGAATGTTTGCGTGTCTTGGTGTTGTCAAATCATTCCCCGCCGAATACACTAAGGTGTACAAAATGAAGGCAGGTGTTGAGGATGGAGTTGACGTGGCGGCAGAAACCATCGATCTCAGCAGAAATTGAAGCCTTCAAGGGTTGAGACAACTTATGTCGACAAGCAGACCTTGAACTCAGCTATCCGAAGCTCGAAAACATTTGCGGACTCCAGAAAACACCACAAAGTCTGCATTTGAATTACCAGATCCTTGAGACCCGATTATCGAACATTTAGGACACCCAATGGTCTTGATTACATATATTACAAGCGCTATCTAAACCCCGTCTTCACTACAACATGGCCTTGGGGAAGTTCCGCATCGCCTGCCTTACACCAAGATCGCCCAACACCTCTTCAGCGCCGCCCAGAATCGCATCAAACTTATAAGTCCGGTTGAACATCTCAATAAACTTCCCCATTCCTGTTTGAGTCAGCCCACGACCGCCCCATATTTGCACCGACTCATCCGCAATCTCATGTGCGGCGCGTGTGGCGCTCATCTTCAGGAGGCCGATAGGCCCGGCTAGGTGTTGTGCTTGTTGCTTGTAGGGCATGTGACACATCTGGTAGGTGATTGTCTCGAGCCAAGATTGGTTGGCTTCAACGAGGGCGATCATCTTGGCCAATCTAAGAGGATTAGTAACGCACCGAGAGGTGTGGAAGAAGAGCTTGACTTACTTTTGGCGGATGACGGGTTGGTCGATGAGGCGTTTGTCAAAGACAATACGTTGGTTAGACCACTTCAGACACTCTTCAACAATACTCCTCGCCATACGAAGCCCGCCACCTAATCGCGTCAGGACAACTACACCTCAGAGCACAATAGGGGCGGAGAAACTTACAGACCATCGTCCACCGCTCATGGTTGAAGTTGCTCAATATGACGTGGATCCCCTTGTTCTCCTCGCCGAGGAGGTTCTCCACAGGCACCTTGACGTTGTCAAAGGTCACGTAGGCGGTACCAGCGGCGGGCGAGTAAGACGTCTTGATGGCCTTGGTATCGACGCCCTCGCCGCGCTCGATCAGGAGAACACTTAAGTGTTTGCCTGTTCGGACGCCTGTGACGAAGTAATCGCAGAACTGGCCATTGGTAATCCACTTTTTGGTACCGTTGACGATCTGAAAACTGTTAGCTCTATTCTCCCGTGGGTATTGGACTTAGATGGACATGCTCCATCTCCTCATAGATGAAGACTCACGTAATGCTTCCCATCCGGCGTCTTCTCCGCCGTCGTCTTTAGCCCTGCAACATCAGAGCCAGCAAATGCTTCAGTAATCGCTAAACACAGCTTCTTTTTGCCGCTAAACACCTCCCCAGCAACCCTTCTCTTCCATTCTTCGTCGCGGCCAAAATTTAGCACCGCCGTCAGACCAATTGTCATACCCGCCAGGTTCCCGTCCTGAAACCCACGTGCCATCGCCCGCGACATCTCTTGTGACACGATCAGGTCGTGGAAGTAGTCGAACTCCTCGCCCTTGACGGCACCTTCCATGAGCGTCACCCCGTGGAGATGCTTACCGGGGCCGATGCGCATGTGTAGGATGCCGAGGGCGGACATGCGTTCAATCATTTCTTGGCTGATGTATCTGCCAGTGGATTCGCATTCTTGGGCTTCAGGATATAGGTACCGGTCCGTAAACTCCCTCATAGCCTTCTGCAACCGCCGGTGCGACTCATTGTAATACGGGCTCTTGAAAGGCTCCGCAAGCCACAACGGCTCGGCGTAGGGCACTTTGCTCAGGTCGCCGGCCTGGGGTGTGATGACCTGTGGCTTCTCATCCTTGACGGTGCCGATGGCTAGGTCAGCGTACTTGGTGAGAACTTCGTGGCGATGTAGATTGTAGAAGGCGGAGGTAGCATCCTGGCCCGCGATCTGCCGAAGAACAGACTCGCCGCCAGGGTGCGCATCGACGAAATCGGTGAGGTCGTAGACGGTGCTATCGATGATGCACCAAAGGGAGTCCTCGGAAGTGTGCGAGCGGACATCCTCACGTGTGAAGGTCTCTGCTGGAGGAGTCATGATGTGCTGATTCTGCGAGGGACTGCTTGGATGCTGCGACGGCAATCGCTACAATATAGAAAATCTCGACAGCTGAAGGAACCAACGAAGAGCAAGACTGAGGTGAGATTTCCCCAGCAACAGCAGACTTTAAGGGTTCCTGGCCGGCCCTCGGTGACGTCGAGCCTCGGTTTCCCCACAAGGGGAATGGTGCCGAGATAGACTGGAAATGGCTGCGGCGTGATTGGCGCGAGATTCTGCAGGGATCAGGACTGCGGGGGTGGGGCTGCTGCATGTGATCGAACCACCACGAGATGGTATAGTTTTGATAATAAGGTCGCCGGAGGCATGCTCATTCTTCGTTGCGACGATGTTTCTGAAATCCTCGAATGAGAGACGAAGCTACGGACGAGAAGGGAAAGTCTTGTCCGGGGGCTGCAGAGCGAGCAGGGATTCCTTAGATCGAGGCCGTAGAGGTTCTCACTTGCCACAGATGTGCCGTCCGGAACCGTCTGATACTGGCTGGTTTGCGCTTTTTATCTCTAATCGCAAAGATGTGGCTGGTGAGACAGATTCAACAATACATATGGGTAGAAGTTGATTCTCGCAAGTGTGAGGAATAGCTTCAAATGACATACCATGATGACCATGTGATGAACAAAGACAACAGCCGAGCCAGGACGTAAAAGTAATCTTTAAAATGTTACAATCGCTAAAGTCGGAGGCTTCGTACACCGAAAATAAGTAAGATGAACGCAGGCCTCTGATAGTTATGCTTCGAAGCCGGCTATCATATTTGTTTTGTGTTACTGGTACTTGCTACTGGACCCTAGAGCTCCTCCAAGGTAGAGGGATTCACAGAGTCCTGGCGGCTTCATGTGTTAGGGCTGTCAAGACTACAAGTTTTGCAGACTCCAAGTGGATCATATGTTGGGGCTCTGCTCTATGTAATGTTGCAGTTGCGTATTGAGGAGAGAACGATTACGTCTTATTGTCAGGCCTTACGGCGGTACGCCTAGGCTCGATTTTCAGTAATTTCAAGCTTATCTGTCACAGGAAAGAGCATTGGAACGCCGGTCTGCTACATGGTATGTGAATTGGCATGCAAATTGGCTCCCTCGGA